>JAHDVF020001139.1:0-600000 GCA_022606425.2 Lepidostoma basale | reverse complement strand
TTTGGACACATGGAAAGAATGAGTGAAGACAGAATGGTAAAGAAGGTATATGTAAACGGCGTGAACGGAGCTAGAAATAGAGGAAGGCCGAGGAAAACGTGGCACGATCAAATCAATCAAATATTGAATGTCGGTCACGTGAGGAGTCGGAGAAATCGACGTGCGTGCATGACAAGATGTATGAATGTAGAGGAATCGAGAGAAGTATGTCAGGACAGAACAGTGTGGCGTTCCATTCTTTCTGCCTACCCCTCCGGGTAGACGGCGTGATGGTTAGTTAGTTAGTTTTTTTGATTTAAATCTTTGATGTTAGTCTTTTAAAAAAAAAAGTAAAAAAAAATCAATTACAAACACATTCTTCTCCAGTATTCTTTCCAGAAGCAAAGGTACAGCAAACATGAATTCCTTATATGCATCAGTCATCCGTTCTGATGAGCCAAGCTTATACGAATCGCTCCTCGTCGCGCTGTGCCGCATTGGCAAAGAAAAAAAATCAAACTCGATTACTGATTTGGCACCGTCACAACTCTGGTCCATTATGTTCGGCTTGCTGTCTCTTGTGTTACAGTCCCATCGGACAGGCGGGGCGGGCTACTTGGGCTCGGGTTTCTGGGTTGTGACCCCGAAAGAGACGATGGCCGGACGCCTGCCCGGGGCGATCTCTCACTACGCTCTTCCAACTAAAGGCTGTTCGCATTGTGGACCTCGCACTTAGACCATAAGGAAGTAGTGGCTGCTAGCATGAGACTTGTGCAATTTCTTTTGCAAGCGCCTCTTAATTTATTTATCTTTTTTCTTTAACCCTTACCACTCCATTATTTTTTGATATTTTTTTTCAGCCAACTCTCAATGTCAAAATATTTTTATTGATAGCTAGTTACAAAAAAAAGGTTAAAAATTCATTTAACCCTTTGGTGTAAATCCAGGATTTGTATACAGGTATAAGTATACATTCACAAATATTTGGTCTTCAAATATTCTGGTCAAAATTCTTTGGCATATAGAATGGAATAATACTCCTAGCGGCTTCTAACAATATGTTGGTCAATAGCCTTCACATTGTGTTAATAAGGTAGTTTGCTAAATGCCGAAAATCATTCTCCATAGATGGCGTTAGTGGGTCGGTTGTATAGGTTAATTCTTGAAAAAATTCACTAGTGCAACCAAATCTACATAGATGGCTGACTGAAACTGACACGTGAAGATAAATATGGATTTTGAAGTATATATACATCTTCCAAAAAATTTGTCATGCATGATCACAAATAACAAAGGTGGAATGGGGAATGTTGTAATTACATAAAGCGTGCGCTTAACCCAACCAATGACAGGTCATAAGTCCTGTAAACACCTTGATCATCCATGTTCAGTTTCCAGTTTACGTCTTCGTCTCTATTGAGATACAATTAAAAAAAAACATTTATAATGATTTATTCTTCAAATAAAAAACAATTTACAAAAAAACATTATGGACTACTTATAGTTTTACAAAGTATGGTACTTTTTAAAGCAAGTGACCAGGTTTTCTGGAACAGGTCTCACAAAACCACACTGTTTCCCGTCTTCCCCCTGGATTCTTTCTGTTATTACACACAGTACAGTCTTTAGATTAGAACCTTTGTCCAGTTTCGCAATGAAGCGGAGCTTGTACTCTAATCGCTCCTCTGCATGACGCATCACACGAAGTTCCCGCCATTTTAGGTTATGTGAATTTGCAAGGATTATTTTATAGTAAAATAAAAGCGGAAAACATTCAAAATCTTATTAAAACGCGAATTTAAATGTTTTTTTAACGAATAATCACAAGAAAGTCAAGTTTTGCGCGCGAAAATACACCGCGCGTGCAAGTCTTATCTTGTCGGCCGCCAGCCGACAACTGAGTTGTAGCGTGCATATAGCGATGTCGGCTGGCATTCGACAAAGGAGTGGTAAGGGTTAACAACGATGTAAAACTTCATATTATTTACATGTATGAAGATGACGAAAGCTTCGGTTGTATCAGAATACCAGAATAGAATAATATTAAAAAACAAATTCACTAACTAACTAACCATCACGCTGTTTCCCCGGAGGGGTAGGCAGAGAGGATGGATCGCCACATTGTTCTATCCTGACATAATTTTCACGCTTCTTCTACATTCACACATCGTGACATGTACGCTCGTCGATTGTTCCTACTTCGAACACGGCCGTCTTTCAGTAATTGATTAATTTGGTCATGCCATGTTTTCCTTAGCCTTGATTGGATTCTAGAAGATAAAAGCGAGCTGCCGAAACCGGTCGACGACGCAAACATAAGTGAATCTTAATTAAATATTAATTTTAAAAAGATTTTTTTACATGAAATTTAAAAAATATATATATTTTTGTAAAAATACTTTTGTGAAAATACAATGTTTTAAAAAAGTTATTCAAACAGAAATAGATTTAATAAAAAAAAACTATTGCACAAGGAAGTGGAAATTCCCATAATAATCTATGTTTCCTAATACAATACAATAATTTACGTGTAGTCGGCCTTGACAAAATTGCTAACCTACGCCACCGTAACAGAACTAAGCATAACACTGTATTTTTATAATTATAAATCGCATATAACTTTCTCCGTTCTGTAAGTATATAGCAAATAATTATTTATATTATGAAGCGTTGTCGTGTGAAATCGCCCGTCATGTTACATGAAAATATCCGAAGTACATAATATTTTATCACAATGGTGGTAATGTAATATAATATAAGAAATTGTTGTTTGGAGCGTGTCATAAAATGGCGAAAATTGGTGTGTTACTGGACTGCGAAGTTATTTGTTATTATCTTTACCATCTGAAAGATATGGCTGTGGTTACTTTCACGAAATTATACCGCGGAATTATTAATTATACCCGCGTTTGTTTATGTATGCGCGCTATACGTACAATGTATTTCATTCTGGCTATTAATGTACACAATTGTGTTCGTGTTACTTACTAACTTCCTATGGCCATACAACTCTTGAAGAGTTTTAGCATCCTTGATGATTTTCCGCCAAGCTCCTCGATCCTGCGCCTTTTGCTCCCAGCAGTCCGATTCGCCCAACCTAGCCAGATCAGCCAGCACATTGTACATGAGGCGCTGTCTAGGCCTTCCTAGAGGTCTTACTCCAGTCGGTTTAGACGCGTACAGGGTCTTGATTGCTCTGGTCTCTTCGGCTCGGGATACATGCCCAATCCATGCTAGGCAACCAGCTCTCACGGTGCTCGTTATAAAGAGCTGCTGGGTCATCGTACGGAACTCTTGGTTGGTTCTTTGCCAGCAAGTTCCCGCTGCAACACCGGGTCTGGGTCCCAGAATTGTGTTCGTGTATCGACCCTAGTGTATGGAAGTGAAGCATGGGACTAGCAAATTTATATCGAGACTCAAAACGCACTTTTCCAAATTATCCTTTCCTGATAAGGAGGGTTGATCGACTGCGTCAGGTGCAGCCCTCATACTTAATATGTTTATTTTTTAACTAGTTCATAAAACCGAGCATTTTCTACAGTGCCTTTGAGATGAGTAATTCATAAAAATGGCACTCTATAAATTATCCAATTCATTATTATATTATTATAAAATAAGAATGAAAGTAGAATAATTGCTGTATAATTGAAATCTCTAAGACGACTGTGTCGTAAACCAACAAATAACCCATTTTTACTAATTACAATATTATTATTTTCGTACCACCGACAAATATGTTCATTTTATAAACACCAATTTTTGTGGTTAATCCTAGTCCATAGGTCTTCCACGAGGTTTGATGCCGTCCCTCTAGAGGGCGCTGGAGCTTTCCGTGGTGGTGGTATTATAATATATTGCCTCATTAACCATCGTTAGTACGTGGCCAAATATTCACTCTTTTATTCTTTTTCGTTTGTTTCAGATGTTGCCGTATTCTCCATTCTAAATTCAAACAGTTGATAGTGTGTTATATTAAAGTGAAGTGCCTTACCCATGAGCGGAAACCTCCCCGCTTGTAGTGTCCTGGATCATATCGTATAATGAAATTCTCCACGGGAAGTAGCTCCAGCAGCCTGGCCAGCGATTCCCTATCGAGAAAGTCCACCCTCTGCATATACACGGACTCGGATTTTCTCAATGGCCCAGAAAAGGTAACATTTATTTCATATATATTTTTCTTCTTCTTCTCCTTATAGACCTTTGGTCTGATCTTGAAATCAGACTGGCTTCTCTTGGGAGGTTGACTCCCAACTATCTCTCCATCTCTTCGGCGGTCTTCCGGGGGGACAGCAGCTGGCAGGAATCTGATGCGCCACAGCGTGTGGGATTCTGGTGGGATTCATCCTCTGCACATGCGCATTCCAGTATCTTCTGCGTTGTCTGCCCCATCGTACGACATCCTCCACCTTGCAGATCTCGCGGATGGCCGTGTTCCTCACCCTATCTCGAATAGTCCTTCCTGCTATCATCCTCAGCGTCCTCATCTCTGCCACCCGTACTTTAGCCTTCGTTCTTGTGGTATCTGCTCTGGTCTCAATGCCATGTGTCAGTATAGGCCTTACGCATATATTTTTTAATGCTGTTAAATTGTCTTCTTCTTCTTAGTGTAGGCTTTGTGGCCTGCTTCTTAAGAGGAATTGGCCTCCTGCGACGTCGGTCTTTGGTAGTCTGCCCGGGGGTCGTCTATCGGGGTTGGCCGTGTAACACAATGAAGGGGAGTCTGAATGGATCCATTCTCCATCCACCTCAGATGCATAAATGATTCGACAGATTTTAGATCTAAGTTGAAAACCCATATTTTTCATATTTCACACCCAATTTAAAACTATTATACTTTCTATTATACTTTCTAATCGATCGCGAATATCAATCAGATGCAGCGTTCACATTTAGATTTAAAACACATCGTAATGCGCCCTTGAGGTGATTACATCACAAAAACGGCGTTTTAAAAGTTAGCATATTATTATTATTATTATTCTCCTCACGTGTGCATACCAGAATCTCCTTGGCCTACCCCACGTAACGACATCCTCGACCTCACATATCTCCCTTATCCTAGGGATTCGATTGAAACCCAGACTTGAAAGTACAGAGAAAGGTGTTTTTTTTTTATAGAGGATTTAAATTATATAACGAATTGTCAAATGATTGTTTGTTCTTGTTGTTATTTAACAGTGATGTTTAAAATAAATAATTAACTGAACATGTGCAAGTTCCAAGTTGGCATAATGCTCAAGTACCAAAAACATGAGTCAGCAATAGTCGTATCAGCCAACACCAGCGCCGCTTATGTCTCTGGCGAACGGAGAAATCAATAACTTGCATTTCGCCTACAAGAGTATACAGAAACACAATAACGAAAGGTACTTTCTATTCCTAAACCGATACCCTACAAAGGAAACCCACTGTACTCCTAAATAAGGATAGCAGTTACAATGCGCACGCCATTGTGCGTTTATAAATGCAATAGCTGTTTACTAAATGGAAATATATAATCGAATTGTAATATTATTTTGGGTTCTGATTTTAAATCTGTCCTGATGAAGACGCAGCATTAATATCGGTCGGCGATTGGTTCAAATAAATATATCGTTTTAACAAGTATAATAAATATAAAGTGGATTATATTATATTATGTATTTCCTTGTGGAATGGTATTCTTGCACCGACCCTTATGTATGGAAGCGAAGCATGGAACAGGCAAAAGAAGGATGAAAATAGAATAAATGCAGTAAAAAAGAGGTCTCTTAGACGAATATGTGGGTACTCTGTATGATAGGATGTCAAATAAAAATATAAGAATTGAATGCATTCAATGCAATCATTAAGAAGGTTTGGACACATGGAAAGAATGAAGAAAGAATGGTAAAAAAGTATATGTTAACGATCGAACGATCAATTACTGGAAAAACCCTCCGAGATCGTGTCCGCAACGCAGACATAAGGAAAACCTGCGAAATAGAGGATATCGTTCAGTGGAGTAGATCCAGAAGAAGATACTGGAGGGACCATGTAGCCCGAATGGATGGTGACAGACTCGCATATACAGCCGCCTATGAAATCCCTTCCGGACACCGCCCACCTGGAAGACCGCCTAAGAGATGGAGGGACAGCTGGATCTCATCATCCGACGAGATATGATTTCTGTGTCACAGATCGTCAGATCTATCAAAAGAAGAAGAAGAAGAAGAAGAAGAAGAAGTAAATGGAACTAAAAATAGAGGAAGATTAGTTATATTATTAGGTATATGGAAACGACGTGAACGGAGCTAGAAACAGGAAGACCGAGGAAAACTTGGCACGATCAAATAAATCAAATAATGAATGTCGGTCACGTGAATTGTCGGAGAAATCGACGTGCATGCATGGCACGATGTATGAATGTAGAGGAAGCGGGAGATTTATGTCAGGGCAGAACAGTGTGGCGGTCCATCCCTTCTGCCTACCTCTCCAAGGAGACGACGTGATGGTTAGTTATAATAATTATAAAAATGGGAAAAACATTTGTATTTAGAGCAAAAAATAGAAAGCATAGGGAACAGATTGTAACAGAATTTCTTATGAAGTAGTCAATATGATTCGCCAGCCTTCGTATGAAGACGGCTTCATGAGATGAACGAGCCAGCAGCACTAATTTGCTTGCTGGTAATGTGCACCACAGATATTGATACTGATCCATCGATCAACGCAAGGATTGCGGTTGTACCTGATGTAATGTGATACAATATTGACATCGAAACCATTAAAAATCATCTGACAGAGGTTATTGTGAATAGTATCATTTTCATTTCATATTAAACCCAGGTATTGAATTCAGTTCTAATCATTTTTTTTAAAGTATCCAACATGTCGTTTGAACTTAATTCGGTATACGATTTGTTTTTAGCTATTATATTGATTCTCACGACATGTGATAGGTAGCTTATCTATTGTCATTTTATTGTCACGTGAATTCTACACCAGACCAAAGGCAGTGTGATAATCACACTGCCTCTGCCGGGAATCGAACCCGGGACCTACGGTGTGGTAGTCGTAGTACTTACCATTCGGCCACAAGGGTCGAATACTGATCTCCTATGAATCGAATAATGATCTTCTAATTAAAATATATAAAAAAATTTGTAAGTGCTTGACCCGGAAATTGTAATAAAATGCAGAATTGAAGTGGCACGAGGTGCATTTAATAAAATGAGAACATTCTTTTGCAACGATAATCTTAACTTGAAACTCCGACAAAGAATGATTAAATGTTATATATGGTCTGTTCTACTATATGGCTGCGAAACCTGGACTCTGAAAGTGAATGTAATGAACCGGTTGGAAGCGTTCGAGATGTGGATATGCCGCAGAATGCTCCGTATACCGTGGACCGATAGGGTCAGTAATGCAGACGTACTACAGAGAGCCTGAGCCAATAGAGAGCTGTTGTCGAGTGTGAAAATAAGAAAGGTCTTGTGGGTATTTGGGTCATGTGATAAGGGGAGAAAAAAAAACACACCCTTTGACTGATATTAATGGGTAAAGTGGAGGGACGTCGGGGAGTTGGTAAAAGGCAGCTTTCCTGGCCGCAGAATATCAGAGTGGACAGGAATAACAAGAGTTCAGAACCTGTTCCAAGTGACGCAGGATAGAGATGCCTTTGCTGCAGTGATTGCCAACGTTGGCGGGACCTGACACAGCACCGTAAGGACGCTTTGCACGCTACGATAAATCATAACGATTTATTGTTACAATAAATCGAAAGAGTGAGTATTGTTAAACACGCTACGATAAATCGTAACGATTTCTTGTTAGCGAGAAAAGTGAAAAAGTCGCGAAGATTAAGAACAAAGTGGGGCCGCCAGTGGTTGAAATAGAAAATGGAATTCTCTCATGTTAAATTATTGAAAGATTTGAGAAATGAACCAAATGACTGGCGAAATTAAATGAGAATGGACTAAGAGACTTATATTGAGTTTAAGGCTAGTTTCTCTGTTTATTTCGAAAACTGATACTGTAATGAGAAGAGCGATCTCCACACGAAAGACTTTCAGCTACCTTACGATTCCTTGCCACCGGAAGAAGCTTGAAGGACACGAAATATTCAACTGCTATTTCTAAACCAGCTCTCAGCAAAACAATCCCGGAAAATCGTTACGATTCGCAGAAATTGATGTCGGCAGGTATCAACCATCCAATCCAATTCCAATTAATTATTATTATTATTATTTTGTTGAATCGCTCTTAGCATCATGCCAAATCGATCTAAAGGGAATTATTATAGCTATCATTGTAATTCTCGTGACATTTGCTAAGTAGCTAATCTATCGCCATTTTATTGTCACGTGAATTCTACACCAGACCAAAGATAGTGTGACAATCACACTGCCCTCGCCGGGAATCGAATCCAGAACCTTCGGGGTGGCAGTCAATGCACTTACCATTCGGCCACGAAGGTCGCTGCGATGTCCTAACAACAACAACAACTATAAATCGTAACGATTCGATCGTAGCGCTGTAAATATGACTCCACCCATTTTCAGAATCGAAAAACGTTGAATTTAAAATCGAAACATGTTTGTAGAAAGATAAATAAACTGCGAAAATATGAAGTGCAATTGAGGACCATTTTCACAAAGCGAAATATCTACAAAATGTAAATTTTTCAGGAGAAGGTTTTTTCATATTAAAAATAATACGTTTTGTATGAAATCGCAATATTTGAACCGCTTCAACTTCGTACATATACCGTTTTGTTAAAATGTTATTTTACCAATCGATAGAGCTCACATGGAAGAACCCATTTCCATTAAAAGTTTCACTTTGTGAAAACGGTCCTCAATTCTTTTTATTCAAATGTGAATCCACAACACAAAGTGAAGGCGAATATACGAGTACATTAGAAGTTATTATAACGCACGCCACTGATTATTAGTCACGTGTGATACTCGTGTCAATTCTTTTTATAATGGCGTTATTGTAACCGTTAATTTTAGTGACTTGCCCATTTTATAGATGTGTACAGCTATTTCTGTTATAAAAAAGGAATCTCCGGTCAAGGCAAGGATCGCGAATAGATATCTTAACAGCTATAACATAAATCTTTTGTGTTTTTCTTCCTTCGAATGTTCACGTTTTGAAATTAGAATTAGCGAAATACATTTATGGTACAGCCGAGTCGTGACCATCTGCAGAATGATGGTACTTATCTGACGTGTTTCGTTGTTTACTAATGTCGTAAATATTACGCGAATCTCTCTATTTTTAACTGGACGGCGTCATTCTGTTTAATAACATCGATTTTTGTTGATGTAAATCGTATTTATAGCCTGTTTAAATCATTCTGGAATGTTCCTACGCATGGTTTGATGTCAGCACCGCCATCTCAGACTTCATTTGTTCCATTGTTGTATGGAATATTAATGGATCGGTTTATCATCGTGTGTAACATACTACGCTTACTTTGTATTGATTCTTTTTCTTCTTCCTTGCTGTAGACTTTTGTGGTTTGTTCTCCAGTGGATTGCTCCTCCTGTAAGGTGGATTCCCAGCTGTCCTATCTTTTAGGAGGTATTCCACGAGAACGAGTCCCGTGAAACTGATTATGCAGTGCAATATAGGAGACTCTAGTGGTTTCCATTCTTTGGATATGACTGTATCAGTCCGTCTTTCTCTGTCTATTCCCTCTTATCATATCCTCACATATCTTTCTTATTATGGTGTTCCTCTCGCGATATCTTAGTGTCGTGTCTGCTATCATCATCAGTGTCTTCATCTCGGAAGTCCTCAGAACTTGTTTGGTCCTGATTGTGTCTGCCCTTGCTTCAACAACATATATTATCAGGCAGGACACTAAGATATCGCACGATGAACACTAGAATAAGAGAGATATATGAGACTGTTAATATTATATAAGATTGAGTAGACTGCAATGGAGGACTGGTAAGGTCAGATAAAAAAATGGACACCACCAGACTCCCCTATACTCGTATGTTCATTCAAAGTTTTTAGTAGTCTCTTAAGTTTAACGTCGCTATCCTCATCCTTTTTTTTTGTACACAACAGGTCGTTTGGACCCAATTACTACTTATATACAATTTTAATTTTTTAGCTATTATATTGATTCTCGTGACATGTGATAGGTAGCCAATCTATCGCCATTTTATTGTCAAGTGAATTCTACACCAGACCAAAGACAGTGTGACAATCACACTGCCACCGCCGGAAATCGAACCCAGGGCCTTCGGCATGGAAGTCAGAGCTCGTAACCACTCTGCCACGAAGGTCTTAACTACTTAATACTAACAGGGAGGGTATTCCACGCCAACGAACCCGCAACGCTGAAAGAACGATCGTTAAAATTTGTTTTATTATTATAGCTATGACTGGAATCACACTGTTGTTCGCATTTGTTTCTACTGATAGGAATGAACGTTGAACAGCTCAAAATTGAACCACCAATTATGAGAAAGTGTATATCCTCTGACGCATTAAACTGCTTTCTTCTCTTCTCCTTCATCAGCCGTCTGTCATCCACTGCTGAATGTAGGCCTCTCCTAAAGCACGCCACCGCCCCCTATCCATTGCCGCTTTCATTCATCCATATCCAGCAATCCTCTTCAGATCTTCGGTCCATCGGGCAGGGGGACGTCCAACTCTACGGAATCCTGTACGCGGTCTCCACTCAAGAACCCATCTCCCAGACTCGTCGGTTCTCCGACAGACATGGCCAGCCCATCGCCACTTCAGCCCCGCCCATCCTCAGAGCCACCTCAGTCACCTTGGTTTGCTGTCGAATAATTTCGTTTCTAAATCTGTCGCTGAAGGTTATTCCGAGCATGGCTCTTTCCATGGCGCGTTAGGCGACCTTGAATCTGTAGACTAGACCTTTTGTCAGTGTCCACGTCTCGGCTCCGTACGTCATGAATGGCAAGACGCACTGGTTGAAGACTTTAGTCTTGAGGCATTGTGATATTTGAGAGGTGAGAACATGGCGTAATATTCCAAAGGCCGCCCAACCCAAGTGAATTCTTAGGTCGGCTTTTTTCTCGAAATTGTTTCTACCCAGTTGTATGATTTGGCCAATATATGTAAATCTTCTCTTTAGCCATCTTTATTATTGGATGTGAGTCTCTTAGAACAGTCTCCATTTTCGTCTATCCTGCACGATTCTCTTCTACCTTCTTTCCCCGACTGGAATTATGTCGTCAGCCCTTTTTTTTAGTGATCGACCAATGCCTCTTTTCCTTTCCATTGTTTCCATGTCATTACTCCGAGTGCCCATTTTTTTTTCTTATATACAACAGGTTGTTTGAACCCAATTACTCTATAGAATATATAACTAACTAACTAACCATCACGCCGTCTCCCCGAAAGGGTAGGCAGAAAGAATGGACTGTCACACTTTTACTGATGCGGCACTCCATCCTTCTCTTTTCGCTCCGCGGGAGACGCGGGTAGAATATATTTTAGCTATTATATTGATTCTCATGGCATGTGATTGGTAGCCAATCTATCGCCATTTTTTTGTCCCGTGAATTCTACACCAGACCAAAGACAGTGTGATAATCACACGGCCATCGGTTTGGAAGTCAGAGCTCTTACCACTCTGCCAAGAAGGTCGACATCTCCTGGTCACTATTTATCTGGTGACATGTCCTACCCATTTCCACTTTAGTTAGGCAACACGCTCCATTACGAGTATATCGTTAAACTGCTAAAGAAACCGATACACGTTTCAATGCTTACATATTGTCAATTTGTTAGGGAAATTTCTGAAATGCGTCATTCCGTTCATTATTTGCATTAATTTCATCGTATGACGACTTGTATAGTAATTCCACAAGTGCTGTTTTCTCGAGTGGCTTATTACTAAGAGAAATTATTATATTACTCGCGATAAGATCTGCTAACTTGTATCGTGTTGTATCTGGTACTCATTAATACAACATTGCGCATGCCTTATATGTATCAACTCGGAATATATTAAGAAGAGAACATTTGAAAATATAGTAAGGTTTCAAATTTACATTTCGAATACTTCATTCGAAAGTGATTTTTTTATTTTATTGATTTACGGTGTAGATATGAATTATGAAATACGATGTAAGCCAAGTGGGCACCGCGGTTGTTCTAGCAAACTATTATTATTATCTACGATGATTTATACATATTTTAAGTGCGCCATTTTGTAAAATCAATTACTTCAAGGGCGCACTAGAATACGACTGACCGAACAGTGCATTCTTTAGCAGTCTCTTGAAGTTAATATCACTATCCTCGTGCTTAATACTAACATGGAGTAACACTTCAACAAAAATAACAACATCTCAAAGAACTTCGCTGGCTTAAAAGTCCAGAAAGAATCCAGTATAAACTATGCTGGACAGTCTTCAAAGGGCTACATGGAATAGCACCAAGTTATATATCCGAAATCTGTATAATGGACAGCTTAAATACAAGGAAATTCACACTTCGCTCAGCGAACTCCTCGGCAATATTAAGATTAGTTGAGCCAAAGCGTTGCCCCAGTACAAATTTTGGGGATCGAGCATTTGCGGTAGCCGATCCATCAGCTTGGAACAATCTCCCTTCACACCTTAGATGCATAAATGATCCCACAGATTTCAGATCTAAGCTGAAAACCCATCTTTTTCGTATTTCATACCCAACTTAAAACTTGTATATTTTGTTATTTTATACTCAACTAACTAACTAACTAACTAACCATCACACCGTCTCCCGGAGGGGTAGGCAGAAAGAATGGAATTTAAAAAAAATGTCTGTGAAAAGTGAAATAGAGTGGAAACATGTCTGTGATAAGTGAAATACTAAGTGCAGTTATATACAATATATTATATCCAAATATGAATCCTCAACAAAAGTGAATATATTAGAATTTATTATATTGATTGAAAATGGGTGTTTTCATTTATTTGCAATTTTTTTCACGCTTCGTTCGCTGTACATATTTACACACTTATAACAGCGGGTATTAAACTTTTGCGTTATAATGTTCATATGTGTGTTTTTGTGAACATTCACTTTCTTGCGTACTCGCGGTTTGCGTACACATATGTTCAGCACACACCTTATTATATGTTGACTAACGTGCTTGCAAACGCTGAAAGTTGATTTACCATTTCGTAACAATTGAATAAAAAATCCTATAATGTATTCGAATGCATATTTCATTGTGTTTCTTATTCCGCGACACGCGAATTTACGCTTTTTTTCCATCGCCATGTCATAAGATGTCGTGTCACTATTATCTTTCTAAATCTTGGAACCATATTTATATATTTATGACGATTCTTCCGCGTTTCATGGTTTATTAAATAAACCAACTTTTGACTCTTTCGATCTCCGTAGCAATTCCCTTGACAGCCTACGACACGTCAGCCGAATAATACACCAACAGAAAAGGACAAATCCAAAATTTAATTGAAGAAATTGCTTAATAAGAATTATTCTATTCTTCTTCCTCAGCCTATTCCCATCCACTTCTGGACAAAGGCCTCCTCCATTCGCTTCCATGTCACTGTGTCCTGTGCAGACTGCATCCAGGTTATTCCGATGTGTCTGTTCAGATCATCCTACCACCGTAGTTGCGGTCGCCCTGCACTTCTCTGCGCCGTCCACGGTCTCCATGTCAGCAGTCTTCTTGTCCACTTTTCATCTGAGCTTCTGGCTACGTGACCTGCCCATTGCCATTTTAGAGTCGCCACCCGGTGGATGATGTCAGTGACCTTTGTTTTTTCTCTCACCGTATCGTATCTGACTCTGTCTCTTAGGCTTATTCCTAACATGGCTCTTTCGATTGCTCTTTGGGTCACTCGTAGTTTCTCGGCACTTTGTTTGGACAACGTAACAGTTTCAAGACCATAAGTACCAACTGGCAAAACGCAGGCTTCGTAGACTTTTCGTTTCACGTTGATCGGTATTTTCCGGTTTTTAAGGTATTATCTAACTAACTAACTAACTAACTAACCAACCATCACGTCATTTCCCCGGAGGGGTAGGCAGAGAGGATGGATCGCCACAATGGCCTGTCCAGGCATATCTCTCGGGCTTCATCTACATTCATACATCGTACCATGCACGCACGTCGATTATTCCGACTTCGAATGTGGCCGCCTTTTAGCAATTGGTTAATTTGGTCATGCCATGTTTTCCTCGGTCGTCCTCGGCTTCTTTTCCCACTCACCCTGCTTGTGTACAACTCTTTAACCATTCTACTCCCATCCATTCGTTCCATATGTCCAAACCATCTCAGGGATCCTTTTTTTAATTTTATTCATGATGCAGTCATCTGCCTTACATTTCTTTCTTATTTCATCGTTCGGTATTCTATCATACAACGTTTTATCGCACATTCTTCTTAGTGATCTCATTTCTACGGCGTTTATCCTGCTTTCATCCTTCTTTTGCCAGCTCCAAGCTTCACTTCCATACATAAGGGTTGGCGCTAGAACTCCACTGAGTACTGCCATCTTTGCTTCTACTCGGATTATCAAAACTTAATTTATTATTAGTTTTTTTTAATATCTTTTATAAAAAAATAAAATTGACACATTATTAATATTTAATTTAAATATAAAGTTACAAGATAAGACCATATGTTATTTTTATTGCTTTAAACATTTTTTTAGCGCGAGGAATTGATTTCAATGGACGCTTTGGTGTAATAAAAATTCTTTAGCAGTAATTTATTGGTGGTTTATTCCCGATTTGTGAGATTACTTTTATTGCCGTGCGTTTTGATAGTGCCGACGGAGACCGCTAGGCGAAAAATGCGCATTGCTGTAATGAATTCATAAAGGAGCCCAGTTCTGAGACCCCTGCCTAATATGCATTGAATGGCTGGAAACACGCGATAAACGGCGACACGGCCGCTATTGATTAAAAAAAATAACCCCGGAATCGTTGGGTAACCACTCCCATAGATACAGCATTCGGAGACATGACAACATTTGTTTACCTGTTCGGCGGTATGACGGTATAGGTACCGTTCGTCTACGAATACTTAATCAATTAACTAACAAACTAACTAACTAACCATACATGCTATTTCCCCGGAGGGGTAGGCAAAGAGGATGGATCGTCACAATGCTCTGTCCTGGCATACCTCTCGGGCTTCCTCTACATTCATACATCGTACCATGCATTCCGACTTCGAATGTGACCGCCATTTAGTAATTCATAAATTTGGTCATGCCATGTTTTCTTCGGTCGTCCTCGGTTTATTTTTCCACTCACGCTGCTTGTGTACAACTTTTTAACCATTCTACTCTCATCCATTCGTTCCATATGTCCAAACCATCTCAGGGATCTTTTTTTAATTTTAACCATGATGCAGTCATCTGCCTTACAATACTTTCTTATTTCATCGTTCGGTATTTAACGTTTTCCCGCACATTCTTCTTAGTGATCTCATTTCTACGGCCGTTATCCTGCTTTCATCCTTCTTTTGCCAACTCCAAGCTTCACTTCCATACATAAGGGTTGGCACTAGAACTCCATTGTGTACTGCCATCTTTACTTCTGTGGATATATTTCTATTTGCAGTTATGACTTTGAGTGCGCCATTTATTTAATTCCCAGCGCCAACCCTTCTCTCGATGTCTTTCTCCATTTTTCCGTCTCTTGTAAACATGCTTCCCAGATTCGTAAATTCGGTAACTTGCTCCAATTTCTCGCCCATCGAACTTATATCACAAATCGTCATACATTCTTCTTTCTCGAAAACCATCACTTTAGATTTAGACACATTCATCAAGTCACTCTTTTTGCATGTCTCATACATCCTTGCCACTAAGACTTGCAAATTGTCTTTACTGTCAGCGATTAACACAGCATCAAAAATAACGCCGGAATCGTTGGGTAACCACTCCCATAGATACAGCATTCGGAGACATGACAACATTTGTTTACCTGTTCGGCGATATGACGGTATAGGTACCGTTCGTCTACGAATAATTAATCAATTAATACTTAATAAATAATATTTTTTTCCCAAATTTAAATTACACTGGTATCTGCGAACCATTTTGTCACTAATGTTCGAAGTTTTTAGCAATGTAACTATAATATCGACGGAGTAATTCTCATTTTAAATATTCTGTGACGTCATCATTTTCTTGTTGCTTGTCAACCTTTTAATATCAGGCTGGGATTCATGTGTAATTTAACAATAAATATAAATATCAATAATGTGAAAAAATAAGAAGATTTTGTACTTCTCATTTATCTGGATTTAATCTCAATTGTATTAAATAAATTAATAATCTGTTCTTAGATATACGAATGGTTGACTATTTATGAAAAAGCATTTATTTTTTTATCCAAAAAAGCTAAAATGGCAGTTCACAATGGGGTTCTTGTACCGACCCTTATGTATGGAAGCGAAGCATGGAACTGGCAAAAGAAGGATGAAAGTATAATAAAATAAATGCAGTAGAAATGAGATCTCTTAGACGAATGTGTGATACTCTATGTATGATAGAGTGTCGAATGAAAATATAAGAAGTGAATGCGGTGCGAATGATGGTGTTATGAACAAAATAATGAAACGATAGTTTGGACACATGGAAAGAATGAATGAAGAATGAATGGTAAAAAAGTGTATGTTAATGATGTAAATGGAACTAGAAATAGAGGAAGACCGAGGAAAACGTGGTACCATAAAAAAAAAGTTTAATGCCGGTCACGTGAGGAGTCAGAGAAATCGACGCGCGTGCATGACACGATGTATGAATGTCGAAGAAGCGAGAGAAGTACGCCAGGAAAGAAAAGTGTGGTATCTCCATTCTTTCTGTTCACCACTTCGGGGAGACGGCGTGATGGCTAGTCAAGTGTTAAAATGCAAAAGTAGATCAGACAAAAAAAAAATCTGAGATTTATGTGCTCAATAGAGTAATGCAAGCGGTGCCTATTCAGCGTATTGTTGGCGAAACCCAGGCATTGAATAAGTCTTTGAGGTAATAAATAATACGTCGTTGGCGCAGAAAGAACGTATTATGAGAGGCGAGGCTAGGCGGCCCGCGGCGCTACGATTGTTAGGAGCTGCCATTCAAGATGTGAGAAATGTGTGCAAGCCTTGTTATCATCATCATCATCCATCATTATTTATCACACTCGAGCATAACAGCGCTGCATGATTTCAAAACTCACAATACCACAGGTTTTTAACTAACTAACTAACCATCACGCCGTCTCTCCGAACGGGTAGGCAGAAAGAATGGACTGCCACACCTTTCTTTCCTGAGATACTTCTCTTGCTTCCTCAATATTCATACATCGTGTCATACACGCGCATCGATTTCTCCGACTCCTCACGTACCCGACATTTAATATTTGATTGTGCCACAATCATTCCTATATTCTGGAGCAAATCGGTATTTTTGTTCCTGATAATTACCCGCGACAGCGCCGACATCAATTGTTCTTTGCTCCGTCACGCAGAACCAACCTGCCTTTGGTGATGCCGGTAGGATGAGCGATTCGGACGTTGAATCTTATCGTCTCGGATTTGGACATTTTCAGTGTCAGTGAGGCAGTATTCATAAAAAATATATTACAAATTCTGGAAAGAGTACTGCCTCGCTGACGTCGACATACGAGTATTTTGGTTCCTTCTGATATGTATGATTTTTTGGTTTGATGTTGTTTTATCTTTGTAACACCGTTTTGTGGCCAATTGAGTCGCCTAAATGTTTTTCGTTTGTTATGTCTCATTTGTGTATTATGTATAAATAAATAAATAAATAAAATTAAAATGATATGCGTGCAACTCGCCAAAAGATATATAATAGAACACCGAACGACAAAATAAGATACGAAGAAATGTAAGTCAGATGATTGCATCATAAGTAAAATTAAAAATGGATCCCTGAGATGGTTTGGACATATGGAAAGATTGGACGAAATAAGAATGGTTTAAATGTTGGAAACAACAGCATGACTGACCAAATTAATCAATTACAAAAAGGCGGCCGCATTCGAAGTAGGAAAAAGCAAAAATGGACCGTTCACAATTGAGTTCTGATCCCAAACCTTATGTTTGGATGCGAAGCATGGAATTGGCAAGATGAGAGCAGAATAAATGCGGTACAGATGAGGTCCCAAAGACGTACGAGTATATGTGGTAGAATGATGTACGACAGAATCTCAAATGCTGATATTAGAAAGGAATGTAGAGCGAAAAAAGGTATTATGAACAAAATTATGAAAGGATCGCTGCGTTGGTTCGGACATATGGAGCGCATGGGTGAAGAAATAATGGTTAATAAGTATACGTTATCGATGTAAATGGAGTACGGAGGCGAGGTAGACCGAGGAAAACATGGCATGACAAAATAAATAAAATTGAAAGGTTGGTTATGTTAGAAGCCGGAAGAATCGACGTGCGTGTATGACTCGCTGTATGTATGTGAAGGAATCTAGAGAGGTATGTCAGGTTAGAGTAGTGTGGCGGTACATACTCTCTGCCTATTCCTGCGTGGAGACGGCGTGATGGTTTGTGTTGTTGTTGCTGTTGTTGTTTTAAGAATAAGTTTGATAACACTTTTTTATTTGTTTAATTTTTTTTTTTTAAATTGGGTATATTTTTAGATACATTTTTAGATCTTACTTGTAATTATGTAATGTTTCAGGTGTATTTTAAATTGATTTGTAGTGAGACTCCTTGTGTCTTTTGGTAGTTCATTGTAAAGTTTCAGTCCATTGTTCAATATCCTTGATTGTCCTGACTTAGTTCGTGCATTCGGTAAGTGATATCTGTCACAGTTCCTGGTCCATCGTCTGTGTACGTCTGAATTTTTAGTTAATTTGTAGCTTCTGTCTGTTGTCTCTTCCATGGTCACTCTGTATACAATTTTGCCTGCCAACTTGGCTCCCAGCAGAGATATGACCTATCACATACTTCCATAGGATGTTTCGTAATAGTTTCCATGTGAAGTATTTTTTTTTTAGTATAGCACAATGCCTCTGCAAGGAAGCCACAATCGCCGGAATATTGAGCGATAGATAGGATACTTTCGCACAATTGGACACGCTTGAATTGGCGCATTATCCGCTCGGCCCTCCTAGCTCTTGGCGCGCTTCCGCCCTGCTCCGCTATGCACCAGCTAGCGCAGGGCTCGTGAACCAGTACACATTGTGCTGAATTGATATATTATTTCTATTTCAATTTCAATTTATTTATTTTTTTAAATCATGAATATCACAGTATATAACCAAAGCTCTTATGACTATAGAATCCAAAAACATATTTTTAACAGAATATAAAATTGTGAAATTTAAAAAAATACAATATAAACAATAGACATAACCACAAAACAAAACCTATCCAAAAAAGCTAGGCAGTGCACAATGGTGTTCTTCTACCGACCCTTATGTATGGAAGCGAAGAAAAGGATGCAAGAGCAAAAGAAGGATAAAAGTAGAATAAGTGCAGTAGAAATGATATCTCTTAGACGAATGTGTGGATACTCTGTGTATGATATAGTGTCGAATGAAAATATAAGAAGTGAATGCAGTGCAAATGATGGTGTTATGAACAAAATAATGAAAGGATCATTAAGATGGTTTGGACATATGGAAAGAATGGTAAAAAAAATATATGTTAACGATGTAAATGGAACCAGAAATAGAGGAAGACCGAGGAAAACGTGGCACGATCAAATAAATCAAATATTGAATGTCGGCCATGTGAGGAGTCAGAGAAATCGACGCGCGTGCATGACACGATGGATGAATGTTGAGGAAGCGAGAGAAATATGTCAGGAAAGAAAGTTGTGGCGGTCCCTTCTTTCTGTCTACCGCTTAGGGGAGACGGCGTGATGGTTAGTTAGTTAGTTAGTTAGTTAAATATCCCAGTATAAACCCAAAGCGCTTATGACTATAGAATACAAAAACAAAACACAAAAAACTCCTTTTAACAGAATATACAAAAGAATTAATTGTACTCGTATATCAATAGAGACGAAGATGTAAATTATTTGGAAACAGAATATGGTGGTCGAGACGTTTACAGGACTTATGACCTGTCATTGGTTGGGTTAAGCGATCGCTTTATGTAATACAACATTCTCCATTTCGCTCTTCTTACGAACACCACGTCTGTCAATTTTTTTTTTGAAAGCTTTATATATGCTACTATGTTGAGAAACATTTCATATATTTAAGTTTAATCTTTTTAAGTTTTTTCGTTTATATAAAGAATTTTGACAGATGTAAAAATATTTTTTTTATTTGTTCCAATGACAATTTGAATAATTTCTTCAATATTATTTTAGAGTTCTTGTCTGTTATTGGTTTGTTTTTAGTGCCTAATTACTGCTAATTAAAAAAAAAAGGTGGATACGTGGAACATAAATTAAATAGACAATATGTGCACCATCTAAAAAGAACATTTTGTGTTAAATTATTTTTATTTTGTATTTCATTTTAATATCATTGTATTTTATATTATTTGTTTTAGATTTATTTTGTGGATGTTGGACGATCGAAGTGTGCGAGGGAGATGCTTATTGGTGGCGATAAAGTTCGCAACCCATCACACCAGACCGTCTCCCGCGGGGCGAAAAGAGAAGGATGGAGTGCCGCTACGGTTAAAGTGTGACAGTCCATTCTTTCGGCCTACCCTTTCGGGGAGATGGTGTGACGGTTAGATAGTTAGTTAGTTCCTTCAAGAGATTTAGGTAAAATCATTAGATTATCTTAAAAATGTGAACAATATATTGTACGAATATTTTTTTTTCTTTTTTTTTTTATGTACACAACAGGTCGTTTGGACCCAATTACTGTGTACATTTTTTATTTTTTAGCTATTATATTGATTCTCGTGACATGTGATAGGTAGCCAATTTATCGCCATTTTATTGTCACGTGCATTCTACACCAGACCAAAGACAGTATGACAATCACACTGCCATCGCCGGGAATCGAACCCAGGACCTTCAACATGGAAGTCAGAGCTCGTAACCACTCTGCCACGAAGGTTGTCATGGTTGAATATGTAGTTTGTAATTGTGGAATTTTGAATTATTATTATTATAATTTTGTTGAATCACTGCGCGAGCCAATCGATGTAAAGGGTATAGCTATCATATTGATTCTCGTGACATGATAGGTAGCCAATCTATCGCCATTTTATTGTCACACGAATTCTTCACCAGACCAAAGACAGGGTGACAATCACACTGCCATCGTCGGGAATCGAACACGGGACCTTCGGTATGGCATCAAAGCCCTTACCACTCGGCAACGAGGGTCAAATAAATTTGTTTAATAACTATAATTTTTTAGTATTATAAATAAGAATATTTTTCGTTTTGTTCGTCTACCAACAGTTGCCGAAGACTGTTTCCTCCGATCCGTTTCGGCCCATAGCACAATACTGCATACACTTCAGCTGTCACACTTGTTCGCCTACCTGTGTTTGTGTACCTGCAGAAGTTCTTTCTTCGTTCTGGCATTATGCGCAATCTCTTCCGCAAGTGTTTGATGTCGGGTAATTCACAAACGAGTGCGCCACAGTCCGACACCATTTGAGTACATATTTTGTTTCACAAACAACTCGAACTCATTTCGTGTAGTTTGTGAAACAGAATATAATACCAAGATTTTAAGATGAATAAAATAAAGGTGTCAAACAGGGTTGCGTAATGTCCCCGTGGTTATTTAATCTATATATAGACAAGTGTATGAAAGAGCTGAGAGGGTTGGATGTAGGTGCCAAAATGAGCGGAGTGTCAGTAAGCTGTCTCTTTTATGCGGATGACGCTATCCTACTTGCAGAAAACGAGCATGAACTACTAGTCCTGGTAAATAGTATGTATGAGGTATGCATGCGAAATGATTTGATGTGAAATGATTTGATGGTAATGATTTTTGAAAAAGAAGAAATCATGACAGTCTACAACAATAGCGTGAATGGTGAAAATTTGGAGCAAGTAGTTGAGTTCGTGTATTTAGGTAGTATGTTTACAAAAGATGGGCGAGTGGAGAGGGATATTGAAAGAAGGGTTGGGGCAGGCAACAAAGTGAATGGTGCACTTAAAAATGTCATCGCTACCAAAAACCTATCCAAAAAAGCTTGAATGGCAGTGCACAATAGTGTTCTTGTACCGACCCTTGTGTATGGAAGCGAAGCATGGAACTGGCAAAAGAAGGATGAAAATATACTAAATGAGTGTCGAATGAAAATATAAGAAGCGAATGATGGTGTTATGAACAAAATAATGAAAGGATCATTAATATGATTTGGACACATGGAAAGAATGAATGAAGAATGTATGAATGTTGAAGAAGTGAGATATATATATCAGGAATGAAAGTGTGGCAGTGTATTATTTCTGCCTACCCCTTCGGTGAGAAGGCGTGATAGTTAGTTAGTAAGTTAAACCGTGAAAATTTCATCACTATTCGATTCAGTATTTGTCGAGTCTATTAGTCTCATAGCCTTTTATTTATATAGATTATTTTCTATTGGAGTCTCCGCGCACAATACCGGCCGCGCTCGTCCGTTGACTCGGACTCCTGACCGTTTGATGGCGGTGACGTCACCTCCAGAAAATGCCCATGAAAACGCTTGTAAATCTTTTATTTACAGTTTGGTTGCCTACCCGTGTTATTTGTCTTAACACTCTAGTAGCCGGAACAGTATTATTTCCCAGTGCGAAAATGGACGTAAATGTCCATTTTCGCACTGGGTGAACAGAACATCATAAAGTAATTATCTAATACTTTATGATGTTCTACCACACATTACAAATAAAGTCAAAGCCGCATCAAGAGCAATCTCAGCCCTCTACCCAATGTTAGCTAGAAACAGTAAACTAAGCACCGAAAATAAACTCCTGATATACAAAACAGTCATAAGGCCGATCTTCACTTGAGGGTATTATTTGCAAACCCGGCAAACTCCACCAACAATCAAAAGTGAGATATGAATTGGGTCTTATTCATAATACATTTGCACACAATTTTTATTGATTTTCAGTTTCAAATTCGGCTTCATTCTGAAGAATTTTGCTATTAAAATATAGGGTTTGTTGCAAACATGGCAACCTCCACTTGAGTGTTGCAAAGCTGATAAAACTCCAAAATGAAATTCATTATTTTACATTATTTATCAACATAATGATGATTATTTCATGGCTGATTACTTTTAAAATACTAACTGGTTGAGATGAAAAAAATAAATATCGTATAAAAGCGCATTTTATTAGCGTATCAGTTTTTTGCGATTTGCTCAAAACATCTAATGATGGAGTTTGCCAGGTTTGCAACTAATACCCTCACTTATGCAGCCCCAAATGGGGCAATAGAAAATAAATAACCTAAAAAAGAAAATAATCTATATAAATAAAAGGCTCTGAGACTGATAGACTCGACGAATACTGAATCGAATAATTATGAAATTTTCACGGCTTAAACTAACCATCACGCCGTCTAACCGAAAGGTGCATTAAGTAATTTATACGAATAAAAGTGTCAGTTTTCTAGAAGCTTTATTACATTTTATTTGAATGACATACATCGCCTTGCTTAGTGCCTAAGGCAGGCGAAACGTGTCATTCACATATTATTCCCATTGACAGTTTTAAAACATTAATCAATTCCTTCTTCGTGTCCCGACAAGATTACTGCGAGTCTACGCCAACATCCCTAAACAGCAAACAAATAAACTTCAGTCTGCATTCGATGCAGCAGCAAGACTGATAAGGGGTGTGCCAAAAAGTTGTCACATAACACAGCATCTTAAGGAAATGGCTGAAATGTTCAGAAAGGATACAATACAAGCTCTGCTGGACGGTCTATAAGGCGTTGCATGGAATGGCACCAGCTTATATATCTGAACTCTGCATCAACGAGAACCCGAATGCTAGACAGTCTACATTGCGATCAGCTAAGTCTTCTGCGATCGGTAGATTAACTGTGCCAAAACGCTGTCCAAGCACAAACTTTGGCGACCGAGCCTTCGCGGTAGCCGGCCCTTCAGCCTGGAACAATCTTCCAGCAGACCTTAAGTGCATTGAGAATCAATCAGAGTTTAGATCGAGACTCAAAACGCACCTTTTCAAATTATCATTTCCTGACAGGAGGCGCTGATCGACTTTGTCAAATGCAGCCCTCATACTAAATATGTTTATTATTTTTGTTAACTAACTAACTAACTAACTAACTAACCATCCATCACGCCGTCTCCCCGAAGGGGTAGGTAGAAAGGATGGACTGCCACACTTTTCTTTCCTGACATATTTCTCTCGCTTCCTCAACATTCATACATCGTGTCATGCACGCGCGTCGATTTCTCTGACTCCTCACATGGCCAACATTCAATATTTGATTTATTTGATCGTGCCACGTTTTCCTCGGTCTTCCTCTATTTCTGGTTCCATTTACATCATTAACATATAATTTTTTTACCATTCTTTCTTCATTCATTCTTTCCATATGTCCAAACCATCTTAATGATCCTTTCATTATTTTGTTCATGACACCATCATTCGCACCGCATTCACTTCTTATATTTTCATTCGACACTCTTATCATACACAGAGTATCTTCACATTCGTCTAAGAGATCTCATTTCTACTGAATTTATTCTACTTTCATCCTTCTTTTGCCAGTTCCGTGCTTCGCTTCCATACGTAAGGGTCGGTAGAAGAACACCACTGCGCACTGTCATTCTAGCTTTTTTGGATAGGTTTTTATTTTTGTTATTATCGTTTATTATTATCTACTTGATAAAACGGAGCATCTTCTACAGCGCCCTTTAGATGAGTAATTCATAAAAATGGCGCTCTATAAATCATTCAATTCATTTTTATTATTATATAATAAAACTTCTAAAAAACAGATGTTTTCATTCGTATTAATTAGTTGTTAGTTAGATTAAAATTATTGTAGGCATTGTGTATTAACTAAACTAAACACCAGCGGCGATGGAAGATGGTACCTCATCCATCACATCTCGCACAGATTAATAATATTATTTAAGTCGTGAGTAAATCTGTTATACTTAAATGAGTACAATTAGGCATAATGACGTTTGAATAGGTTAATTACGACTGTGCATATTCAGCGTTCTTGTGCCTAACAAAACGCGCACTCAAAAAATACACAATGTTTGGTACAAAGCGACTTGGGAATGGGCTGTTTACCAATTGTTCACAGAATGTGGTTAATTTTAATGACGGGGCATTTTTCTTCTCATACGTCACACGCAACAATTGAGACATTAATGTAAATAATTAAAAGTATTTTTACTTTCATCGCCGCCACACTAAATGCGGAAGCGAAATCACTTTCGTGTGCAAATTATATATAATAAAACATTTCGTATTACATATGTTATTTCACAATATATAAAAAAAGATTTATCATTTTTAAATTGTCTATATTATCTTGGTTACAGCATTATTCATTATTTTATAATAGTAACTGCATCACAGATTGTTTTACCTACCGGCCACCAGAACCAATCTGCCTCTGGTGACACCGGTGGGAAGAGCAATTAGTTAACCTCGCGGTCTCCTCGGAGATCGACGTCTTTTATATTAGTAAAGGTACGTTCAGGAGACAAATACTCTTGACTTAAGAAAGTATCTTGTCTTCCTAATATCGAACCATCTCTAATGCGTTCCTGGTATTATGTTGTATTTTTTATAATATTTTACCTGTCCTCATGACCAACACCCTCTAGCACGGCCGAATTCTCGAATTATCCCCTGATTAATCTAAAGAAATGGGTAATGAGATGCCCATCTCTTCGAAGCTGTAAAGAATTGGTTCCGAGCATTCCCAAAAGAAATGCCGTGGGATAAAACCACGGATAAGTACCATACTCCCTCATGTAGAGAAACCTCAGAATTTTTATCTGAACCCTCTCCAGCATAACGGAATATCTCGCCCTGTGAGGACTCCATATCACAGAACCACTTACGAGTCTGCTCCGAACCAACGCTAAGCACACTGGGATCTCTGAAAACTCTTCTGGTCCGAATGATGAAGCCCAACATCCTCAGTGCAATGTCACAAATCCTCTCGATATATGCATGAAAAGACAGCCTACCCTCATGGGAAACGGCGTGATTTGTGTTAATTCGAAAACTCTTCCGGTCCGAATGATGAAGCCCAACATCCTCAGTGCAATGTCACAAATCCTCTCGATATATGCCTAAAAAGACAGCCTTCTCTCATGGGAAACGGCGTGATTTGTGTTGTGTTTTAACGTTTAACGCCAATCGGTATCAAATTTATTTTGGACTCTTTTGATTCTTGACATCTTGATATTTTCAAATCAAATCAAATCAGTTAATTTACTCAAAAGACATTACAAACAGCAATATTGCCGGCAACTGCAAGGCATACAAGAAGACTTGGCTTATTAACAAACTGCTTGATGTGTTTATATCGTATTATTTCACCACATTGAAGACGAAACGGGTTAAGATTCGCCTCGTTAAATATCAGGTACCTATTTAAATAGTCTGATAAATAGTTTTCTTTTCTCATCTCGGTCCATTGCCTCCGAGGATCGTTAATGTTCCACGGTGCGTGGTCGCGTTGATTCTCCTCGATTGATGCCTCCGTGACATTGAACGAATTGAATAATCAGGTTAACACCATTATGTGTTGATCAGTGGAATATTGAAAATTGCATCTCTGATTTTCGTGCATTTAAAAATCATTCAAAAATCATCTGTAGGTAATTCACCTCAAATTAATTTGAGTATCAAAAGTGTAAAACATTAGCGTGAATGCTGAAAATTTAGAGCAAGTAGATGAGTTCGTGTATTTAGGTAGTATGTTTACAAGAGACGGGCGAGTGAAGAGGGATATTGAAAGAAGGGTTGGGGCAGGCAACAAAGTGCTAATCCAAAAAAGCTAGAATGGCAGTGCACAATGGTGTTCTTCTACCGATCCTTATTATGGAAGCGAAGCATGGAACTGGCAAAAAAGGATGAAAGTAAAATAAATTCAGTATAAATGAGATCTCTTAGACGAATGTGTAGATAGTAATTGCGTAGATTTTCACGGTTGGCAGCAATATATTTGATGTGTTTTTGGGTAACACCGTGTGATAACTCCTTCTCGACCGACGTTTCGGAGATCGGTGCAGTCTCATTACCCTGAAGATGGAGACTGCAACGATCTCCGAAACGTCGGTTGAGAAGGAGTTATCACACGGTGTTACCCAAAAACACATCAAACAGAATGTGTAGATACTCTGTGTATGATAGTGTCGAATGAAAATAAAAGAAGTGAATGCGGTGCGAATGATGGTGTCATGAACAAAATAATGAAAGGATCATTAAGATGGTTTGGACATATGGAAATATATGTTAACGATGTAAATGGAACCAGAAATAGAGGAAGACCGAGGAAAACGTGGCACGATCAAATAAATCAAATATTGAATGTCGGCCATGTGAGGAGTCAGAGAAATCGACGCTCGTGCATGACACGATGTATGAATGTTGAGGAAGCGAAAGAAATATGTCAGGAAAGAAAAGTGTGGCAGTCCATTCTTTCTGCCTACCCCTTCGTGGAGACGGCGTGATGGTTAGTTAGTTAGTTACTTTTAGTATTCTGGCCTATTACGTGCCTTCAATAATCTTTCCATAATAATAGCGAAATCGACTATAATAAAATCGAAATCGAAATCGACGAATATATTGAGAAAGATTTTTTTATGAGTTCAAACTCTGGTTTTTCCATTTATTGGTGAAAATGCTGTTTTCTTAATTTATTATTGGTATAGTAAAGGCAATATTTTAAACATTTTAATAATGATTTAGTTTTACCGAATTCGTTTATTTGGGAAGCATGTTTACAAGAAATGGAAGAATGGAGAGAGATATCGGAAGAAGAGCTGGAAACAAAATAAATGGTGCACTCAGAGTCATTACCGCAAATAGTAATATATCGACTGAAGCAAAGATGGAAGTGCACAATGGATTTCTAGTGCCGACCCTTATGAATGGAAGTGAAGCTTGGAGTTGGCAGAAGAAGGATGAAATTAGAATAAATGCCGTAAAAATGAAGCCACATCATTAGATATCCTATCATACATTGTTATTTAGCCTCTGCCGTGTCAGGGTGTGAAGAATCTGGTCTGGAAGAACAAGCACATGCGTTTCGACAGCAATATCAGAATTTATAAGGCATGCGTGCGACCTAACATGACGTACGCTGTAGAGACGCGGGCCGACACTGCGCGAACCAAGGGTCTACTAAGAACATCGGAGATGAAGGTCTTAAGATCAATTACTGGAAAAACTCTCCGTGATCGTGTCCGTAACGCAGACATAAGAAAAACTTACGAAATAGAGGATATCGTTCAGTGAAGTAGATCCAGAAGAAGAACCTGGAGGGACCATGTAGCCCAAATGGATGGTGACAGACTTGCATATACAGCCGCTTATGAAATCCCCTCCGGACACCGCCCACCTGGAAGACCGCCTAAGAGATGTAGGGACAGCTGGATCTCATCATGCGACGAGACATGATTTCTGCGTCACAAATCGTCAGATTTGTAATATGAAAGAATTAGATGGCATAAACGCTGGTGCGAAAATGAATGACATGTCCATCAGCTGCTTGCTATATGCAGATGACGCTGTTTTAATCGCTGACAGCATGGACGATCTACAAGTCCTAGTGTCAAGAATGTACGAAGTATGCAATAAGTATGACCTTGTGATGAACGTGTCAAAGTCTTAAGTTATGGTATTTGAAAAGGAATAATGTTTGACGGATTGTGACATAAGTGCGAACGGTGAGAAATTAGAGAAAGTTACCGAGTTTGTCTACCTAGGAAGCATGTTTACAAGAGATGGAATAATGGAGAAAGATATCGGAAGAAGGGTTGGAGCTGGAAACAAAATAAATAGTGCACTCAAAGTTATTACCACAAATATCGACTGAAGCAAAAATAGCAGTGCACAATGGAGTATTGCCGACCCTTATGTATGGAAGTGAAGCTTGGAGAAATGAGGTCACGAAGAAGGATGTGGGTAAAAACAATTTATGAAAGAATATCTAATGATGAAGTAAGAAAGGAATGTAAGGCGAATGAAGGCGTGATAAATAAAATCAAGAAAGGGTCACAAAGATGGTTTGGACATATGGAATGAATGGATGAAGTGGTTAAAAAAATTTATATACAAGTATTGTGAATGGAAAAAGAAGTCGAGGAAGGCCAAAGAAGGCATGGCATGACCAAATTAATCAATTACTGGAAGGCGGCCATGTTCGAAGTAGGAAAAATCGACGAAGATGCGGAGATGCAGGATAGAATAATGTGGCGATCTTTCGTGTCTGCCTACAACTCCCGGGAATCGGCGTGATGGTTATTAAGTTATTAAGTTAGATCGTCAGATCTATGAAAAGAAGAAGAATAAGACATTATTTTTCCGCATATTCTTCTTAGTGACCTCATTTGTACCTCATCTCTTACATTGTTTGCGTAATTTGAATTCTTTCATAAAATAACATCGCCCGAGATTTTATAATTACTCTATCGATTCTAGGAAGAGATTTATCCGGCACAAGCGACCAGCCACGTGTTATTATATGAGGGGTGATTAATTAAATTGTGGAGATGGTCGGATAACCGTTCCCAAACGGTCCGCGAGGTATTAATAACGTGTAATCTCAGTCCAACAATGGGTTACAGTTTCGGACCAGATTCGGACGTGATATTTTCCCGGCGAGCGACATTTCTTCTATGGTATTTCATTCATTATCTTCTTCTTCAAGTGCCCTGTCGGGTCCCCCCGACGTTGGCGATCACCTCGGCGAATCTGTCCCTGTCCTGCGCCGCTCGGAACAGCTCCTCCACACTTCGGATGCCGGTCCCCTCCCTCACGTTTCGCAGCCAGGACATTTGTTTCCTTCCGGGCCCTCGGCGTCCCTCAATTTTCCCCTCCAATATCAGTTGGAGAAGGTGGTACTTTTCCCCACGCAGTATATGACCCAGATGTGAGATCTTTCGAACCTTGATAGTTGATAACAATTCCCTGTCAACTCTAGCTCGCCTCAGGACTTCGGTATTGGTAACCATGTCTGTCCAGGGAACTCTGAGCATTCGGCGATGGAGCCACATTTCAAATGCTTCCAGTCTGTTCATTGAGTTAACTTTCAAGGTCCAAGTTTCACACCCGTACAATAAAACAGACCACACATAGCATTTGATCATTCTCTGGCGGAGTTTCAAGTTTACGTTATCATTGCAGAATTGTGATTTCATTTTATGAAACGTAGCTCTTGCTGCCTCAATTCTGCATTTTATATAAAAATGATAATGACAGTGTCAGACAGACTGTTTTATCTCCCAACATGCAGAACTAACCTGCCTATGGTTTGAAAGGATTATTCAGTCGAGGAAGACTAAGTGAAACATTGCAATACATTATCAATCAAATATTAAAGGTCGGCCATGTGAGAAGCAGGAAGAATCGAGGTACGCTGTATGAATGTGGGGGTGAAAAAGGTGTCAGGATCATCATCTTAGAAATTTATCTTCGACAGCGTCACCATAGACTGTTTTATCTAAAAACATACATAATCAACCTGCCTCTGGTGATGCCAGTGGGGAGAGCAATCAAACTGCTCGACATCTTTCATATTAGTAAGGTACGTTTAGAAGTAAAATTCGCCAGACTTTAGAGAGTATCTTGTATTCCTCGAGACGAACCATCTCTCATGCGTTCCTGGTATTTTACCTGTTCTCAAAAACTGTATATAAATCTTATACAGTAATTGGGTTCAAACGACCTGTTGCACATGAAAAATAGATACCTTCAACTATAATTTTTAAACAAGTGAAGTCCTAAGTAAAATAAAAAAAAGATCACCGAGATGGTTTGTACATATGGAACGAATGGTTAAAAAGTTGTATAAAAGCAGTGTGACTGGAAAAAGATGCCGAGTACGGCTGAGGGAAACACGGAAAGACAGAAATGGCGGCCACATCCAAAATCGGAAAAATCGACGAGGGTGCAAGTTACGATGTATAAATGTAGAGCCTTGGTTCTTAAAGTGGGCGATAACGCCCCCTTGTGGGTGTTTGAGACTTTCAGGGGGGTAGTCAAAGACCCAGAGAAAATTAGACGGCGTTGAGATGGCACAGTGAGGGCATGGACAGGTAAAAAATATAGTCTAAAAAATACAAATATACACGCTAATCACGTACTAATAAAGCAAATTAAACTTTGATATTGGTTAATTTTATTATCGTCTGTATTGTTATCATTTTTATCACGTAGCATGATTCCCATATTTCGGTAGTTCGGGAAGTGGATGAAAATTAAACTGAAAGATTCCATTACATTTAGATCTACATAAAATTGGATGATATGATTTATTTATTTATTTTAAGAGATAAATTAAAGCAGTCATGGGGGGCGGCCGTGAGATACCTATTTCAGAAAATAATAATCAAATACTTCGAAATTTCTGTTTTAGTGAATAAAATATTACTGATAAATAAAACATATATACCATAATAGATTCAATAATATTTTTAAAATTTAACAATGTTATTCTAAATATTAGGTCCTTACATATGAAATTGGCGTTTTGTATGTGAGGAACATAAAGTTGATTTTTTTTAAATATAATATATTTATCTAATCAAAGTATGTACCATTGCTATCTATGCACTTTTGCCATCTCATAGGTAGTTCATCGATCCCTTTACTAAAAAAAACATTCGGACGGGAATCAATAAAATCTTTGAAGTCGGTTTGGACTGCCCCATCGGAGTTGAATTTTTTCCCTTGCAAGAAGTTATCCAAATTTCGAAAAAAATAGTAATCTGTTGGGGCAAGGTCCGGAGAGTACGGTGGATGTCTTAGACATTCCAATTGAAGCTCTTCTAATTTGGTAGCCGTCTGTTGTGCAGTGTGTGGTCTAGCGTTATCATGAAGCAGCAGTGGCCTAGAGCGATTAACCAGCCTCGGTTGTTTAGCAGCTAGCTTTTCCATCATGGTTTGCAGTTGCTGACAATAGACATCTGCCGTAATCGTCTGGCCAGATTTAAGAAAGCTGTAGTGAACGACACCAGCACTAGTCCACCAAACGCTCACAAGTAACTTTTTTGGAGTCAATTTTCGCTTGGGGCATGGTTTGGCTGGTTCGGCAGGGTTCAGCCATTGCGATGAGCGCTTCCGATTATCATACAGGATCCACTTTTCATCACAGGTAATGATTCGATTCAAAATTCCTTCATTATTGTGCCGGTTGAGTAATGCAACGCAGCAGTCAACGCGCGTTTGTTGATTTGCTTCACTTAATTCGTGAGGTACCCACCTTTCAAGCTTTTTCATCTTCCCAATTTGCTTCAAGTGGATTAAAAAAGTTTTATCACTAACACCGCAGCCTGCAGCTAACTCGGACGTGGTTTGCGATGGATCCGCTTTCACAATAGCCTTCAATTCTTCATTATCAACTTTGGTCTCCGGCCATCCACGGGGCTTGTTCTGCAGGTCGAAATTTCCAAAACGAAAACGTTGGAACCAAAAACGCATTGTGTTTTCTTTTGCGGCACCGTCGCCATACACATCATTAATCCTTCGAGCCGTTTCTGCAGCACTGGTGCCACGGTGGAACTCGTACTCGTAAATAACGCGATATTTCAAGTTTCCCATTTTGTAAACTGAGTGACGCAAAGAAAAAAAACAATTGAGGAAAAAACAAATGAATTATAATTTTGAAACACAAATGCTTATAAAGTAAATAGCTATATAAATTTGAATTTGGAATTCGTAACCAAGCAGAAGATATTTGAGATCGAAGTTGCCAGTACGGCAAAACGCCAATTTCATATGTAAGGACCTAATATTTGGGATAACTTTTAGGGGGGTGGGGGGGGGGGTGAGCATTTTTTTGTGAAGGGGGCGGTTGTCCAGAAAAGATTGGAAACCAATAATGTAGAGGAATCTCGAGAGGTATATCAGGATAGATCAGTGTGGCGGTCCATCCTCTATGCCTACCCCTTTGGGGAAACGGTGTGATTAGTTATTTTTTTAGATAATCTTAAAGCATTAACAATGTGGTATTCCATTATGACAATATTTTTTATTTCACTACTAACAAACCAACCACCATGCCGTCTCGCCGAAAGAATAGGCGGAAATAATGGATTGCCACACTGTACTTTCCTGACATATTTCTCTCGATTCCACAACTTTCTTACATTTTGTCATGTATAATATCGCATACATGTCAAAAACACGACAAAAACTAGAATTCCGTTCACATTTTGTGTGCCATATTTTGTGACTTTGATAAATAGTATGCACTTAACTAGCTTTAGAAGCGCTTACCATGTGAAATATTCTTTAGTGTTGCCACACCACGGACGCATCTAGACAGATATATTAAGTTTTCTTAAATGATAGTATTCGTGGGTATCTTGAAGTACTTAAATAATACGTGAGAAAAGTTATAATTTAATCCATTGTTGTATAAAATAAACTCTGTAACAATTTATCATTTAAACCTAGTATGAAATACTAATGGTGCTCTTGTACTGACCCTTATATATGGAAGTGAAGAATGGAACTGGCAAAAGAAGGATGAAAAAGTAGAATACTTGCAGTAGAAATGAGATCTCTTAGACAAAGTATGCTAAATCTTTACATGACAGAGTGATAAGAAATTAATGCAGTGTGAATGAAAGTGTTATAAACAAAATAATGAAAGAAGTATTAAGATGGTTTGGACACATTCTTATTATTATTTTGTTGAAGCGCTCTTTACATCATAACAGCAAGAGCCAATTGCTGGTATGGTAGTTAAAACAATCTGTGCTGTCGCTGTCGGAGATATCTATCAGGGACAAAAAGCCCAACACCCTCTAGCACGGCCGAGTTCTCGAAATATCCCCTGATTAATTTAAAGAAATGGGTAATGAGATGCCCATCTCTTCGAATCTGTAAAGAATTGGTTCCGAGCATTCCCTATAGAAATGCCGTGGGATAGTGCCACGGATAACTACCATACTCCCTCATATAGAGATACCTCAGCATTTTTTTCTGAACCTCCCAGCATAACGGAATATCTTGCCTCGTGAGGACTCCATATCACAGAACCACTTTCGAGTCTGCTCCGAACCAACGCGTTGTATAAGACCCTGAGCACATTGGGATCTCTGAAAACTCTTCCGGTCCGAATGATGAAGCCCAACATCCTCAGTGCAATGGCAACCTCTCGTTATGTGCACGAAAAGCAACACCAACACGGTTAATTAATGTGAAGGTTGGTGTTGCTTTTTTAAAACTAAATTAGTGATGTTTGGGTTGATGCAACTACTAAGTTGTAGTCTCAGATCGGATTCCACCTGTAATCTGTTTCTGTATTTGTTTTTTGTATAAACAAGAGCAGAGAATGCTTTTTCACAGAGGTATGTGGTTGAGAAAAGCAGTAAATGTTTCAGTGCTTCTTCTGATATTTCCTTATAATCTTTCTTTACATTCACCCAAAAACTTGATAAAGAGGATTCTTTAAAATAATATTTCAATGCTGAATCACAAGAAATTTCTATTAATTGGTTTTCCTGCGCCGTTGTCAGGCCAGTAATATTAGTAACATCTGTGTTAAAAGGATTTAAAAGCGTAGCGATTACGAGACTTTTGGTGGCATTTATTTATTATTGTTAAATGGTCCACGGATGTGACTGCGGACCCCCATACTTATATCCGCGGACCCCCAGGGGTCCGTGGACCACAGTTTAGGAAACACTGCTCTAGTAAATGATAGCATAACGCACTTAGAGACATTGAATTGCATTTTATTACTGTGACTCCAGTTAACAATATTATCAATGTATGTAAGAGGAAGTTACGATATTACAATTTGAATTATTCACTTGATTGTCGCGACAGCTGTTTCTCCAACCAATTTTGGCATCATCAGGTATTACAAACAACCTCAGTTAAAAATGTTAGTTATTTAGTTAAGTTAGTACTATTTGGCATAAGTAGGGAATAAAATAAGTCATGTGGCATAAGTTATAGGCGGAACGTTGGTGGTCATAGAGTAACAAGGGGCTTACTTTATTTGTGTGTTTCTAGGTTTCTGTGCCTTTCTTCCATAATCACGGTTCTTCGAACGTTTTCCAATAATGTCGTAAAACCATCTTCATGACAATTTAATATTCATCGTTTACTTGATGTTTTATTATATTTTAGATGTAACTAACTACCTTACTAACTAACCATCACGCCGTTTTCTGGAGGGGTAGGCAGAAATAATGAACCGTCAAACTCTTCTATCCCGACATAATTCTCGCGCCTCTTCTACATTCACACACCGTGACACGCACGCTCGTCGATTATATTCACTTCGAACATGGCTCATCATCATCATCATCATCAGCCGTCCGTCTTCTACTGCTGAATGTATGCCTCTCCCAAAGCACACCACTACCCCCTATCCATTGCCGAACCTGGCTGCCTTTCAGTATTTGATTAATTTAGTCATGCTAAGGAAGATATTCCTTGGCCTTCGTCAACTTCACTTATTTCTAACCATTCTTCCTTCATCCGTTAGTTCCATATGTCTAAACCATCTTAGTAATCCTTTCTTAATTTTATTTTTTAGGACGCAATCATCCGCCTTACATTCATTTCTAACTTCTTCATGGGGTATTCTATCATACATTGTTTCTCCACACATTCTTCTAAGTGATCGCATTTCTACGGTAGTTATCCTACTTTCATCTTTCTTCTGCCAACTCCAAGCTTCACTTCCATACATAAGAGTCACCACTAGAAACCCATTGTGTACTGGCATCTTTACTGCAGTCGATAATTTTATTTTATTTGACGTGATGGTTTTGAGTGCACCATTTATTTTGTTTCCAGCTCCATTCGTTCTCTGGATATCTTTCTATCTGTTTCGAGCAGCCAGGAATAGAGTTGCCTACGTCGAGTGATCTAGTGTTGTAAATAATTTAACTTAAAATCATTATGATAATTTTAACGTAAACGATGTAAATGGAACTTGTAGACAAATACTGGATTTCACCCATTTCGGGTTAATCATTAAGAATTGGGTGGTTCAGAATATTAATGGATCAAGTCCATCGATCCTGATTCTGAGATAATTACACCTAAAGTTGAAAGACTTTTGTAAAATCCAGGGATGTTTTCACTGCAAACACTTGATTTATTTTGATAGTACATGAATCAATTTAAATAAATAGACAAAAAATAAGATACACAAAGGCTTTATTAATATTAAAAGTACAAATAAAAGAAAATAAAATGGACACGCTTCACTATTATTCTGAAAAATTTCCTTACACAAATGAAACACATTTAAAAAAAATCAAAATAGAGCAACATTAAAATACAACATTAATCGTAAATAACTGCATCATTTTCAAAACCTTCCTCACTTTGGTCATGGTCACTTGGTTCTGACTTCCCGGGTTTCATTTGTCACTGAATTTAGACTTGTTTTCTTCAAACACCTGTATAAACGCCTCATGCACTGGACCAACTGTAAAGTCTTCACCTGAACTCATTTTTAGCAATCAACAGTTAACATAATATACCTCTGATGATGAACGAGCTGTTAAAATGGACATGATTCACTAATATTCTGAAAGGTTTCAAATGTTGATCTCTAATCAATAGTAGTATTGTCATTTATGGAGAAAATGGAAAAGCTACTATTCTGTTATTAACACACAACATAGAAATCTGTTTTATCTACCTGTAGAAACATTAAACTCCAAATTTATAAAATTTGGACTTGATTCATTAATATTCTGACCCACCCAATTAATTGTCTCAATAGAGACGAAGATGTAAATTAAAATCTAGTCCCAATAGATGGCGCTAGTGTTGTGTAGTGTAATGTTTCTCAACATGGTAGCATATATACAACTTTCAAAAATAATTGTCAGACGTGGTGTTCGTAAGAAGGGCGGAATGGGGAATGTTATATTACATAAAGCGTACGCTTAACCCAACCAATGACAGGTCATAAGTCCTGTAAACGCCTCGACCACCATATTCTGTTTCCAAATTTACATCTTTGTCTCATTAATTATTAACGTATTTAAAAAAATAAATAAATTTGTATTTGTAGTACTAAAATAAATGGTCCAAAATTTATTGCTGTTTTTTTACTAAGGGGGTCCTTGAAAATTGTGCTTGATTTCCTAGGGGTCCGCGACTGAAAAATGTTAGGAATCGCTGTACTAGAGCATTGAGAACTGTGTATCATAGACAATTAATTCTTAAAAAATATTTGTTACACCTTTGTACTTTGTTTTTACACTACTTTATATTGTTTTATCGAACCAACCTCAGGGTTCACCAAAACAGCGCTTCATAAGATAGTACAAAATAATAATTTTCATATTACTTTTTGTGATTCCCACGTCAATCATATTATAATTTAATATTTCGCATAACGAAAATGTTTTTTTGCTATCAATTTTTTTCATATAGTTTAGAACAATTCTGAATTAGCCCGTGTATTTTCTCACTCGTGAAATGTAGTGTTATATCGCTAGTGTATGCCGGTACCTATGAAATTCTTTCGTGCAATACAATAGGTTCGGTACATAATGTGTCTAAAAAGCGATCGAGGATAGAGTGGTGTTCTCACGAAGCCAATTTAGCTAACGGTGGATTTTCAATCGACCACCGAAATAGCGGGTCATCTGTAAAACGAAGTGAGTACACTTGTTTAGCAGTCATAATGACCACAGTGTCAAGGTGGTCTACATATTTTTAGGCCATTTTTTAAATATACTTTTTTATGGAGCAGTTAATTTGTAGTGTGACATTATTAAATATAATAGTAATATTTCTTCTTTATGCGCCATACTTTGTGTTGTTATGATCAAATCAAATCAAATCAAATCAAATCAGTTTATTTCATCAACAGACATTACAAAATTTATTTTTAAGGCATCTATTGAGAACAGGTAAAATAATATATTATATATAGTATACTACCAGAAACGCATAAGAGATGGTTCAACATTAGGAAGACAGGATACTCTCCAGAATTAAGAGTATTTGCCTTCTGAACGTACTTTCACCAACATGAAAGACGTCGATCTCCGAGGAGACCGCGTTCAGCAGACTAATTGCTCTTCCCACCGGTGTCACCAGAGGCAGATTGGTTCTGGCAGCCGGTAGGTAAAACAATCTGTGCTGTCGCTGTCGGAGATATCTATCGGGGACAAAAAGCCGAACACCCTCCAGTACGGCCGAGTTCTCGAAGTATCCCCTAATTAATCTAAAGAAATGGGTAATTAGATGTCCATCTCTTCGAAGCTGTAGAGAATTGGTTCCGAGCATTCCCAAAAGAAATGCCGTGGGATAGAGCCAAGGATAGCTACCATACTCCCTCATGTAGAGATACCTCAGAAATTTTTTCTGAACCCTCTCCAGCATAATGGAATATCTCGCCTCGTGAGGACTCCATATCACAGAACCACTTTCGAGTCTGCTCCGAACCAATGCGTTGTATAGGACTCTGAGCACATTGGGATCCCTGAAAACTCTGCCGGTCCGGACGATGAAGCCCAACATCTTCAGTGCAGTGCCACAAATTCTCTCAACATGTGCACGAAAAGTCAGCCTACTCTCATAGATGATCCCGAGATCTCTCATCGTAGATACATGTGCTAGTTGCTGGTTGTTCATTGTGTATCTATAATACACAGTTCTCAATGCTCTAGTAAAAGATAGCATAACGCATTTAGAGACATTGAATTGCATTTGATTACTGTGACTCCAGTTGACAATATTATTGATGTCCGACTGGAGGCGAAGACAGTCTCCAGGATTTTTAATTTCCAGGAATAATTTCAGATCATCGGCAAATAAAAGAAATCGCGAGAAGTTTATCACCTTCGCAATATCATTTATGAAGATGGTGAAGAGGAGTGGCCCTAAGTTTGAACCTTGTGGCACCCCTGAATTTACAAGAAAAGGTTCCGATTGAAAAATTCCGTATGAGACGTATTGTTTTCTCCCCTCGAGGTAACTAATGAAAAACATAATCAACTGAGAAGAGAATCCAATTTGAGATAGCTTTGCTATCAGAATGTCATGATGGTTTATTTCTATTTTTCATTTTTTTTCAATTTGTATATACAACACTTTTATTTAAAAAATATAATTATAAGGACCTGTTTCGGACAAACAGTCCTTCTTCAGTAAAAATAAATATTTATAAAAATATTATAACATTTTTATAACATCTGTCAGATCATGTAAACAGCAACAATTTTATAATTTTTTTTATAAATATGTATCTTTACTGAAGAAGGATTGTTTGTCCGAAACATGTCGTCACCTGAGAGTAAGAAGGTTCCAACTGTCAAAAGTAAAAAGCTGAGAAAAATGAAGTCAAAGTTTTGTTGGTTTCGGGTGTGATTTTGGAATAAAAGGGTTCCATCTAAAGCAGATGAAATTCTTTTACCGAGAAGCGTGTAAATTTTCTCTGGCGACAGTGGGAATAATAAAATTGTAAGTGTAAATGAATTCCTCTTCAGTAAATCGTGTATTTTGAATGATCAGATGGAACTTGATTATTTTCGTAACATCAAAATGACGATACTATTAATGTTTTTTTTTTAATTGTACGTATAGATAAGGTTAGTGAACTTTTTCCGCCCTTTTCACGAAAAAAAGCCAAATGTGAAATTTTGTTAGTTGGAACCCTCTTACTTTCAGGTGACGATGTACTAAACATAATAGCAGAGAACAACATATAAGAAAAGACGAAGAAGAAAAAATGAAATATAAAATGGAGGGGAGAAAGAAAGGTTGGAGAAAATGTGCACGAGGACAAATAGGATGTTAGAACTTCTCATGACTCACCGTTTTACCATCCACACTATATACATTAAACTAATTTTCACCGTCATTAGAACTGTAATTTGATGGTAATAAATGTTTAAAATAACTGTTTTTTAAAAAAGCTAATTTTTTTATTTATCATTCCCGCAAACATGGCACGACCAAATAAATCAATTACTAAAAGGCGGCCACATTCGAAGTCGGAATAATCGACGTGCGTGCATGGTACGATGTATGAATGTAGAGGAATCCCGAGAGGTATGCCAGGACAGAGCATTGTGGCGATCCATCCTCTCTGCCAACCCTCCGGGGAAATGGCGTGATGGTTAGTTAGTAGTCATTCCAGCAATAAGGGGTACGCGAGTTTGAAGTCTTTCTTGAAGTGGTACGCAGTAAAAACTAGTTGAGAACCACTGGTTTAGATCATTGTTCAAGAAACAAAACCAACTAACTAACTAACCATCACGCAGAAAGAATGGAACGCCATACTGTTCTGTCCTGTCATACTTCTCTCGATTCCTCTACATTCATACATCTTGTCATGCACGCACGTCGATTTCTCCGACTCCTCACCTGACAGACATTCAATATTTGATTGATTTGATCGTGCCACATTTTCCTCGGCCTTCCTCTATTTCTAGCTCCGTTCACGCCGTTTACATATACCTTCTTTACTATTCTGTCTTCACTCATTCTTTCCATGTGTCCAAAACATCTTAATGACCCTTTCCTTATTTTGTTCATAACACTTTCATTCGCACCACATTCACTTCTTATACTTGCATTTGTCACTCTATCATATACAGATTTGCCACAGATTCGTTTTAGAGATCTCATTTCTACTGCATTTATTCTACTTTCATCCTTCTTTTGCCAGCTCCATGCTTCACTTCCATACATAAGGGTCGGCACAAGAACACCATTATGTACTGCCATCTTTGATTTTTTGGGTAGGCTTTTGTTTGCGACAACTTTAAGTGCACCATTTACTCTGTTGCCTACTCCAACCCTTCTTACAATATCCTTCTCCACCCTCATCATTGCCTTGGGCTTATTCACATTCATCATCAAATCGTATCGCTTGCATTCCCCATACATACTAGACAACAGGGCTTGTAGTTCATGCTCGTTGTCTGCAAGTAGCACAGCGTCGTCCGCATACAACAAACAGCTTACTGACACACCGTTCATTTTTGCACCTGCTTCCAACCCTTTCAGCTCTTTCATACACTTGTCCATATATAGATTAAACAACCATGGAGACATTACACACCCCTGTTTGACACCTTTATTGATATCAAACCAGGCTGTAAGATCTCCATTTACTCTGACACTAGCAGTGCTTTCCGTGTACAGTGATGTATTTGCCTATGTTTGGTCCTAGTAACAATATTAAATATGAAATGCTCTAAAAAATAGGCTGCCATAGTTATCATTCGATATTGAAATCGCCTTGGATGTTCGCCAAAAGTATTCACTTACATTTTAGCGACTGCTAATCAGTTTTCACTGCATACCTCGCGCGAGCAGAAAGTCTCTGCATAATTTTGTGTTCTGTCCAATGATTTATTGACGCGGCTAGATTGCGTGTTTACAGGGTCGAATGCTGTGCTAGATTTCATTATCTTATTATTTTTATTACGTACAGATCTTGTTTAATGAAATAGTGAGGATTCTTTTTAGTTCAGTATATACCATACTTTTATTTTTAAACTAACTCTCTAACTAACCACCATACCGTCTCCCGAATGGGGTAGCCAAAAATAATGGATCGCCACACTGTTCTTTCTTGACGTACTTTCATCGTTCCCTCGGCCCCATAAATCTCCATGTTGCAAATATAGTTTATGGTGCCTACAGCCAGGTAAATTCTTATCAGGAACAAAAAGACCAACACCCTTTAGCACGGCCCAGTTCTCGAAATATATCCTGATTAATCTAAATAAATCCGTAATCAGATGCCTATCTCTTCGAAGCTGTAAAGAATTGATTTCTAGCATTCCCAAAAGAAATGGCGTGGGATAGAGCCACGGATAATTACCATACTCCCTCATGTATAGGACTCTTGAGCACATTGAGATCTCTGAAAACTCTACCGGTCCGATATCCTAAGTGCAATGTCACAAATCCTCTTGATATGTGCACGAAAAGTCAGCCTACTCTCATAGATGTTTCCGAGGTCTTTCATCGTAGATACATGTGCTAGATATAATCTTCCTAATGTCGGACCATTATTACCATATTTTTATAATATTTTACTTGTACTCAATAGATGCCTTGAAAATTTTGCTGTTTGTAATGTCTTTTGAGTTAATACTCTGATTTGATTTGATTTGAAGACGACATTGAGTCATATCCATGTCAACTTGGACCTACCATGTCCCCTGGGTCACTATATAGTCCGCTTCCATTACCCTCCTTGTAGCATGGTCAGCTAGAGTTAGTTTGCCAGTTGTAGTCAATAAATATTTCAATCGAGTTAGTTTGTGGTGTGTGCATAAGCTTAAGTATGACGTGTTCCAACTTTGATTTGAATAATACCAGAGAGCGTATAGGTAAGCCAATTCAAAGCATTCAACCCCCGAATTCCTTGACTTTGTTTGCATTGTTACGGCTTAGCGCATTCCTATCGCCCTTTTACGGTTTCTTTCCGCCCTAAATCTTGCTCACGGGCGATCATACGCGAGGCGATACAGCGAAAAACTGTAATCGAAAGCGTTATTTTTTAAATAACTAATAACATGCAAAAATAACCTTCAATTAAATTTTATACTGCCATTGATAATGATATTTCATTTCATATTCATATTTTGTTTTTAACTTTGAAGTTGTTTTACATGTTTCCAAGAGATGGAAAAATGGAGAAAGATATCGGAAGAAAGGTTGGAGCTGGAAACAAAATAAATGGTGCACTCAAGCGCAAATACGAGTAGAAATATATCGACTGAAGCAAAGATGGCAGTGCACAATGGAGTTCTAGTGCCGACCCTTATGTATGGAAGTTAAGCTTGAAGTTGGCAGAAGAAGAATGAAAGTAGAATAAATGCCGTAGAAATGAGGTCACAGAAATGGGTCCAAGCAGGATGTGCGGAAAAATAATGTATGATAGAATATCTAATGATGAAGAAAGGAATGTAAAGCGGATGAATGCGTGATAAATAAAATCAAGAAAGGCTCACTAAGATGGTTTGGATATATGTAATGAATGGTTAAAAATATATATACAAGTAGTGTGAATGGAAAAATAAGTCGAGGAAGGCCAAGGAAGACTTTCCGTAATTGATTAATTTAAATAAATATACGTTTTAAAAAGATATTATAATATTTACAATGATCTAGAACATGAAATTTCAAATAAATTTTTTTTATGAACTGTTAAATTGAAAAACTTCGTTTTATCTATCACAATTGTATTTTTATTTTACGCAACAGCTGTTTCGTCAGTCTACGTTGACAGCGTCAGGTGTTACAATAATATATTAAAAAAATGTTTTTTAGGTTGACGAAACAGTTGTCGCGTTAAATAAAAATACAATTGTGTTACATATAACAAAGTTTTTTTATTTAACAGTTTATAATTTTAAAGTATCATAGTGTTTTGGCCAAAACAATGAACATTTTTTTATGTTATATAACAGTTAAAAAAACAGTTATTTATTCATTTATTAAATAACTGTTATTCTCATCTCTATATAGTAGACAATTCCATATTTTGGATACCATTTCACACGCCGGTCTTTGTGATATATTTTGATAATACTGGCCTTGTATCTCTCGTGTGATTAATTGAATGATTGGAGATTCTTTGTGGATTTATTCTTGACCTTTTCATTTCGGTGATTTATCTTTCCGGAGAGCGCGGAACAAAGTGAACTGAACCAGACTAAATCATAAACTTACGAGGTCCGTTCAAAAAGTATCGCGAATTTTGTGTTTTTTCAAAAATTATTTATATATTCATGAATTTCTATTTTGTCCCCTTCAAAGTAATCCCAACCAGATATTATACACTTGTGCCAACGTTTTTTTCAATCCTCGAAGCACCCCAAAAAATCATTTTTTGTGATCTTGTTCAGCTCCTCCTTCGATGCCGTCTTTATCTCCTCAATCGTAGCCTAGCGTCGTCCTTTCATGGGCCTCTTCAGATTCGGGAACAAGAAAAGTCACAGGGGGTCAGATCTGGGGAATACGGTGGCTGCGGCATTATTGGTGTGTTGTTTTGGCCAAAAATTCGCGCACAAGCAGATGCGAAATTTAGCAATTTTGGTACGAATTTCGCGGCGACCGATCTCATGCCCAAATCATTGGTAAAAATCGAATGGCACGAGCCAAGCTATATGTTTAAGTCCTCAGCAACTTCTCTAGCGGTGATTCGACGATTGGCCAATACTATGTTATTCACTTCATCAATGTTTTCGTCTGTTGTTGACGTGCTCGGGCGTCCGGCAGGCTCTTTTTCGTTCACATCTTCTCGGTACTCTGAGAACATTTTGTACCACCGATAAACGTTGCTTTGGTCCAAGATAGCTTCACCATATGCCACAGTCAACATTCGGAATGCGTCCGGGGACTTAATTTTGTTTTTCACTCAAAATTTGATACAGATTCTTTGATCCATTTTTTGGAGTGGGCAAAAATCGAAGACGAGCCAAAACACGTGCAAGCAAAGTGGCTCTCAAAAATTAACTGAACATTCAAACTGGCCGAACTTATCGGCATAAGTGAGAGACATGAGTACCAACATAACGCCACAAAAAAATCAAAAATCTAATATACGTAACCGGCGGCAATTCAAAATTCGCGATACTTGCAGACGGCGCGCGCCTGTGTGTGTGGTATTTGTATGAGATCCAATGTCACTACGATACAATAGCCTTAGACCGAATCTTATTATTGAATGGTGCGGAACACACAATGGAGAAGAAAAATAACAGGTTTTCTGAAGGCGTTTTCTATTGTGTCGCGAAAAATTTGATGCACTAGAACCTAGGTTCTCAAAGTGGGCGATAACACCCCCTTGTGGGCGTTTGAGACTTTCAGGGGAGCAGTAGAAAACCCAGAAAAAAATAAAGAGCATGGGCAGATAGAATTCGAGTGCATTTTGGTTTTTTGGTTTTGAAGGTTTTTGGCATTTAAACACCACGCTTGCAAACGGGTTGGTGAGTTTACAAGTCAGCCGCCCTTAACATAGGGAACATACGCTGTTTGTAGCCGCCCACTATGGATCAGACGCTACTGCCTGTTGGTCTGCGAGAGGTATTTGATTTTCCTCCTACCCTCCATATCTGGTGAGCCTTCCCCTATCCGCCACCTGGGGACGCATCTCCTAGCGGTTACAGGAAACAACTGACAGGAGAACGGAGGGGAGGAGGAGGAGGAGGAGGAGGGAGGAGGAGGCTGAGGGAGGGGGAGGAGGGAGGGGGAGGGGGAGGGGCGGGGAGGAGGGGGAGGGGGGGGGAGGGGGGGCGGAGGCAGGAGGAGGAGAGGAGGAGGCGGAGGGCCCAGAGAGGCGTGGCCGCAAAAAAGGTGGGCCGACGACATTGCTGCCGTGGGGGGGGAAATGTGGCTACGGCTGGCAGGAGATAGAGACGAGTGGAAGGGAAGGGAGGAGGCCTATGTCCAGCAGTGGACCGATAAGGGCTGACGAAGAAGAAGAAGAAGAAGTGGGCAGATAAAAAAATATATAAAAAACAATAAAAACACGCTAATCACGAAGGTACTAATAAAGTATATTAAATTTAAATATTGGTTTATTTTGTTATTGTATGTATTGTAATCATTTTCCCTTTTTTGGAAAAAATTTTATGGGAGGGGGGCGTTGAACGTTTATTTTTCTTGTAAAGGGGGCGGTGGGCCAGAAAAGATTTGAAACCTATGCATTAGAAGATGACGACCTTCGTGGCCGAGTTGTAATGATTTGACTGCCACACCGAAGGTCCCGGGTTCGATTCCCGGCGATGGCAGTGTGATTATTACACTGTCTTTGGTCTGGTGTGGAATTCACGTGACAATAAAATTGCAAAAGATTAACTACCTATCACATGTCACGAGAATCAATATCGATTTGGTTCACGCTGTAATGATGTAATGAGCGATTTAACAAAATAATCTTCTTCTTCTTTCGGTGTCGTGTCAGGTCCCCCCCAACGTTGGCAATCACTGCAGCAAAGGCATCTCTACCCTGCGCGACTTGGAACAGGTTCTGAACTCTTGTTATTCCTGTTCACTCTTTGATGTTCCGCATCCATGACAGCTGCCTTCTACCAGAAAGAAATGAGATCTCTTAGACGAATGCGTTCAAATCTGTGTATGCTAGAATGTCGAATTAAAATATAAAAAGTGAATGTAGTGCGAATGAAAGTGTAATGAACAAAATAATTACAGGAACATTGAGATGGTTTGGTCACATAGAAATAATTGATGAAGAAAAAATGGTAAAAAAGTATATGTTGACGCTGTAAAAGAAACTAGAAATAGAGAAAACGTGGCAAAATCAAATAATTCAAATATTGAATGTCGCCCAGGTGAGGAGTCCGGGAAATCAATATGCGTGCACGACACGATGTTTGAATGTTGAGGAATCGAGAGAAATCTGTCGGGAAAGAACTGTGTGGCTGTTCTCTCCGGGCTATTTGTCCAAAATATATCAGCACTCTCTGAGAGATTTAAAATTAAAATGTTAAATTTAAATTAAAACCGATTTCTTACCAGGGTAATCTGTTCTACTATTAGGTCTATAATTCGGTACTTATTTTTCAAAAGGTCCCAGATGCTTTTTTTTGTGAAATGGAGTTAAATATACCATCAGTATTATTTTTGCACACTTTATGTTTTGACAAAACGTTAGAGCTGTACTCTTACATTTTACATTTTTTTAATGTATTTTTTTATGTACGATTGTAGATAACGTTATGCAACGTAAATTGACATTTTAAATAAATAATTTGGAAAAAAAATAACATTTTTTTAAATAATCAAAATAATGTAGATATCTTATTTTTGCTCTCCTGTAAAATTCATAAAAAAAAAAACAGTTGGGAGCTTTTGCCAAATAGGTAACGAATTATGTAGTCTGTTATCCAGAGGGTTGCTCCTCGTTAGAGCGGGATTCCCAGCTACTCCGAATGGTTCCGATAACATTGCGGTGCGTCACGACACGACGCAATAGTGTGTTTCTGCCTTTATGCCCGCTTCGTGCCGGAAATGCGTGAATATACGGGGGCATGATGCGATGTAAGTTAGACAGGGACTCCGTGCGTCGCGTCGTGGCGACTTCTTGACTGGGAAACGGACGACCACGCACAAAAGCCTCATTGTCCGGAATCGCGGACGCTGCTGAGGGTTTCCTAGTTTTTGTGTCGCGAATTATACACCGTGAATGCAAGATTAATATGAGGCGAAAAACGACACAATATAGCGGAAACATGCCCTGACTTCACAAAAATAAATTTTCTAGATGGACTAGCACGGTTGTCGGCAAATTCGCCGATCAAAAGAGCCATATATCAGAAGTACAAAGATTTTACTAACTTCGGACATATGGAGCGCATGGGTGATGAAAGAATGGTTAAAAAAGTATACGTTAACGATGTAAATGGAGTACGGAATCGAGGTAGACCGAGGAAAACATGGCATGACCAAATTAATCAAATTTTAAAGGTTGGTCATGTCAGAAGCCGGAAGAACAAATACTCTTGACTTTGGAGATTATCTTGTATTCCTAATGTCGAACCATCTCTCATGCTTTCCTGGTATCATATATCTGTTATATTTTACCTGTTCTCAATAGATGTCTCAAGACTATAAAAATTGTTTGTAATATCTTTTGAGAAAATAAACTGATTTGATTTGATTTGAAGAATCGACGTGCGTGTATGAATCGCTGTATGAATGTGGAGGAAGCTAGGAGAGGAAGCATTCTCTCGGCCTATCCGTGCGGGGAAACGGCGTGATGGTTTGTTGTTGTTGTTATACTAACTAACTAACCATCACGCAGTTTCCCCGGAGAGATAGGTAAAAAGGATGGACCGCCACACTGTTTTATCCTGACATAACTTTCTACCTCTTCTACATTCACACATCGTGACATGCACGCTCGTCGATTGTTCCTTCTTCGAACATGGCCGCTTTTATTAATTGATTAATTTGGTCATGTCATGTCTTCCTTGGCCTTCCTCGACTTCTTTTTCTATTCACACTACTTGTATATATCTTAATACCATTCTTCCCTCATCCATTCGTTCCATATGTCCAAACCATCTTAGTGACGCTTTCTTAATTTTATTTATCACGCATTCACCCGCCTTACATTCCTTTCTTACGAAATCATTAGATATTCTATCATACATTGTATTTCCGCACATGAAAGTAGAAAAAATGCAGTAGAAATGAGATCTCTCAGACGAAACCGTTAAAATCTGTGTTAGATAGAATGTCGAATGAAAATATAAAAAGTGAATGCAGTGCGAATGAAAGTGTTATGAACAAGATATTAAAAGGAACATTTAGATGATTTGGACACATAGAAACAATGAATAAAGAAAAAATGATAAAAAGAATGTATGTTAACGATGTTAAAGTAACTAGAAATAGAGGAAGACCGAGGAAAAGGTGGTACGATTAAATAATTCAAATATTGAATGTCAGCCACTTGAGAAGTCGGAGAAATCAACGTGCGTGCACGACACGATTTCTGAATGTTGAGGAAACAAGAGAAATCTGTCAGGAAAGAACTGTGGCGGTTCATCTTTTTGTCTTTACCTTCGGGGATACGGCGTGATGGTTACTTAGTTAGTTTTATATTTCATGATTAAAAAAACAATTTTTTTGTATTATTAAAACATTATTATATCTCGATATGGAGGAGCGCGGTGACTCCTCGAACCGGAAGTCACGTCTGAAGAAAAGTACACTCTTCCTATTGAAGCCAGCGAAACATGTACCATGTATTAATAATATGGTAAACCACACTAGTCGTGTGCCGTCTGGCCAGTTATCGATACTAAAATTCTTGGTAGTTTAATGACATTTCAGTTTTTGTATTTTAAAATCGATTAATTAAAAAAATATTATATATATTTATGATTGCGCATAAAACAATGCAAAATAATTGTTTAATCCTGATTAGTTTATGAGAGACACGATTAATATGAATTAAATTAAGGATGTGGCTAAATATGTTAATGATGTAAATGGAACTAGAAATAGAGGAAGACCGAAGAAAACGTTGCACGATCAAATAAATCAAATATTGAATTTCGGCCCCGTGAGGAGTCAGAGAAATCGACGCGCGTGCATGACACGATGTATTAATGTTGAGGAAACAAGAGAAATATGTCAGGAAATATATCACTTACTGAATGCACGATTTAAGACAGGACAATCAAGGATATTGAACAATGCACTGAAACTTTACAATGAACTACCAAAAGACACAAGGAGTCTCACTACAAATCAATTTAAAATATATCTGAAATATTATATAATTACAAGTAAGATCTAAAAATGTATCCATATAACCCAATTGGATTTAAAAAAAAAATTAAATAAAAAAAAGAAAAGTGTGGCAGTCCATTCTTTTTGCCTACACCTTCGGGGAGACGGCGCCGGCGTGATGGTTAGTTAGTTATGTGGCTATTTGCACATATAGTATGGACTTGCAATTTGCTATATGCACATAAGGTTTGTACATGCACGTGACTATTAGGACATATAATATGTATATTGTATATGCAAGTGGTTATTTGGACATAAAGCATAAATAGTCAATTTCATGCACACGCTGTATGTGCAAATAGCCAATTTCATGAACACGCTATATGTGCATATATAATAGCATTTAAAAAATATATTTTCAATACAATTTACATTCCGGCTTCTTTTGGATGGGGTTTGTTAACGAATTCTCTAATTTTATTTTAAGTAGGTCCTATTACATAAATGATCTTTCATTCTTCTTCTTCTTCTTCCTCTTTTAATAGATCTGTGGATCTGTGTTTATGGCGTCGAGGACTCCTCGGACACAGAACTCCAACTGTCTCGCCTCTTCGCAGGTCTTCCGGGTTGGCGAGTTCCCATTGGCACGTTGTTTGCGGCTGCTTCGGGGAGTCTATCGTCGCTCATTCGTTCTACGTGGTCGCGCCAGAAGCGTCTTCTTTACCTGCCCCATCTGACAATACTTAGGTATCGCAGGTCTCACGTATTACTGTGTTTCTGATTCTGTCCCTCAGGGTTTTGCCCAGAATAGCGTGGAGTGTCTTCATTTCGAAGGTTCGTAATAGTGCTTTAATTCTTTTTTTTTAAATAACCATTTTTTTGCTACAAAATTTACGTAATAACGAATTTCTAGTATTACAGACCTAATGAAAACGAATTTTAATAAGTACAGTAGAAAATTTCGATTATCCGACCTTCCGAGTTATCCGACCTACCGGGGCGATGCCCCTTTCCTTTAACCGACTGCACGCATTATATTCGCGCGCCAGGCGACAGTCCTCAGTCTGACTCAGATTTGGCGGCCAGAAAACGACAAACATGTTTTATTACTTTGCCGTAAGTGCATTTTGATGTTTTAGTTCGTATCATTCAGTTATGTTACATGTACATATTTGAAAAGTTTTTGATGTGCAAATAAAATTAGCACATTCTCAATGTCGTTTTTATCATTTTCCGTGTTATCCGACCTTGCCGCGGCCGGTTTTGGTCGGATAATCAAGACTCTACTGTATTATTATATTTTATGAGAATGATAGGTTTCGCCTTGCTGCATTATCAAATGTACAGTAGCAGTACAATCGACATGGAGAACGGGCAAAGATAAGTGGAGGGAAGTATTATATCACGGAGCAGCATTGCTGCCGTGTAGGCGGGGAGGAGTTGTGTTGAAAAGAGTTGTTGAATAATTTGCCGGTCCACCGGTGTCTCGCGCTTTCTAAACTTCTCCGAAGATGGCGCCGTCTCGCGTTGCCCAAGCGGATATGTCCGCCAGAGTACATTCAATCCTTTAATTTTAAACAATTATTATACTAACTAAGAATCAATCAGAGTTTAGATCGAGACTCAAAACGAACCTTTTCAAATTATCATTTCCTGACAGGAAGGGCTGATCGACTACGTCAGGTGCAGCCCTCATACTAAATATGTTTATTATTTTTGTTATCATTATTATTATTATCTAGTTGATAAAACGGAGCATCTTCTACAGCGCCCTTGAGATGAGTAATTCATAAAAATGGCGCTCTATAAACTATCCAATTTATTATTATATTATGTATGGAAGCGAAGCATGGAACTGGCAAAAGAAGGATGAAAATAGAATAAATGCAGTAAAAATGAGATCTCTTAGACGAATGTGTCGATACTCTGTGTATGATAGAGTGTCGAATGAAAATATAAGAAGTGAATGCGGTGCGAATGATGGTGTGATGAACAAAATAATGAAAGCATCATTAAGATGGTTTGAACATATGGAAAGAATGAATGAAGAAAGAATGGTAAAAAAAATATATGTTAACGATGTGAATGGAACTAGAAATAGAGGAAGACCGAGGAAAACGTGGCACGATCAAATCAATCAAATATTGAATGTCGGCCACGTGAGGAGTCGGAGAAATTGACGCGCGTGCAATGCACGATGTATGAATGTTTAGGAAGCGAGAGAAATATATCAGGAAAGAAAAGTGAGGCAATCCATTCTTTCTGCCTACCCCTTCGGGGAGACGGCGTGATGGTTAGTTAGTTAATTTGTTAAATTAGCTCACGTGCACTAATGAAAGGGTATAATAAAAATATTATCGCTTTAATTATATAAACAGATTTAAAAAAAATGTATCACGTTCAGATGAATACAATCGGAGGAATCACTAATGGACCACCTGCTCTATGGCTCATTGTTACAACACGCTTGAATAACAATACATTGATTATAAAAACACGAATACAATTACAAACTGCTTGAGATCATCGAGCATTCGAGAACTAGAATCCAATGTTCTAGTTTTTAAGGCAAACTAACTAATCAAATCAGTTTATTTTCTCAAAAGATATTACAAACAACAATTCGGTACCTATTTGGCAAAAGGTACCAACTGCTTTTTTATGAATTTTACAGGAGAGCAAAAATAAGATTTTTACATTATTTTGATTATTTGTAAAAAAATATTTTTGTTCCAAATTGTTTATTTAAAATAAATAGGGGTTGAATGCAATTGTATGTACATAAAAAAAAAAATATAAAAAAAAGTACAGCTCTAACGTTTCGTCAAAACATAAAGTGTGCAAAAATAATACTGATGGTATATTTAGCTCAATTTCACAAAAAACGCATCTGGGACCTTTTACCAAATTAGTACCGAATTATATTATAGTTTAAGGCATCTATTGAGAACAGGTAAAACATAAAAAAAAATATAGCACCAGGAACGTATGAGAGATGGTTCGACATTAGGAATACAAGATACTCTCCAAAGTCAAAAGTATTTGTCTTCTGAACTTCCTTTACGAATTTGAAAGACGTCGATCTCCGAAGCGATCATGTTCAGCAGTTTGATTGCTCTCCCCACCGGCATCACCAGAGGCAGGTTGGTTCTGCATGCTGGGAGATAAAACAGTCTGTGCTGACGCTGTCGCCATCTGGAACATAAAGATGAATAGATAACGGAGTTCTCAAAGAATCCCCTGATCAGTAGGAATAAATGGGTAAGTGTGCACCCATCTCTTCTTATCGGAATGGGGAATGTTGTATCACATAAAGCGTGCGCTTAACCCAACCAATGACAGGTCATAAGTCCTGTAAACGCCTAGACCACCATATTCTGTTTCTAATTTGCATCCTTTTCTCTATTGAGATACAATTAATCCTTAAAATGATAACCCGCAACGGGTAAAATCCAGTATTCGTCTACAAGTATTTGTATACATTCAAAATGTCTTTTTAAATTCATTATATTATCTTACTATCTTCAAATTAAATTCATTATATTATCTTAGAAAACCTTAAATTGGCGTATATTTGCGTACAAACGGCGATTAAAATCAACCGTTTCACAATTAAAAAGTTTCCTTGTTACACGCATGGATTCGTGAAAGTTCGAAAAACTCGTAAATTTCGCAGTAAAAGTGAAAATGTTTGAAAATTTTCCGCAGAGTACGCCTTAAAAATGTGTATCGGGCGTGTTACGTAAGTACCGCACTCGGATCCGCCAACTGGGGAGTGTGCCTCTGAATTATTCATGGGCCGATAGTGATCCGAGTAATTTGCATTCAATGGAATAATTTCACGTTTAGACTCTTGCTCTGTATTAGGGAAATTCTTTTTTTTATAATACGCAAGAAAATGGTTAAGGCGCAAGTCGGTTACTCTAACGTGTGACTGATAGCATTACGTAGCCAAATCAAAATTACTAGACGTAGTTTCGTCAGAATTTTTTTTAAATTAGCACGCATGAAATCGCAAAAAGCTACAGTTATCCACGGATGTCTAAGAGACACTGTCTGGGACAATAAGCATATGCTAGTAGAAATCAATTTATGAAACATGCATCAGGCCCATAATGACATACGGAATCGAAGCAAGAGCAGCCACTGTCAGAACCAAACATCTCTTAAGAGTAGCAGAAATGAGAACATTGCGACCTATTTTTTTTTACGTATTCAACAGGTTTCTTGAACCCAATTACTGTATACAATTTGTTTTTAAGCAGATATATTGATTCTCGTGACATGTGATAGGTAGCTAATATATCGCCATTTTATTGTCACGAATATTCTACACCAGACCAAACACAGTGTGACAATCACACTGCCATCGCCGGGAATCGAACCCAGGACCTTCGGTATGGCAGTCAGAGCTCATACTACTCTGCCACTAAGGTCGTCGAGGGATTGTGGGGAGAACCCTTAGAGATAGGATACCCAATGAAGAAATTCGCAAATTCTATAAAATTGAAGACATAGTGAGATGGAGTAGGCAAAGAAGACGATTCTGGAGGGACCACATCGAGAGAATGGATCCAGCAAGAATTCCCAATATCGTAATGCATGAGACTCCAGAGGGCCGTCGACAACCAGGACGACCACCAAAGAGACAGGAAGAAAGTTGATATCCTGCATAAACAGATCGCAAGATCTACAATCAGAAGAAGAAGAAGAAAAATAATGAAAACATCTGTGTCATAGAAGTTTTATTATAGTTTTCCATCTTCTGGTCCATCGTTTCCTTGATTTTTCGAGAGTCCAACACCCAAACCATACGAAGCCATAAACCTGAGTCTAATTAAACCATTTCTTCTATATTCGCCATTACTTTTGTGGTGGATTCACATTTGAATAACTTTTTAAAACATTGTATTATCACAAAACGTTTTTGCACTTTTCACAAACATGTTTCGGGACACAAACTTCTCTTCTTCAGTGTAAGAATGCAAATTTTCAACGCCATTATATTTATTAAACGAATTATATTTTTCAATTAGATGATTTGAATATAGAAGAAATTAAAATAAAATTACAATAAAATATGTGTTCTAATTGTGCTTTTCTTTTATTTTCAGGTAATGACTGTTGGATATTTCATCCTTTTAAGATTTTTTCAAGATATATAAACAAACATTAGGTAAGATATATTTTAAATATTATTTAATATCTTCATTTTAATTGTAGATAAACTTAAGGCGTCAACATTGGAATTCCATAATGACGATTTTTTTATTAATTAAAACACTGTTTTTCCACTTTTGAGTTTTTTTTTTTCGACATGTTTCGAAGGCTTTACATGGCTTTATGTGGTTATTTTAATTGCCGACTAGTTTCGCTTGTACCCAAGCTTCCTCAGGGCTTCGTAATAACAGAACAATAACACAGATTTACATTTATATACAGAAAGAAAGGGAGGGGAAGAAAACAGGGACAGGTATATTCGAAAAATGTTTACCTCTATAGTGGTGAAAAACAAAGTGCAGTGTTTTTATATCTATTTTATTTTAAATATAAATAATATATATATTTTAAATGTCTTACCACAAAGTGAATGCTTCATACGAAAATTTGTGTTTTAATTCATAAAAAATTCGTCATAATAATAAATTCTTCGATGTATATTCCACCTTAACTTTGTGGTACACAGGTACACTCTCAATTTTTTTCCGTTTACCGACCTGATGACAGATATAAAAATTGAGGCTGCAAAGAACAGATATAACTTTTAGATATAATGATTGTCTCTACATTCCTCGGCGTTACGTTTTTTTTGTAACCGCGGTGTCACGGTGACCGCAAACTTTATTACACCCGCAAGTAATGTTACTGCATTCAATTAAACCGCAATAATTCGGAACACCCGTTGGTTTGTTAAGTAAGTGAAATTTCTATTTAAAGAGATCGCGTTTATATAACTGTTTTACGTAAAAGCTGCTCCTGCAAAATCTGAACAACAACACCATCACGCCGTTTCCCCCGGAAGTGAAGGCAGAGAGAATGGACCGCCACACTACTCTATCAGATATCTAATGGATGAAAGTACAGCTCGTAAGAGCGGTGACGCTCATGGATCTGGGGGTGTTGTTCGACGCTCGCTTGTCGTTTAGTCTTCACATAACTTCATTATGTAATAGCTCCTTAAAAATGCTTGGTTTTGTCATCAGAAACGCCAAGATCACGCCGTCTCTCCGAAGGGGTAGGCAGAAAGAATGGACTGCCACATTTGAACCGATGCGGCACTCCATCCTTCTCTTTTCGCCCCGCGGGAGACGCGGTGTGATGGGTTGCATACCTCATCGCCAATTATTGAAACCAATAAAAGGAAAAAACGACCTAAGTGTCAACGACACTTTACAATGCCTTAGAAAGACGAAATATGTCATTCTCATAAATCATAATAAAACTTCCTGTTCGCCATACTTTGTGTTGTAGATGTTTTATTTGTATTTTTCTTTTTTATATACTTCGTATATACAACACTATTAAAATTACATATCAGACATGTTTCGGACAACTAGTCCATCTTCAGTGATACATATTATAAAGATACATATTTAAAATATTATAAAAAAAATTACAAATATGATAAATTTTGACAGATGTGATAAAGATTTATTTTGGAACGTTTTGGAACACTAAACGTTTCAAAATAAATCTTTATAACATCTGTCAAAATTGATCATATTTGTAAACAATTTTAAATATGTATCTTTATAATATGTATCACTGAAGAGGGACTGGTTGTCCGATACATGTCTGATATGTAATTTTAATAGTGTTGACTCGTATATATAATACAAAGTATATAAAAAATAAAAATACGTTTTTTTTTTTTAAAAGATATATCAATGATTTACATCAATGATATTAGAATTTATTTTACAATCTTTAATGTGAGCAGAAAATAGCTCATTATTATGAAGAAGGAATCTGGTCGTGTCCAGGCTTGAACCCATGTCCCCTGGATCAGGAGCCAAGCGTTCTATCCCCTAGACCACCACCCGGTTTTCATTCGTATTAATTATTGAACTTCGGTCAGTTGGTTGGTTCTTTTGTTAAAATAGGTTCCAATTTCTAAATAGATGATATCCGTTGAACAAAATAATGGGAATATGAATGGAAAACTTTTCCACCGTTCTGACCCTTTTTCGCCCACCGGCATCGCGGTATGGAGGCGCCATCCGGGGCGAAAGTGCCAGCTGACCTTCCGGCCCCTTCGCCAACCTTTCCAAGTCGTGATCTACTGACACACTCGACCCAGATCGCCTCTAACAGTAGGTCGCCGTATTAATCAGCGTGTTGCAATCGCATTGTTGACGGTGTACAGACTCCCAGATTCGAGACTGTGGTCAATTCTATGGACCGACCGACCCGAATCGGCGAATACCTAATCCCAGCGAACAAATAACGTCTTCTTCTTCTTTTTTTTGTCCTGTCACACCTCCGTGGTGGATAGGGCCTCAAGGCACCTTCTCCACCCGACTCTATCGCATGCCTGATGCCTAATATCATCCCAAGTGAGACCTGCCGCCTTAACCTCGTCCTGCAGGGTTCTTCTTCAGGTGGCTCTAGGTCTGCCTCGCTTTCTCTTTCCCCCCATAGGGGACCAGTCTAGTGCACCCTGAGCGATGCAGGCTGGGTTCCGTCTCAGAGTTAAATAATTAATACGAATGAAAACGTCGGTTTTCTAGAAGTTTTATTATATTTTATGGGAATGACATGTTTCGCCCTTCCAAGGCATTATCAAATGTAACGAAACTTCAACCCGTTGCATTTTATATACAAATCAAATCAAATCAGTTTATTAACTTAAAAGACATTACAAACAGGAAAATGTTTAAGGCGTCTATTGAGTACAGATAAAATATAATAAAAATACAACATAGTACCAGGAACGCATTAGAGATGGTTCGACATTAAGTAGACAAGATACTTTCTAAAGTCAAGAGTATTTGTCTCCTGAACGTACCTTCACTAATATGAAAGACGTCGATCTCCGAGGAGACTGCGTTCAGCATACTAATTGCTCTTCCCACCGGTGTCACCAGAGGCAGATTGGTTCTAATGGCTGGTAGGTAAAACAATCTGTGCTGTCGGAGAAATCTATCAGTATACACTAGTAAATGGAGCAGAATATGGTAATTAACGAAAATGAATGTGACGTTATAAAATTTTAACACAGAATTATTTGGGTAGGTCCAGAAATATTGGAAAGTGTTTCATGGAAATCGTTTAAAAAAATTATGACAATAATTACATAGTTAGGGGATACTAAATGATATTATATAACTCAAAAATAAGTTATTTGGGGTAGGACGAAATAAAGTGTTTCTAAGAATATGTTATTATTATATACTCGTATGTATCTATCTCAATTATGTTATTTCTGTTCTTCTTATTTTTACTGAGCCATCTCTCTACTGCAGCGGTGGTCCAGAAAAGGTAGACCACTGTCGAATCGTTTCTAGACAACTTAATTTTAAATTTTAGAACTGCACATTCGTCAATTTGCACTGGTCAGACTCGAGTCGTAATCCGAATCGCCTTTGTGTGCAGATTAAGGCCTCATGACCGGCGATATGAAAAAAAGGTTGAATTGACATGATTTTGATGCACACCCACGATATACTTTTTTTAGATTGTTGGACTCTATGAATCTGATAACACCATTTTTTATTTCTTCAAAGTTTCATTATCGATAGTAAAAATAAAAACGGTATGTTGAATAGTGTTTCTATAATATTTTTTTTAAACAAAATAACACATTATTTGCGGAAAGGTTATAAATATAATGTTACTGACAGATAGACAGATATTAGCGTGAAAATCTGTAATAAGTGGATGAATTGGTATATTTAGGAAATATGTTAACAGTGGATGGGTGAGTGGAGAGGGATATCGAAAGATGTGAAAGATTGTTATCGCAAATAAATGTCTATTAACAAATAAAACTATGATATCAGTGCACGCACAATGGTGTTCTTGTACCGATACTTATGTATGAAAGTGACGCATGGAACTGGCAAAAGAAGAATGAAAGTAGAATAAATGTAATAGAAATAAGATATAAGACACGATGTATGAATGTTGAGGAAGCGAGAGAAATATGTCAGGAAAGAAAAGTGTGGCAGTCCATTCTTTCTGCCTACCCCTTCGGGGAGACGGCGTGATGGTTAGTTAGTTAGTTAGTTAGAAATAAGATATAAATGCAGTAGAAATGAGATCCCTAAGACGAATGTGTGGCAAATCTGTTTATGATAGAGTGACAAATGCAAGTATAAGAAGTGAATGTGGTGCGAATGAAAGTGTTATGAACAAAATAAAGAAAGAGTCATTAAGATGGTTTGGACACATGGAAAGAATGAGTGAAGACAGAATGGTAAAGAAGGTATATGTAAATGGCGTGAACGGAGCTAGAAATAGAGGAAGGCCGAGGAAAACGTGGCACGATCAAATCAATCAAATATTGAATGTCGGTCACGTGAGGAGTCGGAAAATCGACGTGCGTGCATGACAAGATGTATGAATGTAGAGGAAGCGAGAGACGTATGTCAGGACAGAACAGTGTGGCGTTCCATTCTTTCTGCCTACCCCTCCGGGGAGACGGCGTGATGGTAAGTTAGTTAGTTAGTTAGAAATAAAATATCTTAGACGAATATATACGATAGAGTGTCAAATATAAGAAGTGAATGCAGTGCGAATGAATGGGTTATAAACAAAATAAAAAAATGGCGTATAGAGGTTTGGACACATAGAAATAACGAATGATAAAGATAGTATGTGTTAACGATATAAACGGAACAAGAAATAGAGGAATATCGAGGAAAACGTGGCACGATCAAATCAATCGATTTTTGTGTGTCGGCCACGTACGGAGTCGGAGATATTATGCGTGGATCAAAGATGTCATGCGTGCATGACACGATGTATGAATGTTGAAGAAATCGAAAATGTCAGGAAAGAACAGTGTAGCAGTCTATTTTTTGAGCTTCGCGCGATTAAGGGGTTAGGGGCAGTAAGTGGTATGGAAAATACTAGTATTTTGAATATTATTTTTTGGCAGTAATTTAATTATTTTTTTAAAACCAACAATATAAAATTATTATATTATGTTTTAACTTGATTTCACCCAAATTGGAAAAATGTATAATATAATATATAAATTATATATGAAGTTATTGCCATATCTGTTGGACCCTGTTCCATAATGCGGTGACTATTATAACTTCTTACAGATTTATCTTAAATCATTCAATTTTAAAAAAATATTACTTTAATAGATAATCTAGTGCCTGATCGAATGATTTTTTTTTTCTTTTTAAAAACTTCTAATTTTTATAACCAATTAACTGTTTGCATTTTTATTTTCAGCAAAAGTGGTTTATTTTCAACAAAAAAAAGCTTCGATTAAGATCTAGATTAACTATTATTTTTTTTATTTGAATGATTTTAAATAAACCTGTAAGAAGAAGTAATGGTCACCGCAAAGCACCAATTATGGTATAGGGTCCAACAAATATGGCGATAACTTCATATACAATTAAAAAAAAATTCTTAAAATTTTGGTCTATCAAGTAAAAACATATAATAATAATTAATAATGTTAGTTTTATAAAATAAATTAAATTACGGACAATTTTTTTATTTTAAATTATTCTTTTTCCATACCTCTGACTGCACCTAACCCCTTAATACGAATGAAAACGACTGTTTTATATTGTATTATATTAGTTTTGTTATAATTTATGGCAAAGACACATTTCGCCTTTCTAATTCAGTGTCAAATGTCTCAAATGTCAGTGAAGGAACAGTGTGACGGCCCACTAATTCTGCCTACCCCTTGGGAGAGATGGCGTGATGGTTAGTTATTTTCAATTTACCAAACTTGTGATTGATTTTATTTTTTCGTGAAATGATTAAGCGTGAAGAGTTGGAAGTGTATTTTGCACGCAATTTTGGTGATTTATTTTCATTTGTCACAAATTTACGGACGGTTATATGTTATCAATGTATTTCAGATGCTCACTACGCATCGTAGTTAGCGCGCAACCTGCAGACATTGTGTTAAAAAACGAATAGTTTCAAGGTCGTGGAAAACATATCACGAACAAATAAATCATTATATTAATTGTTTGCCGCGGAGTCGGAACAATTGACGAGCTTGCGTGACGTACATTGCGTGTATGAATAAATAGAGCAGTGATACCCAATATGGGCAATAATTCTCGCTAGTGTGCAATTGACGTCGCATAGGGGGCGATAAAGAGTTTAAAAAAGTTATTTGAGATTTATAACAGCCTCGGGTATGTGGTGGGAAACCTTCAATGATAGTCAACGTCGGCGGGACCTGACATAATGCCGAAAGAAGAAGAAGATATTTCAGGCAGGCTAATCGGTTTCTTTAATAAGTCCGCGAGCGATCGATCAAATATGTCTTCGCAATCGACAAGTTGCCGATCACTGCTATAGAGGAATCCCGAGGAATACCTACATATACGGGAAATCAGTGGCGGTACTTCCATACGAGCCGAAAAGCCGGGCTTGCCTTAGAAAATCTATAATAAAACGATGTTTTTTGCGCGTTTGAGCCGTCTACGAATAAAAAAATATTTTGAATTTTCGCGCGAGTTAAAGCGATTTAATTCGTTGCGTTGCAAATGACTCCGCTGACATGCGCAGAAATGACCGAAGTGTATGTTTTGTTCCACTCTTACGCGCCGTATTTTATTTCACTCATATATACCGTAGGTGAGATGCCCGCGAAATTGCCTACGTCCGCATGTTTTGTTTCATGTTTTCGATGGGCTTCATATTGGGCTTGCAAAATGTAAAAGGGTCTTTGTCGCACATATTTATTTTTGGCTTGTAATCATTTAGCTAGGTGCATTTATACCAGAAGATATCTAATTTTTTTGTATGGATTTGAAGCCGGGCTTTATCACCCTGAAGTACGAGTATGTTACTCTTTGATGTGTCACGAAATTCATACATATTGTCAGAATGTTTTCTGTCATTTACGTTATGTGCAGAAATGTTATGAAAAGAAAGATTATGTAATTTCTTTACGAACATTTATTTATAATTCGTGTTTCGATGTTATTTTTTTTTATTATTATTGTCTATTTACAGCTTATTTCTTCTTGTATTTGTAAATACATTATTATATATTATAATATTATACAAGAACATGAGTTTGATGACGCAGAAAATTATTTTTTGTATAGATTTAAAATGCGCCTAAAATGGAATTTAAAATCAATTAATTCGCGAAATTAATTTAGAAAGATAAAACTCTTTTCATCCGGAAAAATACATTATCGTGACCCTCTACTAATATTATAACACAATAAAGTTGGACGGGCTTGCCTTACTGGTTGACCCTAGGCACGCCACTATGGGAAATGGTATGTAAGTGTTATTTCTTTAGTGCCTTACTATAAAAACGTAAGGTGTGGTATTTTAAATTCGCGTTTGAATCAAATTCGCCCACGTTTTAATAACACACCATATGTACTAAAAAGTTAAACATCCCATTCATTTGATATGATCATTCTAATGGACAATTCCACACTCGTTGTTACACTTCTCAACGGTTTGCCCAATACTGTGTCAGTAGTGTGCCCCTGTGGTTCACATGTCGCGTTACAAAATTCAGTTTTCTTTGTCCCCAGCTTTTGTAATTAGCTCTAATGATTTCCTGGTTTGAGAAACGGATCAAGAACGCGCTCTCGACACAAAACAAAAATAATTTACCAAAAAAAAAAAAAGCGATTTCACAGTTTTCGTGTTTTGCCAGTATGGTCTTAAACACGCAACAATTAAAATGATTAAATCTTACACCAGTATTGTTTGTGAAGTTTAAATGTGAAATTTATGGGATTTAGTAGAATAAAAATAAACTTATTTTATGAGCCGGCTACCGCGAAGGCTCGCTAACCAACCATGACGTCGTCACCCCAAAGGGCTAGGCAGAAACTGTGGACCGTTACATTAATTGATTGGACTTGGATCTTCTGGCTTACAGCGGTTCAGCTCTAATGGCTATTCCTCTAACGTCTGTAGGAAACATTGTTGGAATGTGATTAGGTAGTTGTTTTATGATGGAGCTAAATGTATGGCCCGGAGTGTCCCTCCGAAAGAGGGCGAGGGGGATTTAGGGTTTATGATAAAGTCTTACATTATTGTCAAGGAATGGAAGGCCAGTTAGGGTTGGGATTGTATTTATAAAAAAAGTCTGTTCCCGAGGGGAAGATAAGACGAGCAGTACCTAGGAGATAACATCCTGCGCGAGACCATTTTGTTTGGCGGAGTACGTAGTGGGCTATCGGGGAGGATTTTTTTTTATCCGCATTGATTGCGGTATGGGTAAAAGACTGAATGATGGTGGATAACTTGGTGGTAAAGGGTCATTCTTGATAAGGAGGATGTTAATAATTTAGGTCGTGGTCTGGAAACGAAAGAGATGAAGTTGGAGTGGTGCAAGGAATACTAGTTTAAGGTTTAAATTTGGTAAAACTCCTCTATAAATACTCTACAATAGTGTTTTAAAAGATAACCGTTACACTGTTCTTTCCCGCCATTCTTTTCTCGCTTACTCGACATTCTTACATAGTGTCATGCTCGCACATCGATTTCTCTTTTCATCACGTGGCCGATATTTCATATTTTTATTCTTCTTCCTCAGCCTATTCCCATCCACTCCTGGACAAAGGCCTCCTCCATACGCTTCCACACTTCTCTGTATTATGCAGACTGCATCCAGGTTATTACGACATGTCTGTTCAGATCATCCTTTCACCGTAGTTGTGGTCGTCCTGCACTTCTCTTTGCCGTCCACGGTCTCCAAGTCAGAAGTCTTCTTGTCCATTTACCGTCTGAGCTTCTGGCTGCGTGACCTGCCCATTGCCATTTTAGAGCCGCCAGTCATTTTAGAGTTTAATATTATTATTTCTTGTTCCGTTTGCGTGGTTTATAAATACTTTATTATTTTAACTACCCTTTTATATAATTAATACAAATGAAAACGTCCGTTTTCTAGAAGTTTTATTATATTTTATGTGAATGACACGTTTATTTTAAGATGTCACATTTGATAATGCTTTAAAATATTGTGTATTTTTTTATTTGTTGTTTCTTGGAACAATGATGTAAAATTCTAATAGGTATAAAATCATAAAATGTTAAATTATAAAACTCTGTTTTTATGTATATGTTATTGTAACACCTGATGATGTCGACATAGGTTGACGAAACAGCTGTCGCGAAAAATATTTTTTTTTTTAATAGTTAACAGTTTATAATGTTGAAGTATCATAGTGTTTCGGCCAAAAAAACGGACTTTATATAAAATCATTCATTCAAATGAAAACATATGCTTTTCTAAAAAAAATATTATATTTTATGTGAATGACACGTTTCACCCTGCTAAGACATTTGATAATGCCATAACGGCATCTCGAACCTCTATGCCCATGCATCATATTATTTATCATATCACTTTTAAGGATTGATTGTATCTCAATAGAGACGAAGATGTTAATTGTTTTTTGGAAACAGAATATGGTGGTCGAGGCGTTTACAGGACTTATGACCTGTCATTGGTTGGGTTAAGCGATCGCTTTATGTTAACAACATTCCCCATTCCGCCCTTCTTACGAACACACCACATCTGACAATTTTTTTGGAAGTTGTATATATGGTACTACTATGTTGCCCCACACTTCACATGTTATTAGTTCAATCTACACTAGCGCCATCCATTAAGAATATGTGTAAGCATTAAGCAGAAAATCTTTTATTAATGCAATGTGAAAGGCTACATTTGCTAGACATATCACTATTTTCGACGTAGTTTCAAAAGGATCTGGGATTGTCTATGAGACTTCCGTCGATCGTGCCCACATATGTTCGATAGGAAAATTTGTTAAGGGGTTAATTATCGATTTGCAAAATTGGTATATCGATTAACTGCAGATTGTAAACCGGGCTTAAAATATTAAAAAAAATCGAATGTATTTTTTTTTACAATATTTGATCAACTTAATGGCATTAACACTGTGGAATTACATTTTATTGAATTATTACTTTATTTGTTTAACTGATTGTAGTTCGTATCGTTATCCTGATGATTAGATATGTATAATTCCTTCGAAACATGTGGAGATAAAAATAAACTTTTAATTCCGTTTTGATTCATAAAACAAAATAAAGCGCAACTCCAGTTGGTGTCTATATAGAATGTATGAGATATGCAAGCGATACGATTGGTGAATGTGAATAAGTCCAAGGTAATGATTTTCGAAAAAGTAAAAACCAGGATAGGGTCCAACATTAGCGTGAACGGTGAAAATCTGGAATAAGTGGATGTATTTGTATATTTAAGAAGTATGTGAAGAAGGTATTATGAACAAAATTATGAAAGGATCGCTGCGTTGGTTCGGACATATGAAACGCATGGATGGAGAAAGAATGGTTAAGAAAGTATACGTTAATGATGTAAATGGGGTACGAAGTCGAGGCAGACCGAGGAAAACATGGCATGACCAAATTAATCAAATTTTAAAGGTTGGTCATGCTAAAAGTCGGAGGACGGTCGACGTGCGTGTATGACTAGTTGTATGAATGTGGAGGAAGCTAGAGAGGTTTGCCAGGATAGAGTAGTGTGGCGGTCTGCCTACCCCTGCGGGGAAACGGCGTGATGGTTTGTTTGTTCGTATGTTTACAAAGGATGGGATGGTGGAAAAGTATTAAAAACTTCGATTAAAAATTTGTTTAAATTTTAACAATTAACAACACCAAATTGTTCTCCTTTTGTTAAATACACTACTGCCAAACAATAAAAATCAAAACAAAATTCAAAATAACTCAAAAACGTTCTAGGGCATGCGCATCGTGTGCATTTCGAATTACTTTCGCAGAGAATCGAAGTGTTCCTCTCTCGCATTCTGTTATTTAAAATATACTCGTACTATTTCATTGACGACATTCGGGTTTTTATCTATGAACATAATTATGCAAGTATCGCTGCATTGGTTCAGACATATGGAGCGTATTGAATTATTGTATCGAATTTTAAATGCGTTTTTTATTTGTCTTTCTTTGTTTAGTTTTTATTATATTTTTACACCTGAAGATGGAGGTATCCTCCGAAGCATATCGTGTTTTTTAAATATTTTTTTATTAAATAGTGGAATAAACAAAGGTTTTCAATTTCCTAAGTGTGATATAATTACTGTCATATCACGACGCTCCTGGAGGACCTTCACTGGCTTAAAATCCGTGTTTAAGGCTCGACACCAGAGAGCGCCAGCGTATATATCGGACCTCTGCGTGACACCCATGCCAACGGAAAGGCAACGTTCGCTCCGATCAGTAGAAACAAGTGCAAACAACATAGCAATTCCAGTCAGAGCCAACAAAGCATGTTTCTATGATCGTGCTTTCAGCGTTGCGGGTCCGTTGGCGTGGAATAGCCTCCATGTTAGTATTAAGTATGAGGATAGTGACGTTAAATTTAAGAAACTTCTGAAGACTGCACTGTTCGGTCAGTCATTTCCTAGTGCGCCCTTGGAGTAATTGATTTTACAAAACGGCGCACTTAAAATACAAATCATCGTAATAATAAATAAATAAAATTAATCTGGAAGTTCTTTTCGCTTATCGTCCACCCGGCCTTCCTTATATTTTCCCATTTCCCATCATGACTTGTTCCCATTCATCCGGCGTTACACACGAAACTTTCCATTTTTTCTTTTCATTCTGCCTGTCGTGGGCCACGCTCGAGCTTCTCGGGCGTCCGGGCATTCCTGAGGTTGTGTGAAAGCGTGTAAAAAGAGGACGTCGCAATCTCGATTTCATTGTTGACCCGCTTGCCGCCAGCCGGCCAGTCCGGAGTGTGGGATTCTGGGCCGAGATCCGCGCTCCCCTTAGGTGATGACACAGAGATGCTACGCCCGCTTATCGTCTGCACCGGCGTAATAAATCTGCCAATCGTCACGCCGGTGGGGAGGGCGACAGTGATGCTCTATCGAATTGCTTCTATCTCATATCATTTCAATTATTTAACTTATTGAACGCTAAGGCAATGTGGAATTCCATAGTAATATACTTAGGACATTGAAAATACCTTTGTTTAATCCAGTAATTATTAAAAAATATTAAAAACAACGAAATGTTTAGGAGGATACCTCCATCTTCAAGTGTAAACATGTAATAAAAACTTAACAAATAGCCCAGGTTCATTTTTAAATTTGAATTATTGTATCGAATTATAATGCGTTTTTATATTTGTCTTTCTATGTTTAGTTTTTACTATATTTTTACACCTGAAAGCCGTGCCACACTGTTTTAAACAAGCTATCCACATCGGTCTCCACCGGCGGTTTCGAAAAAAACTAAGTAACTCCATCTCGCTCGGATACGAACTAAAAGTATCGGAGCGAGATGGAGTTACTGGACTATTTCAAAACCGCCGGTGGAGACCGATGTGGGGAGCTTGTTTAAAACAGTGTGGCACGACCTTGAAGATGGAGGTATTCTCCGAAACATGTCGTATTTTTAAATATATATTTTTTAATAATTAGTGGATTAAACAAAGTTCTTTTCAATTTCAAGTAGGTATATTTCAATTTTTTAATTAGCAGTTTTACATTATTTTTCAAGAAACAATCGATTATTTTTAGATAAACTTAAAGCGTTAAAACTGTTGAATAGCATTATGACGATTTTTTTTTATGAATAAAGAGTTCATATCGTTCTCCCGATGATAAGGGTGTAACCATTCGAAACATGTCGAGTAAAATAAACTCAGTAGTGAATAAAACAGTGTTTTAATTCATAAAAAAAATCCTCAATATCTACTACATTAAATAGCGATATATGAAGCAATTCAAATTAAAAAAAGAATCCCTGAGATAGTTTAGATATATGGATCGAATGGACGAGAGAATAGTGGTTAAAATGTTGTACACAAGCAATGTGAGTGAAAATAGAAGCCGTGTCCAAGGAAAGCATGGCATGACCAAATTAACTAAATTTGAAGATTATTTTTGTATAGAATCATAATAATTAATATATATTATATTTAAATTTCTTGGTAGAAGTACATTTTAAATACAGAAAACAAAAAAAAATTGATACCATATATCTTTATTATTAAATATTTAGTGTGCTTCCACTTGTGTTTATCATCGACTTGCTGCCATCTTCTGGTCCATACACCAGAAGAGAGAGAAAGCAGCCGATACCGGTCGACGATAAACACAAGTGGAAACACACTAAATATATAATAATAAAGAAATTTTGTATCAAAACTTTTTTGTTTTCAATATTGTATAGAATCATGTTTACCACTACTTATCTGTATGTATATAAAGAACTCAGTTTGCAATAGTGTCACCAGTCTATCGATGCCAGCGAGCCTGGCGAAACCGGTCGCTTTCGAAATAAAGATAAAAGTGGAAGTAGTTAAAAACATCGTTTTATTTACTTATTATTTTATCAAATACCGGCCACATTCGAAGTTGGAAAAATCGACGAGCGTGCATGTCACGATGCTTGAATGTAGAGGAATCTTAAGAGGTATGGCAGTCCATCCTCTCTGCCTACACCTCCGGTGAAACGGCGTGATGGTGAATTAGTTTGTTAGTTCATTATATCTAAATATTTTTCGCTTTATTGTTTCCTGAACAGTAATGAAGAACCTCTGTTTTCTAGTAGTTTTATTCCTAGAAAATATATTAACACTTCTAGAAAATAGACGATTTCATTGTTATTAAGTATATTTTTTTCGATTCCATGAATCATTTAAAAAAATTATACACCTTTTTTTCCTTTTCTTTTTTTATATATACGAGTACTTTGTATACAACACTAACATTAAAAAAAATTGAAATTAAATATCAAACATGTTTCGGACAACCCGGTCCTTCCTCAGTGATATTATAAAGATATTGAAAATATTATAAAAGGGTGACAAATATGATCAGTTGTGACAGATGTTATTATTGCTTGGACATTTTATTTCTCTTATAAGTACATTTTATTCGGCATGTTTTGAAGATCTTCATCATCAGAAAAACGATTAAAACCGTTAGCACAAAAATCAACTCAAAATGGGAAAATATTAAATCATAAAAAATCTTAACTCATTCTGGGTTATTGAATCATTATTGTTTCTCTAATAGTAAAATAGTGTGCTTAACTAGGTGTCCAAATCGCAAAAGGATTTAGTATCTTCGTCTCGTATCGATCGCGATGGTAGCACGTGTTGTGGACAAGGCAGCTAGGCAAGAATGTGGTCCAAATGGGATTACTTTCTGTGAAGAATGCGCCTTGATTGGATTGGGCGGGCCGCCAGAGGTATGCCGACGAGGAATTACGAAACGAAACTGAAACGTATCCATTCTTGAGTCATGCTTAGGAATTTCATTAAAATATATTTATTTTTGATGCATTTCAACGACTTTATATACTACAACAAACCATTACGCCGTTTACCCGGAAGAGTCGGCTGAGTTAAACGACGATATTATGTGTGGAAGTGAAGCATGAAACTGGCAAAAGAAGGATGAAAGTAGAATAAATGAAATAGAAATTAGATCTCTAAGACGAATGTGTGGTAAATCTGTATATGATAGAGTGCGAATGAAAGTGTTATGAACAAAATATGAAAAGGTCGTTTAGATGGTTTGGACACATGTAAAGAATGAGTGAAGACAGAATGGTGAAGAAGGTACATGTAAACGACGTGAACGGAGCTAGAAATAGAGGAAGACAGAAAAAACCCTGGCACGATTAAATCAATCAAATATTAAATGTCGGTCACGTGAGGAGTCTGAAAAATCGACGTGCGTGGATTACAAGATGTATGAATGTAGAGGAATCGAGAGAAGTTTGTCAGGACAGAACAGTCTGGCGTTCTATTTTTCTGTCTACCCCTCCGTGGAGACGGCGTGATGGTTGCTTAGTTAGTTCGTTTATTGTTATTTATTTCTTGATAATTGATTGAGTAATCAGTACCCTGTATGCGTCTGGACCGACTGGAGTAAAACCTCTAGGAAGGCCCAATGGACAATATTCTGGTTGATCTGGCTAGGTTAGTCGAATTGGACTGCTGGGAGCAAAAGGCGCAGGATCGAGGAGCTTGGAGGAAAATCATCAAGGAGACTAAAACTCTTCAAGAGTTGTATGGCCATAGTAAGTAAGCAAGTAAGTTTCTTGATAATTTACCAAGTACTTGCTATTAATACTGCGATTAACTCAAGTTAAATCGGGTTATCAATTTCTCGTAACACCGCCTCAGACCAGTGCAGTTGGTTTTGCATTGGCGCCAAGGTTTTCGTCTAACTCATAGGTTCCCAAACTTTTTTGTCCCGTAGATCCCTTGCCGATTGTTTCTGTTTTGTGTAGACCCCCTACATTCCCAATATTGATTTTTTTACAAATTTATCTATAACTATAATATAATTTGTTTTTTGAAGCTGACACAGAGCTACTCACTTTGATAATGTTTACTGTAGAAAAGGAACATTTAAAATTAAATGTATGTTAAGTGTCAGATCCCCCCAACGTTGGCGATCACTGCAGCGAATGCATCTCTGTTCTGCGCAACTTGGAACAGGTTCTGAACTCACTCCTGACCACTTTTTTATATTTCGCAGCCAGGACAACTGCCTTCTTCCAACTCCCCGACGTCCCTCTATTTTAATCCATAATTTCAGCCGAAGGAGGTGGTATTTTTCTCGTTAGTTATACATTTATAAATTAAAACGAAAATAAAAATGCAATCCAACATTTTTACATAAAATAAAAACATAATCAATGTTTTAATGCGTGGGACATTATTTTGAAATATGCATATAATTAGGAAATGTATCTCTATAATATGAAAGTATTTTTTTCAAATCAAATCAAATCTGTTTATTAACTCAAAAGACAAGTATACTTTTTACATTACAAACAGCAAAATGTTTAAGGAATCTATTGAGTACAGGTAAAATACCAGGAACCCATTAGAAATGGTTCGATATTGGGAAGACAAGATACATTCTAATGTCAAGAGTATTTGTCCCCTGAACGTACTTTAACTAATATGAAAGACGTCGATCTCCGAGGAGACTAATCGCTCTTCCCACCGTGTCACCAGAGGCAGATAAGTACAAACCTGTATAGAAACTCTCTGAGAGGTGGATTATTACATTTGCGGGAAGCCAAATTTTTGGTGAAGGCCTGCTTAAAAGGGATCCACTCTCGTAGACTCCCATTTACATCTTATGAACCCCCAATTTTTTTTTTGTTCAACGTGGAATCCTTTCAGGTCGGATTTGACCACTGAGGGTCGATATATACCGCTTTGGGAATGTCTGGTCTAACAGATTATGCAACACCTCGCAAGATGAAAGTGGCGTCTGGTATCCAAACACTTCCGCCCCTGTCATGTTGGTATTCCGTACGTATTGATTTAACCAAAACGAGTATTTGTGTTTCGTCTTATATCTGGTTTTCACTGCCACTAGTCGGGTCGACCTTGTCCCTAAGATCATTGAGAAACTACTCAGATTTACTGTGTAGTTCTATCTCTTGTCTCTAATGCTTTGATATTCAATTAGATATATCGAAAGGGATCAGCATCAATGAACACTTACACTTTCCAATATATTGTCAATAAGCGGTCCGGTTTGTATAATACGAATAAAACATATTCAAGAATTAATTGTATCTCAATAGAGACGAAGATGCAAATTGGAAACAGAATATGGTTGATCGAGGTGTTTACAGGACTTATGACCTGTCATTGGTTGGGTTAAGCGCACGCTTTATGTAATACAACATTCCCCATTCAATATTTTTTCTTATGACCACCATGTCTGAAAATTTTTTGGAAGTTGTATATATGTTAATCTACAACACCACCCTTTGCATGGTAGTTTATTCAATCTACACACTAACGCCATCTATGAAAATTGTATTTTAAGTATTAAGCAGAGGACCTTTTTAACGCAATGTGAAAGGCGTTAAAAAGATCTTGTACCGCCATTAGCGCATTGCTAGAAACCGCCTGGAGATGTCACTCCAATCTATATGCTATAATTTTGACCAGTTTTTTTGTTTTTATTATACAACATTTTGAATGTATACAAATTCTTGTAGACGAATACTGGAATTTACCCATTGCGGGTTATCAATCAAAGAATTAATTGTGTCTCAATAGATACGAAGATGAAAATTGCAAACAGAATTCTATTTCCAATTTGCATTCAAAATGTCGTAAAAACATAATCACATTTCAATAAATATAACTGCACTTTGTATTTTTACAACACATTATTACACTTTTCACAGACGTGTTTTTGTTGTGACCCAACCTTTTTCGATGTAAGGGTGAAAAGGTGGAGTGATGTACAAAGGTGGAGGGGGTATACTTAGAATTGAGGAGAGGGGCGGGATAAGAGCAGCTTTTCGAACATGGGAATTGAATTGGTTATTGTTCCTACTTCGAACATGGCCGTCTTTCAGTAATTGTGTCTTAACGGTATTCAATATTATAATTTTTGATGAACAAAAAGCGTTCACATAATGAAGATTTTTTTATGAATGAAAACACAGCCTTGGACTTGGATCTTCTGGCTTATCGCAAACAAGAGCCTTTCTAAAAATGCAAATATGGAAGTGCACTGCAGTTCTTGACGCTCGGAAAAATATGTATAAAAATATTTTTTTGAACACATCCATTATATATAATAAAATAATCTTTATTTTATACATGTACATAGTAATTGCATAAACAATTTAAAATATTAAATATTTAAAAAAAAAATGGCGGAGTTACAAACCGATATGTAGAGCCCTGTTTTGAAAATCTTAGCTGATCGTGTACATGATTTCTTTATGATGCATTTTCTGAAATCAAAAAAACAAACAGTTTATTATTAAGAATCGTAATAGCTATCGAATGAAGTCGGGATATGGATTTAAAAAAAATATGTAATGAAATGGTAGCTTTTTGAAATTTAAACTCAAATTTATATTCAAAGTTTGAGTTTAAAAAATGTATAACTTTTGAACATGACACCCAATAAAAACGTCACATTGTAGATAATATGATGGAAAATAACTATTGTAAATTTCAACCAAATCGGGTGAAAAGATCGGGAGATATCGTGTACACCGTTTTGAAAATAGGTAGTTTCGAGAAAATCGCAAAAGAATTAAAGTATGACGTCAGCGTCTTTAAATAAAATATTTAAAAAAATTAAATTTAATTTGCGATTCCTGAACCGTACATGAGGTCTTCTATTGTTGCTGTGATGTCCTCTGATTCCTTTTGATCTCCTCTGATTTTTTTAAAGTTTCAGAGTGGTGTAACCCCTTAATTTTAATTTTGATGGAATTGGAAATACCTCGATTTTTCCAGACTTTGTTTAATCGAGTTAGAGCATTTTTAGGTATGGCGATTAATCTTTTTATTTCCTTTACACACCTACCCTCGTTCAACCTTTACTGGTGGTTAATTAATAAGTAAAATAAGGATTAATTGTATCTCAATAGAGACGAAGATGTAAATTGTTTTCTGGGAACAGAAGGTGGTGGCCGAGGCGCTTACAGGACTTATGACCTGTCATTGGTTGGGTTGAGCGATCGCTTTACGTTTAACAACATTCCCCATTCCGCCCTTCTTACGACCACCACGTCTGCCAATTTTTTTCAGTATATATACTAGAATGCTGCGCCTATCTTTACATTTTTTAGTTCACTCTACACTAGCGTCATCTATTAAGATTGGGAAGCAATAAGCAGAAAATCTTAATTAATGCACTGTGAAAGGCTCTGCATATCATACAGCACTAGATTACGCCTGGAGATGTCTCTCCAATTTTTATGCCTTTAACTTGGACCAGTTATTTTACACAACATTTTGAATGTATACAAATTCTTGTAGACAAATATTGGATTTTACCCATTGCGGATAAATGATTTTTTTTTAAGGAATAATATATCTCCTTATAAAAAATCTAGTATTTGTCTACAAGAATTTGTATACATTTAAAATGTTGTTATAAGTAAAAGTTTTATTAAAATCAAACATTTGCATTGCATAAAATTTATTTCAATGAATATTTGATACGCATACGTTTATATTTGATATCATATTTTTCGGCTCTAAATATGTAAAACAGCTCACAGTGTTTTGCATAGCCGCTATGCCGACTGAATACAGAACAGATTCTGACTCACAAGTTAAAGTGTCAAGTCGGCACATGTATTCTACACCAGTATATGCATATTAACACATTATATTACTTGGGTACGACCGTATATTATAATGATATCCGACGTTCCGGAGATCACTGCAGACCTCGTCTCTTCTTCTCCGGTCTCAATCTAATGATTGGTCTGCAGCAAAGCGACACATCTCCTCTTCCACTCCGCTCGGTCCTCGGCAACTCTCTTCAACTCCGCATAAGAGGTGCAGCCCATATCTCGGGAAATCTGGTCTGGGTACTCTTGGCGAGGTCGTCCTCTGTCAATCGATCTCTCGACCATTCCCTCCAACACATCATGCAGGAAACATTCGTGTCGCAACCCATGACTAATCCATCTTGCGCGCCTCTCCGCTATGGTGTTCAACATGTGCCTACTCTCTTCAAGATGTACATGTGCCTCATCTCTAAGACATTAATATGATCTAATGATTCTACTGAAATCTCTTGGTGAAAGTTCATTTTAAGTAATAATTTAATAAAACAATATTTTTTTATAACTACTTCCACTTTTGTAATTATTTCGACAGCGATCGATTTCGCCGGACTGGGTGGCATCGACAGACATCGACACCTGAAGAAATAGTTATTAAAACGTCGTTTTATCTAAGATATTAATAATTATTGTACTTTTATATTAAATAAGTATCCCTATGATGGTTTGTACATATCAAATCAAATCAAATCAAATCAGTTTATTTCATCAACAGACATTACAAAATTTATTTTTAAGGCATCTATTGAGAACAGGTAAAATAATATATTATATATAGTATACTACCAGAAACGCATAAGAGATGGTTCAACATTAGGAAGACAGGATACTCTCCAGAATTAAGAGTATTTGCCTTCTGAACGTACTTTCACTAACATGAAAGACGTCGATCTCCGAGGAGACCGCGTTCAGCAGACTAATTGCTCTTCCCACCGGTGTCACCAGAGGCAGATTGGTTCTGGCAGCCGGTAGGTAAAACAATCTGTGCTGTCGCTGTCGGAGATATGTATCGGGGACAAAAAGCCGAACACCCTCCAGTACGGCCGAGTTCTCGAAGTATCCCCTAATTAATCTAAAGAAATGGGTAATTAGATGTCCATCTCTTCGAAGCTGTAGAGAATTGGTTCCGAGCATTCCCAAAAGAAATGCCGTGGGATAGAGCCAAGGATAGCTACCATACTCCCTCATGTAGAGATACCTCAGAAATTTTTTCTGAACCCTCTCCAGCATAATGGAATATCTCGCCTCGTGAGGACTCCATATCACAGAACCACCTTCGAGTCTGCTCCGAACCAATGCGTTGTATAGGACTCTGAGCACATTGGATCCCTGAAAACTCTGCCGGTCCGGACGATGAAGCCCAACATCTTCAGTGCAGTGCCACAAATCCTCTCAACATGTGCACGAAAAGTCAGCCTACTCTCATAGATGATCCCGAGATCTCTCATCGTAGATACATGTGCTAGTTGTTGGTTGTTCATTGTGTATCTATAATACACAGTTCTCAATGCTCTAGTAAAAGATAGCATAACGCATTTAGAGACATTGAATTGCATTTGATTACTGTGACTCCAGTTGACAATATTATTGATGTCCGACTGGAGGCGAAGACAGTCTCCAGGATTTTTAATTTCCAGGAATAATTTCAGATCATCGGCAAATAAAAGAAATCGCGAGAAGTTTATCACCTTCGCAATATCATTTATGAAGATGGTGAAGAGGAGTGGCCCTAAGTTTGAACCTTGTGGCACCCCTGAATTTACAAGAAAAGGTTCCGATTGAAAAATTCCGTATGAGACGTATTGTTTTCTCCCCTCGAGGTAACTAATGAAAAACATAATCAACTGAGAAGAGAATCCAATTTGAGATAGCTTTGCTATCAGAATGTCGTGGTTCACAGTGTCAAAGGCCTTTGAGAAATCATTATATGAACAGTCAACTTGGTGACCATCATCCAAGGCCCTTGCAATGTAATCTGTGAATACCATGAGATTAGTTTCAGTCGAGCGCCCCTTCCTGAATCCATGTTGTTCTGTTATAATATAGGGGTCGACTTTGGGAAATATCAATTTGTGTAAAATTGATTCAAATAGTTTGGCTGGAGCCGACAGTATCGCTACAGGTCTGTAGTTTTCGACCGACTCTTTTGCGCCGCTCTTGAAAATAGGACTGATTCTGGAAAGTTTCCAGAGCCATATGTTACCATGGATGAGAGAAGAATTCATAACAAGTTGTATAGTATACAAGCATACCTACAAGCAAGTCTGTTCGTACGTCATGATAGGTCGCACGCATGTTTTGTAAATTCTGATCTTGCTGTCGATACGCATGTGCTTGTTCTTCCAGACCAGATTCTTCAGACACCCTGACACGGCAGAGGCTTTCCTGACTTGTTTTCGTACTTCAGTATAAAGGTTATTTCGGCTGCAGATCTCTACTCCAAAATATCTGAAACTCATTACTTGCTCCGCAGGTATATCATCAACAGTCTGCTTACATCTTGTAGGTTGCCTAGATATATTGAGACTTTTTGTTTTGTTAAAATTTAAATTACAATCATTAATACTTCAATTCAAGCAGCAGTGACCTCTACGGAGAAGTAAGTGAACTAACAAACACGGCCGCCGTTGTGGCTGGCTGCTTGACGAATGCTGTTTGGAAAAATAAAAATATGCTAAAGGAGAGCAAAATTCGAATTTACAAGACATGCGTGCGTTCTATAATGACATAACATATGGAATAGAAAAGAGAGCTGACACCATCAGAACAAAAAGTCTCCTAAGAACCACAGAAATGAAGACTCTCCGATCCGTCGCGGAAACGACATTCCGAGACAGAATAAGAAATTCTGAAATAAGAAAGATCTGCAATGTAGAAGAGGTCGTGCGATGGGGAAGACTGAGAAGACGCTACTGAAGAGATCACGTGGAAAGAGCATGTTCTGAAAGAGTGATAAATATAGCCGCAAATAAAGTACCAACATTAAATCGACCTGCAGGAAGACCACCTAAAATATGGCGAGACAGTTGGACATCTGCATCCCAGGAACAGGCTCCGAGAAATAACAGGACACAGGACTAAATAAAGCAGAAGAAGAAGAAGAATACTTTGTAGAGAACCTGGCAGTATTTTAACAATGATTTTGGCCTTAATGGGTTAATAAAATCTACGTCAAATCCAGTTCATAAGTCGTGACGCTTGACTTTTGCTGTTTTTACATTTACGTGTGACTAATTGCTTATTTTTCCACATTCCATATTCATGTATTGAAAAGAAAAAGAACCCTGAAATCAGTTCTATTATACAAACCGTCTTGAGGCACTGTGCATATTTAGAATACTGATTCTTATGCCTTGGAAGGACTCTTGACAAGTAACTTTCAAGTGCTAGAAAGGGCAAATACCGCTTTAGAGCTGTTTGTGTCTATTTAATTTCGAAAGGTGACATTCTTGATTTATAATAATACTCTTGGATTGGATTTCTAGTACCGACATTAATCTATGAAAGCGTTTCTTGGAGCTGTGCAAAATATGGATGAGAGTAGGATATACGAGGTAGAAATGAATGAAATAAGAAGAATATGCTGAAACGTCGTAATACATGTATAAGGATATCTTTTTCTTCTTCTTCTTCTTCTTTGTTGTAGACCTATGTGGTCTGTTCTCCAGAGTGTAGCTCCTCCTGTGAGATAGATTCCCAGCTGTCCTTCCATCTTTTAGGACGTCTTCCACTAGGACGAGTCCCATGAGGTTGATTATGCAATGCAATATAGGGGAGTCTGGTGGTGTCCATTCTTTTAACATGACAGTACCAGTCCCTTTTTCGTTGTCTGCTTCATCTTATAATATCCTCAACCTCACATATCTATCTTATTCTGGTGTTCCTCACGCGATCTCTCAGTATCTTGCCTGCTATCGTCCTCAGTGTCTTCATTTCGGAAGTCCTCAAACTGCGTCTGCCTCTTGCTTTAACGTCATTTGTTATTATTGGTCTTACGCATGCTTTATAAATTCTTATCTTAATCTTAATGGCCTTGTCTTTGTTTTTCCATATTGTGGATTTTAGAGCACCAGAGATTTCAGCTGTCTTATTGATATGGGCTTGTGTAATATTTTTTCACACACATCAGCTCTTCCAACCCAGTAGGGCTATTAATGTTATTTTATTGAAAAATAAGCAGTTGCACTCAACCATTTAGACAATCGTCTTTTCTGTTAGTGTTAAAAAAATGCTTCCCTAATCTTCGAAATCGTCAGTAATCTCTCTTTTATCTTTTAGGTGAACACTTTTTTTTGCTTTTTTCTATCTTCCATTTAAACATTATTTTTGAGGCACCGTAATTCTTGTGAATTTGTAGGTGGTCTTTCACCTCTATTGTACACCAAAGAGGTTTAACGCATTTCTTTGTGCGCAGAACTAATATACTTTTTTCCAGTGCGCTTAGAACTGTGTTTAGAATATTAATGTTGTCAATTAATATTTCTCGGTAGAACAAACACACAAACCACCACGCTGTTTCCCCACAGGATAGGCGGAGATAATGGACCGCCACACTACTTAAAAAAAATTATACATATCAGAAGGAGCCCAAATATGTCGACGACAGTGAGCTAGTATTCTTTCCAGAATTTGTAATATATTTTTTATAAACACCGCCTCACTGACACCGAAAATGTCCAAATCCGAGACGATTAGATGCAACGTCCGAATTGCTCTTCCTACTGGCATCACCAAAGGCAGGGTGGTTCTGCGTGACGGAGCAAAGAACATTTGATGTCGGCACTGTCGCAGATAATTATCAGGAACACAAATAACTTCTCCAGAACATAGGGGTTCTCAATAGAGACCCGAATCAGCTTGAAAAAATTCATTGCCATAAATTCTTCCCTCTTCAGTTCGAGGGAGTTATACCCCAGCATACCCAAGAGAAATGCCGTTGGATTCAAGGATATACCCCGTACTCTCTCTTGTAGAGGGTACTCAAGAACTTCTTTTGAACCCTCTCCAACATGATAGAATACTACGGGACACCATATCACGGCACCTCCCTCGAGCCTGCTTATGACTAAGGAGTTATCTAGAGTTCTTAGGAGCCGGGTGTCTGAAAACCCTAACAGTTTGAAGAACAAAACCCAACATCTTCAACTAAACGTCACATACCTTAAGGCTTAACGGTACCTAGGCGTGTTGCCCAGTATCTACAGACATGGAATCAGACGGAGGAAGCCTGCGTCCAGGAGTTGGTGGATAAAGTTGATGATGATGATATAGTAACTAACTAACTAACTAACCATCACGCCGTCTCCCCGAAGGGTTAGGCAGAAAGAATGGACTGCCACACTTTTCTTTCCTGACATATTTCTCTCGCGTCCTCAACATTCATACATCTTGTCATGCACGCGCGTCGATTTCTCTGACTCCTCACATGGCTGACATTCAATATTTGATTTATTTGATCGTGCCACGTTTTCCTAGGTCTTCCTCTATTTCTGGTTCCATTTACATTATTAACATAAATTTTTTTTACCATTCTTCTTTCATTAATTCTTTCCATATGTCCAAACCATCTTAATGATCTGACTGACTGACTAACCATCACGCCATCTCCCCGAAAGGGTAGGCAGAAAGAATGGACTGTCACACATTTACTGATGCGGCACTCCATCCTTCTCTTTTTGCCCCGCGGGAGACGCGGTGTGATGGGTTGCGAACCTCATCGCCACCAATAGGCATCTCCCGCGCTCACTTCGATCGTCCAACACCCCCAAAATAAATCTAAAACAAATAATATAAAATATAATGATATAAAATAAAATAACAAAATAATAATAATTTAACACAAAATGTTCTTTTTAGATGGTGCACATATTGTCTATTTAATTTATGTTCCACGAATCCACCGTTTTTTTAATTTTATTTAGCACATGATGTAATAAAACATAATGTTTTTTTTTCGATGTTGCACATGTTGACATGGACGATCCGGACTTTTGTGTTTCTGATATAGTATATAATGTATAATTCTATGCGTAAACAAATGTACTATCCGTTATTATTTGGTTCGTGCCACCGAATCGACTATCAACGCAGGTATGAATATATTGACACTTTGAGAGGCCCACTCCTATACCAAAACATCTATGACAAGTTACTACAGACGAGCAATGCAAGATTCAACGTGTCTTTCATTCATCGCTCTCGATAACGGTAGGTACGTACCGTCGTAATAGTTTTATATTGGGAATCTTTGCAGGAAAATATAGTAGGATTATTAATAAATATGGCTTTAACCTCTTATAGGTTTTAATGCAGTATAAAGATGTTAGGTATGATTCAAGTTTAGTCTCCAAATTTTTTTATTATTTTTATTTAATTTTTAAAAAAAAAAACCCGATTCGGTTATACGGTTACATTTTTAGATCTTACTATTAATTATGTATTGTTTCAGATATTTTTTATATTGAGTTGAAGTGAGTTTCCTTGTGATTATGCTGGTCGCTCATTTTTTTGTATAGGTAATTTTATTTCTCTATTTTGTTGTAAATATCCTTCGTCATCCAGCCCTCTTCAGTTCCTCCCTTATTATGTCTTGAAGCGCTTTGAAGGTTCCTGGTTCTTCTTTCTGTATTGTTTCTCCTAGGCTTTCTTTTAGTTTGTTGTAGTTAATTTTCTTTGTGGTATATTGTTGATGTTTTATTCTCTGTCTGGGAATGGTTTTTAGTTCAATATTTATTCCTCTGTGATCGCTCAGTGGTGTGTCGAATAGTTCAAGTGTCGTTGAATCAGCTATTATATGGCTATTTTTTTAATTAAGATTATATGGCTATTTTTTTAAATAATTAATTATTTTTACAACATTTTGAATGTATACAAAAACTTGTAGACGAATACTGGATTTTACCCATTGCGGGTTATCAATTCAAGGATTAATTGTATCTCAATAGAGACGAAGATGCAAATTGGAAACACAATGTGGTGATCGAGGTGTTTACAAGACTTATGACCTGTCATTGATTGGGTTAAGCGCACGCTTTATGTAATACAACATTCCCCATTCCACCTTTTCTTATGACCACCATGTCTGACAATTTTTTGGAAGTATATATGTTAATCCATAACACCACCCTTTTTTACATGGAAGTTTCAATCTACACACTAGCGCCATCTATGATGATTGTATTTTAAGCATTAAGCAGAAGATCTTTTTAAGTGGAGTGTGGAGTGGAGTGACATCTCCAGGCGTTATCTAGCAATACGATAATGGCGGTAGCCTTTCACATTGCGTTAAAAAGATCTTCTGCTTAATGCTTATAATCCAATCTTCATAGATGGCGCTTGTGTGTAGATTGAAACTACCATGTAAAGGGTGGTGTTACAGATTAACATATATACAATTCCCAAAAATTTGTCAGACATGGTGGTCATAAGAAAAGGTGGAATGGGGAATGTTGTATTACATAAAGCGTGCGCTTAACCCAACCAATGACAGGTCATAAGTCCTGTAAACACCTTGATCAACCATATTCTGTTTCCAATTTGCATCTTCGTCTTTATTGAGATACAATTGATTCTTGGCTGTAGATTCTCTCTGCCTGCGTCTAATAAAAAAATCAGCGTGATGATTTGCTGATTACTCATTTTGATCGGCTTTATTGCTTGCGTGCTATCGCGCCCGCACAAGTTCATGTTTATACCACCGCTCGCTTTCGTGTCGCTGCATATTAATTGGCCACGCGATCCCCTATTTAAAGCCGCCGGCCGGACAGGTCAAGGCTGCAGTGCTTGTCCGACCTCCGCTCCGCCCCGCAGATGGCGATTGCGCTGTGGCCAGAGACAATAGGCGCGAGTGCGTCCGATCTGAAGGTCGCCATATCTTGACGGTTGTGCGGAAATCCTGCTGTGGTCCGGTTTTACGAGCTTTAATACTCTAAATCTCATTACACTCTAATAACATTATTATTTCATATTTAATTAGGCATATTTTTTAAGTACAGCATACCAAATTAGATAATTAAATATTTTTATTATTAACTAACTAACTAAGGCAAAAATAATGGACTGCCACATTTTTCTTTTCCTACATATTATTATTTTGTTGAATCGCTCTTTACATTATGACAGCATGAGCCAAATCGATGTAAAGGGTAGTATTATAGCTATCATAGTGATTCTCGTGACATGTGATAGGTAGCTTATCTATCGCCATTTTATTGTCACGTGAAATCTACACCAGACCATAGACAGTGTGACAATCACACTGCCCTCGCCGGGAATCGAACCCGGAACCTTCGGGGTGGCAGTCAATGCACTTACCACTCGGCCACGAAAATCGTTTTTTTCTCACTTCCTCTTTCTTCTCCTCCTCATCTTCTTATTTCTCTCACTTCCTCAACATTCATACATCGTGCCATGCACGCGCGTTGATTTCTCTGACTCCTCACGTGGCCGACATTCAATATTTGATTTATTTGATCGTGCCAACTTTTCCTCGGTCTTCCTCTATTTTTGGTTACATTTACATCGTTAACATATAATTTTTTTACCATTCTTTCTTCATTCATTCTTTCAAAGTGTCCAAACCATCTTAATGATCCTTTCGTTATTTTGTTCATAACACCATCTTTCGCACCGCATTCACTTCTTATATTTTCATTCGACACCCTATTATACACAGAATATCGCACATTCGTCTAAGAGATCTCATTTCTACTGCATTTATTCTACTTTCATCCTTCTTTTGCCAGTTCCATGCTTAGCTTCCATACACAAGGGTCGGACACCATTAATTAGAACACCATTGTGCACTGCCATTTTAGCTTTTTTTGGATATGTTTTTGTTTGCGATGACAACTTTAAGTGCACCATTCATTTTGTTGCCTGCCCCGACCCTTCTGATATTTTTTAAAAATAGTTAATACGAATGAAATGGTCTATTTTTTTAGAAGTTTTATTATATTTTAAGTGAATGACATGTTTCGCCTGTCTAATGCAATCTAAGTCATTTGGTAATGCCTTAGACAGACGAAACATGTCATTCACTTAAAATATAATAAAACTTCTAAAAAACAGACGTTTATATTCGTATTAACTATTTAATATGGACTTGGATCTTCTGGCTTACAGAGGTTCAGCTCTAATGGCTATTCCTCTTACGTCTGTAGGAAAAATTGTTTGAATGTGATTTGGTATTTGTTTTATGATGGGGCTAAATGTATGGCCCGGAGTGTTTCTCCGAAAGAGAGCGAGAGGGGATTTATGGTTTATGATGAAGTCTTACATTATTGTCAAGGAATGGAAGACCAGTTAGGGTTGAGATTGTATTTATAAAAAAAGTCTGTTCTCGAGGGGAAGATAAGAGGAGCAGTGCCTGGATGGAGTTGTGGTAGGAGATAGCATCCTGCGTGAGACTATTTTGTTTGGCGGAGTACGTAGTACGAAACATGTCATTCACTTAAAATATAAAAAAATACTTGTAGAAAACGGACGTTTATATTCGTTTTAATTACTTGTATGGAGTTTTGTACCATTGTTCGCGAAAAAATAAATCAAATATTTTATTAAATTGTCTATTGTTTTGGCCGAAACACTACGATACCTTAATATTGTAAACTATTAAATTAATAACTTGGTTTTATGTATCACAATTTTATTTTATTTAACGCGACAGCTGTTTCGTCAACCTATGTTGACATCATCAGGTGTTACAATAATATATCAAATGTCAAATTTTCGTGATTTTTCGAACTTTTATGTGTATTCGTTCCTATGTCAATTTTAATAATATAATAAGGAACAAATATAATAATATTTTACCTGTACTCAATAGATGCCTTAAACATTTATGCTGTTTGTAATGTCTGTTGAGTTAATAAACTGATTTGATTTCTGCCTACCCCTTCGGAGAGACGGCGTGATGGTTAGTTAGTTAAAAAGGTGCTCAGAATTCGCGTTGCCATAATATGAAGAAAAAAAACTTTACGTTTCTTTATTGCAATCAATGTTTAACAATTCAATATTTTATTGATCGTAAATTGCCTATTGCTTTAGATTAGCGAATCGGCCTATGAAATTCCGTTTTCATTGCGCTCGGACCTTTTACGTTTGACTCCGATTGGGCAAGAATGCCCGTCTGGCGTTTTTGTTCCCTCCGCGCCTATGAAATGCGTGTTTTTACAATGATTGTAATTTGAAACAGGAGTTTATTGACGTCGGGCAAAAAAATAGATAAGTGTCTGCCCGAATCAAAAGCTGCTAAGTGGCTTCGTGACCAGAACTAGGAAATTAGTGTAGCTGATTAAGATTATTATTGGCGATAACTCCTGGCTGGATACCGTTTGAATCTGAGTGTTATGATCCAGTGCTCAAAACAATGGTATTACAGCTTTAACTCACATAGTTTTAGCCCAATACGCGGTGCCGAATTCAAATCAAATCAGTTTATTACAGACATTGATTTATTTATATCTTCTTCTTCTTCCTGTGTCTTGTCAGGTTTCCCCAACGTTGACTTTCACTCTTCATAGTAAATACCCTACATGAGAGAGTACGGGGTATATCCTTGGCTCTATCCAACGGCATTTCTCTTGGGTATGCTGGGGTATAACTCCCTCGAACTGAGGAGGGAAGGATTACTGTCCACTGTTATGACATGAATCGAAAAAATTATACATATCAGAAGAAACCCAAATATGTCGACGTCAGCGAGGCAGTACTCTTTCCAGAATTTACAATATATTTTTTATGAACACTGCCTCACTGACACCGAAAATGTCCAAATCCGAGACGATTAGATTCAACGTCCGAATTGCTCTTCCTACTGGGATCACCAAAGGCAGGTTGGTTCTGCGTGACGGAGCAAAGAACGATTGATGTCGGCGCTGTCGCAGGTAATTATTAGGAACAAAAATACCTATAATTGGCATCCTGTCATTTTAAGATGTGGTATTTTTCTCTCCTCAACAGATGATCCAAATATGAGACCTTTCTAACCTTCACACTAGACAACAGCTCTCTATTGTCTCTGGCTCTCTGCAGTACATCTGCATTACTGATCCTATCAGTCCACGGTATATGGAGCATTCTGCGGTAGGTATATTCACTTTCAGATTCCATTTTTCACAGCCATATAGTAGAACAGACTATATATATAGTATTTAACTTTGTCGGAGTTTCGAAATTAGATTATCGTTGCAAAGGATACTCATTTTACAAAAGAATAATAAAAAAGAATTAAGATTTGTTTTAGATTTATTATGTAGACGTTGAACGATCGAAGTGCGCGCGGGAGATGCCTTTTGGTGGCGATGAGGTTCGCAACCCATCACACCGCGTCTCTCGCGATGGCGAAAAGAGAAGGATGGAGTGCCGAATCGATTAAAGTGTGGCAGTCCATTCTTTCTGCCTACCCTTTCGGGGAGACGGCGTCATGGTTAGTTAGTTAGTTAGTTTAGTCATTTTAAGGTTGACAAGCAGCAGGAGAGTGATGACGTCACGGAATATTTAAAATGTGAATATCTCCGTCGGTATCATAATTACATTGCTAAAAACTTCCAACATTTGTGACAAGTGTTTCGTGGATTATATTTGCTCATATGAAATCGAGAAAAATCTGTTTATAAAGGTTGGGTTTTATTTTATTATCATACAAAACTGTCTCGGCGAGGCCTCTTGGTAATATTTGTGCTCTGGCTTAAACCGGCACTGCCAATACGATCATGACGAAAACAGTTGTTTTTATCTTTACGAGTTACGTGGAAATTTCGATGGCTTAAGTAGATTTGTAAAAATGACAAATGAATAACCATGTATTCAAACCGTCATTCTAAAACCATTTTTCGATGATATTATCCGAGAAAATATCCACAGCAGCAAAAATGGCAGTACACAATGGAGTTCTAGTGCCAACCTTCATGCTTTTTGTTCCTGATAACTACCTGCGACAACGCCGACATCAATTGTTCTTTACTCCGTCACGCAGAACCAACCTGCCTTTGGTGATGCCAGTAGGAAGAGCAATTCGGACGCTGAATCTAATCATCTCGGATTTGGACATTTTCAGTGTCAGTGAGGCAGTATTCATAAAAAAAATATTGCAAACTCTGGAAAGAGTACTGCCTCACTGACGTCGACATATTTGGATTCCTTCTGACATGTATGATTTTTTTGGTCTCATGTTGTTTTGTTTTATGTTGTTTTGTTTTATTTTGTCTTTGTAATACCGTTTTGTGTCCAAATGAGTCGCCTAAATGTTTTATCGTTTGTAATGTCTCATTTGTGTATAATGTATAAATAAATAAATAAATAAATAAATGCATGGAAGTGAAGCTTGCTGGCAAAAGAAGGATGAAAGCAGGATAAACGCCGTAAAAATGAGATCACTAAGAGGAATGTGCGGGAAAACGTTGTATGATAGAATACCGAACGATGAAATAAGAGAGAAATGTAAGACAGATGACTGCATCATGGATAAAATTAAAAAAGGATCCCTGAGATGGTTTGAACATATGGAACGAATGGTAGAGAGAAGAATGGTTAAAAAGTTATACACAAGCTGCGTGAGTGGAAAATGAAGCCGAGGACGACCGAGGAAAACATGGCATAACCAAATTTATCAATTACTAAAAGGCGGCCACATTCGAAGTCGGAATAATCGACGTGCGTGCATGGTACGATGTATGAATGTAGAGGAAGCCCGAGAGGTATGCCAGGACAAAGCATTGTGGCGATCCATCCTCTCTGCCTACTCCTCCGGAGAAATGGCGTGATGGTTAGTTAGTTAGTTAGTTATTCGAGAAACAAAAAAAATCATGATTAAACAAGAATTTAATGAAATCAATTGACTATTTCAGGTTACGTAAATGTCTTCACGGCATCCTATCCGCCCCGGCTACGCGCAGACGCATACGTCACCGAGTTATGTCCACAGACTGCCATGTCTACAAGTGCTGGCACAATACTAACCGGATGAACGCGGCATGTGATCGCAGTCTGAAATAATAATTGTCTGTGACCGTCTTATGCAAACAGAATCGACATTGACTTTTTCATTCGCGCGCAATGTACATCAACGAAAAATGCATTTAAACAGATGTCACTATAAATATTTAGCCGCTATATATTTCCAACGTTTATCATCCAGGGTCAGAAGCCATTTCTATCAGCTTACAAGTATGTCCAGCTCGGTCGATCCTCTGTATAGATAGCTTCATACATCAAGCGTAGCTTTGATGTGTTTACACTACTTCTTCTTCTTCGATGGCCCTACAGCCCATATCAAGCCTTAGCCTCCAGTATTCTTCGCCTCCAACTCCTCCTGTCCTCCGCTTCGACCCTCCAATCTGACACTCGTAACAATTTCGCCCCATCTCTCCCATCTCAGCCTTGGTCGTCCAATTGGTCTTCTACCACCTGGGTGCCACTCCAGGAATCTTTTTGGGGTTCGCGATGACGGCATCCTCTGCGCGTGACCGGCCCATCTTAGTCTATTCAGTCCGACCTGTGTGGAGAGACTGGGAGCTTTGCAAATATAGTACAGCTCGTCATCATGTCGCATTCTCCAGTCTTCACCGTCATTCACAGGTACCATAATTCTGCGCAGCACCCTTCTGATGTGTTTACACTATTTAGTCCAATTGGAACTAGCTAAGCTTTAATCTGTTTACAATTTTTAGTCCAATTGGAAGTAACTGCGTCGATCTACTTACACTTATTAGTCCAATTGGAATTAACTGTGCATTGATCTTCTTACATTAGGAGTTCAATTGGGACTAACTATGCATTGATCTGCTTACACTAGGAGTTTAATTGGAACTAAGTCTTTTAGCACTTCTTAGTCCAGTTGGAACTAACTATGGATTGATCTGTTTACACTTATTACTCCAATTAGAACTATCTAAGTATTGATCTGTTTACATATCTTAGTCCAATTGTAACTAATTAACATACATGCTGTTTCCCCTAAGAGGTAGGCAGAAATGATGAACCATCACATTATTCTTTCCTGATAAGCTTCTCTCAATTCCCCAACATTTACCTACTGGCCACCAGAACCAATCTGCCTCTGGTGACACCGGTGGGAAGAGCAATTAGTCTGCTTAGTTAATTGCTGAATGCGGTCTCCTCGGAGATCGACGTTTTTCATATTAGTGAAGGTACATTCAGAGGACAAATACTCTTGACTCTAGAAGGTATCTTGTCTTCCTAATGTCGAACCATCTCTAAAGCGTTCCTGGTATTATGTTGTATTTTTATAATATTTTACCTGTACTCAATAGATGCCTTAAACATTTTGCTGTTTGTAATGTGACCATCACACTACTCTATCCTGATACACCTCTATAGCATCCTCCACATTCATACAGCGAGTCATACATACCGACTCCTAACATGGCCGAGCTTTAAATTTTGATTGATTTGGTCGTGCCATGTTTTCCTCGGTCTTCCATACTCCAAATCGTTGACGTGTACTTTCTTAAGCATTCTTTCTTCATCCATGCATTCCATGTGAACCAACGCAGTGATCCTTTCATAATTATTGTTATTATTATTTTGTTGAATCGCTCTTTACATCATGACAGCATGAGCCAAATCGATGTAAAGGGTATTATAGCTATCATAGTGATTCTCGCGACATGTGATAGATAGCTAATCTATCGCCATTTTATTGGCACGTGAATTCTACACCAGACCAAAGACAGTGTGACAATCACACTGTCCCGGGAATCGAATCCGGAACCTTCGGGGTGGCAGTCAATGCACTTACCACTCGGCCACGAAGGTCGTCATAATACTTTCTTCCGCTGTCCATTACTTCCTAATATCAACATTTCTATCTCTGTCGTACATCGTTTTTTCCACAAATACGTCTAATTTATTTTGAAATATGCGTATTGAGTAGACGTTGTATGAAACAAAGAGAAAAAAAAAAACAATAAAAGACCTCAACAACTAAAAATCGTATGGCAGAGATTCTCAATAAACATTCAAATGTATTTCGTGAAGTACCTTTTTAAATGTTAAAAAAAGTATTTTTAATTATCTTAATATGACTTGGAATAAAAATTAATACGAATGAAAACGTCTGTTGTTTAGAAGTTTTATTATAATTTATGGGAATTAACCTCTATTGCATTTATTCTGCTCTCGTCATTCTTCTGCATGTTTCATGCTTCGCTTCCTTACATAAGGGTTGGAACTTGATCTCTATTGTGTACATTTTGAACACACATACTAGTGTTATTAATTATTACCCGTGTTTTTGTTTTCCCAGTGTGACGTAGGCGATCGTAATTGAAGCTCCACGCAAGAATGTTGTGTGATCAGCAGGTCGTTTAGTTTGCATGACGGAAACACTTCAATTTGCTTTGCGAGGGAACCACCACCCTATTTGTGTATAAAATCGTTTCTCTTGGCGTCACAACTGAAATGCTCCAATTCCATATTTATGAAACTTTTTTTTTAACGGATTTTAAACTGAAACACTAAGGACTTTAAATGAACGGTATTAGAATTACACTTTGGAATTGAAAAATAACGCTGTTTATTTTCCACTTAAATATAGGGTGCTTTTTTAGAGGTTTGGTTTTTAAACTGGCAACATTGTTTCTACAGACTATCGATTTGACAGTTGATTTATAGTCAGTACGTTTTGCCATTTCACAACGTCAGAACATCGCTTCAAATTGTGCAAATTTATTTTGAAAATCAGGGTTCGGTTTGCCAAACTTATCGTGCACTACGTCCATTTTACGGTCGACATAATCGTCCATCCGAGCAAGTTATTCGGAAGACCATGGATCGTTTTCGCACCACGTACACTCTAGTGGATAATTCGCATCCACAAAGACGACAATTGCCGAAAATTCGACTTCTCGCGATTGCGCTTCATTCGAGCTAGTCGTGGCGCTCATATGGCCCGATATCATATTTAAACCATTCTTCTTTCTTCTTTTGTCCTTTCACACCTCCGTGGTGCATAGGGCCTCAAGGAATCTTCTCCACCTGACTCTATCGCATGCCTGATGCTTAACATCCTGCTGCCTTAACCTCGTCCTGCAGGGTTCTTCTCCAGGTGGCTCTAGGTCTGCCTCGCGTTCTCTTTTCCCCCATAGGGGACCAGTCTAGTGCGCCCTGAGCGATGCAGGCTGGGTTCCGTCTCAGAGTGTGACCGATCCACTGCCATTTGCGCCTAGCGACTTGTTCTCTAATTGGCTTTTCACCTGCCATGGTCCAGAGAACGGCATTTGACACTGTTTGGGGCCAATAGATTTTGAATATTGAGCGAAGGCACCTATTTATAAACACCTATTTTAAACCATAATGGGATAAAATTATCTATTAAATTAAGCCAATATCATAGACATTAACATTATTTTAATGTTTTATTTATTTATTTTGAATATGTATTGTATACCCCTAAAAAACATCTATACTTGCATTTGACACTCTTATCATACACAAGTTTAGCACTCATTCGTCTAAGAGTTCTAATTTCTAGTGCAATTTCTTCTTTATTCCTACCTCTTCGGGAAGACGGCGTGGTTGTTAGTGAGTTAGTCAGATATTATTCCTATTGCGCATGCGTGTTTCGCAAATCGATAAATCACGTAGTTTTACGGTCACACTAAACGTAAATTGTCTGCAACCGATAAAATTGTTTAATTGTTAACTGTTATTACGTTTAGTTACGTTTCCACGCCGCACGTAATATTTTCATTGCAAAGGCAGTATATTTTTTACTGTCTCGTTGAGATAGATAACGCAAAAAAACTGCAAATTGTTTTACGTAATAAAACTGAAAAAAATGTGTTAATTATTGTGGTGTACCAGGTTTTTGTAAATTATTGTAAATTTGTCTATCATTAACGCCGTAGATAATTGTGAAGTTTTCAATCAATTATTCAAAGGCTTAATGAAATTCACGCTCGGGTTGAAAGCAACTTTTAATTAGTCGCTCTTGATGGTAATAGCGATTTTCATTTATTCTTCGACATCTTTTGCAAGGACGACGATTGTGGAAATTCTAACATTTTTTTTTCTTTTCTTCTTGATTGTATCGCCATCCCCGTATACAAATTTATTTATTTATTTTACGCAAATGAGAAATTACAAACGTACATTATTTAGGCCAGTGATTCCCAAAGTGGTCTATATAGACCCCCAGGGGTCCACGACAACTTGCAGGGGGTCCATGAATGTCGCAAAAAAATTGGGGGTTCACGAAATGTAAATTGGGGTCCACGAGATGGATTTACCGAGTATTGAAACGAATATCGAAATCGTTGGCGACTTTTTTTATAGCTCGAAAACGACTTCCGGCCAGTAGAATTCGGCAGCGACCAATTTTTTTTAGCAATCGTTTCGAAAAATCAATTAGAAAAGCCCCTTGGTTGCAAATATACATATATTATTATTATTATTTTTTAACGTATGTCCCGAATGGACGGGGGGCGGGCCTAGAGAGTGCACGAGTGAAGCTGACGAAAGGCGCCGCTGCGCCTATAACATCTTCGGGTAAACGGAGGAAGCCCTCTATGGCTCGGCCATTAAAAAAAATTAGAAAAGCAGGGGGTCTACACGATTTAGAAAAAATCGGCAAGGGGTCTACGGAACAAAAAAGTTTGGGAACCTCTGATTTAGGCGAATCATTTGGACATTAATATGTATAACTGTGATGGTATTGAACCATCGTAGAGAGAGATGCGTGAATTCAGACGTAATACGAAAATAAATTCAAATGACTAGGAAATATAACACCTAACCATGTGGGGGTAGGTCTAGGCGGGGAGCAGGGGAGACGCGGGGAGGGGAGAGAGGGGAGAGAGGGGAGTTGAGCCGAGAGGGGTAGTAGGCCAGGGAGAAAGATAGCTCGAGGCAGTGAATTTTCAGACCTAGCGTCGAGAGGTCGTTCCTAGTATTAAAATTCGGGTTGTGTTTTGGTTGTTGTTCTAATTATCAAGAACTTCATTTTATTTTGTATACAAGTATAGTGGTACGAGGGTGCGGCATTTGCAGATTTAAAAATTCTAGAGTAGAATCAGTTTCCAGAGCGGTCGAGAGCTAAGTCTATATTTAAGAATTATTACTTTCAGGAATTGAGACTGACTTGTCTTAGGACTATCATAATTATGTTTGTACTTATGCATACGTATTTATACATATGCAGAATCTAAATATACATGTATCCCTTATATTGATTTCCTCCCTTATTGCACGCAGAATACAATAAGTTTAACATACGGGCAACTTAAAGGACCCGATTTAATATACCACTTACTAAACAACCAACGATTATTGATCACTAATTAGGGAAATGTAGCTCACTAACAGATATAATTCGATCTTCGTCTATACGACAACTATATGACAGCTACAGGGTTGCGACAGAGATGATATGAAGGGAGCTTGGGAAGTCTACTCTCGTACTGCCTCGCCTATGGTAGAATATCTTCTAGAGTGTAGCTCGCTCTCTAAGACCCAGCAAGTGCAGACATTGTAGATAGACCATACTCATGAAGGATGCTGTGAAGTCTGGTGATAGATAGCCGAACTTGGCGCCGTCTACACTTGCTCTGATCGCTTCACGAGCTCCGTACACAAGGCGTTAGCTAATTTGGTTGGCTGACGACCACGGCAGACAGGTGGAGGTGGACCATCTTCGGGAAACCCCTGATAGGGTGATGGCCAGGTTCATGGGTTTGAATCCCCAGGTCCACTGATTAAGGGTTGGGAGGTAGATCGTCTGGTCCCCAGACGATTCTGCTGTGGAGCAGTGGAGAAAAATCATCAGTCTGACGAAAAGACTGGTTCAACGCGATACTAACACTATTATATCCCAGTTATCCCCCACAACTCCTTATATACTTAATATATTATATTTTGACACTGAATTGTTATATAACCTGTGCCTTTCAGGAAGCTGTTCTTTATTGCATCATTATTACATTACGCTCTGATTTAAATTACTGTACATCGTATTTGTTCCAAATTATTTGTGAATGTTTCTTCCAGGGCTGCCACATTTTCTAGAGATAATATTCTGAATTATATTCTGTAAACTTAGAGATATTTTAGGTTGTTTGGTTTAGATGTTCCTAGGAAATATTGAGTGACATATAGTTTGATTACACGTGGGTTTGTCAGGATTGCTTAGAATATTCGGAAGGGTTAGGAACGATTAGCTTTAGAATGAAATTATCAGTAATCGCCAAATAAAAGGACTTGAATTACATCGGTCATAACGAAGGGTCATACGGTATTATTTCTAGACGATCACGAAGGCCAACTCGCGTAAGGTAAAACACCTGTAAGCTCCGTACAGGTGGATGAAGAGGGAATGACTGGAGGAAGCTCCACCATTCGCGGAGGAAGGTTAGGAGGGATTCTGCTTAGGTTCATCGCGGATAGGTCATTTCACCACATTCGGTGCCGTGACCAGGATGGGGTCATCACAGTGATGATGACCAGGAAGGATGAAGGCTGGGTTACGATTGGTGCCCAGCTCGATTCACCACATTTGGTGCCGTGACCAGGATGGATTAATTCCCCACGGACTAGGACGATTCACCACATTTGGTCCCGTGACCAGGAGAGGACTGGAGAAGGAGAGGAATCCTTCCACGCCAGGTCCTCGTGGACAGGACGTTCCATCACATTTGCTGCGCGTGACCAGGAGTTTGGTTTAAAGCATTACTTGATAATTTCATTATTATGCATATTTAATTAATTAGTTTAAAAATTTAAATTGTTTAAAAAAATTATTCATCGCTAGATATTTATGCCAACCCTAGCTAGGATTCGTAGACAGTGTGCGGCTTTTCTAGGAAGGTATTCTAGGATGCTCTATGCAGGGGTCGCGTATCGTTTCGAAAATAATTATCGGCGTGGTATTTAGTTTATGATTTGAATATTTAAAGAGAACACCGAACATATTATAGAAAGTCTAGTATTGAAACACAACTTTAGTTCACTTTTCGGTAGATTTAATAGGAATAATTATATTATTATCATAATTTAGTTATTGTAGAAGAATATTTCGAGGGTTTAGAAAAGAGTGAATGAAAAAATTTACTTTCATTAGTAACGCTATCCTATTAAATTATTGTCAGTTTGAAATTATATTTGAGAACAATTAGAGTAATCTTTGAATTATATTAAATTATTGATAGGTTAATCGTATATTTTAGATCGACTAAGGTCACCATTAAAATATTAATTGTGTTATAGACTCATGTATATTCTGACCAAACATTTGAGAGTACGCTAAATAAATAAATAAATATTGTGATTATGTTCCGAATTAGCATATTTGTAAAATAAATTTTAAGGGCCCCGCTATTATTAGTATACTTAGAGTAGACTATAAGTATTTAAGTTAGTTAAGATGTATGATTGTGACGAGATTGAATTCATGCTTAAAATATTGGGAATTAGTAATATCGAGAGTTATATCTATTTCGTAAATGTAGTGTGTAAAAAGGTTTGTTACCACCTACGTTTTTTTAATACTTCTAAAAACTGCAGCGAGAGATCTAAAATGGCAAACATGTGTCTTGAGTCAATAACGTTCTTTGTGTTGTGTATTTTCCATAATCTTGGATAGGTACACATTAATTTCTTCACACCAAAATAACCATAAATTAGTTCGAGTCAAGTGGTTACATTAGGATATTTCTAAGATCGGTTAGGTCGCCGTAGTACTCGTAGTTACAAATATTTTTGCTTGCTAAGGAGGTGTGAATAATATTATTATTAACGAAAGCAATAAATAAACCGGTCGTTTCTAAAATATTGAAATTTATACACCTAATATAATAATACGTACTTGGATTTCGACTGTCCCAGTAAAAGAAGGACGTAGCTCGGTAATTTTAGTTAAATATATAATTATAATAGTTTATGAATACGGAATAGGATAGGATATATATTTTATAATGGCTAGTTTACAAAATTTATATTTAATGTCTTTATGTTCTACGTATGAGCAATAGGTCATCGATAATAATTTTAAGTTATGTACATTGCGAAGTTGAAATACAGACGTGTTAATTATATAAAATAGAATTGCGAGTAATGATTAAATCAGTAATAATAAGAGTTTAGGTTACTTCCATCGTAAATTAAAATACAGATGTGTCAATTATGCGAAATAAATATTATTGATTTGGGAGATGCCTATTGGTGGCGATGAGGTTCGCAACCCATCATTCCGCGTCTCCCGCGGAGCGAAAAGAGAAGGATTGAGTGCCGCATCGGTTAGAGTGTGTCGGACCACTCTTTCTGCCTGCCCTTTCGGGGAGACGGCGTGATGGTTAGTTAGTTAGTTGATCATTATTAATTGCAGCAAGTTAGAATTTAGGTGAATATCTACGAAGCGGAAAATAAAATATTATATTTTAAATGAATCGAGTTGCAGTCGGATATTAGGACGTTGCGGTCTGAGATATCCTAGAGATACCGAGGAGACCACTTAAAGGTACCGTTAATTTTTGTGAATTTTAAAGTGTCGACAATTTTAGCCGTTAAATAATTTCGGATGGAACAAAAAATACAAGGTTAATACTTAAGTTTCTAGCCGACGTGTCGGGCTTAAATCTTAAGGAGATAGAGTTATTTATGGCGGATGTTGGGACTTGTTAAAATAATGAAGCGGAGGATGAAATTCTGAACGGTTTGTTAATAGGTGATAATTTTTCAATAGTGTCAAGTTGGTATTCTGTAGGCTGGCATTTCATGGAATTCTCCCTATGGATCAAGTATCTCGCCAAGCTGGTGTTGTTTTAGGTCGCCATGGGTTGGGTTCACGATAACAAATACTAGGAAATGAACGGCGATGTGACATGCATTTGTGAAATTATTACAGGTTCGAGGACGATGCTTAAATTGTACGAAAAAAAATTAAGATACTTTATGATACTTTAGAATAATATTTAACAAAATGGAGCGGCATACCCATAGGTTAGTTCGTATATTGCGAAATACATAAATACAAATACATGTTATTTCAAAAGGAATATAGGATAGTGCTTATAATTGTCGAATAAACAATTACGGAGATCAACCGAAGTAGTATAATATGTTAGCATTTAAAGATGATTTCGTTTAAATCTGAATTTATCGTTTAACTGTATATTTTCATAAAGTATTGTAATTTAATTGTAGTTTTAACATAAGTCTAAGACTAGGTGTGAAAATCCGGATGAGTAGGTATTATAATACATAAACATAAAATAGGAATTGACAAGTATATGAGTAAGATAATTATAAGAAAACAAATAAAAATATCGATAAAAGGCTATGATGTTTAGGTATAGGTATTTCAGGTTTCAATTGCAGCCGGTTATAGGTCACTTACATATATCCCAACATAATTAGGTGTATCAAAAAAAAAAAAAAATCGGAATTTATAAAATTAATAAATACTTCCGCAGTCATCAAAAATTAAGGCCAAATATCATCGATATATATATAATAGATTTCTTCCGAAATTCAGTAAATTATTAGATTACTTAACAACAGATAGTCGCAACATTCTACAGGTATGTTTTGCGAAGCTTCTACGTTCATACTTCGTGGAGCGGACGCTCGTCGATAGCTCCGACTTCTAATGGAACTCCTTTTGGTTTTAATGATTTGATCGTGTCACGTTTTTTCCGACCTTCTCGACTTTCTCTAATTAACACTGTGCGTGTATATATCTTCAAAGAATTAATTTACGTTATTTATTTATTCTTAGGAGCTCGATGTTATTCTTTTAGGGAGCGTTCAATCGATCGAGATGTGTTACCAAATTACAAAAAATGTTTAAAGCAGCAGAACTAATTATCAATCGTAGTGATGAGAAAATTCTTAGGGGGGTACGTTTAGAACCATAATGGTAGATTGAAATTAGAATAAGAACTATTTTAAATTGTCAATTTTATAATTCGAATTTCCGTTGCACAATTAGGAAATGAAAGGAGGATGTGACAACAGTAGCTCACTGGTGATTAAGTTTCTTTAATATTCGAGTTACATATTATTTTAATGAACAACTATCAAGTATCTGGAAAACGTGCAGGACCGAGTAACCAGATGCGTTATTCGTCATTCATTGTTATTATTTTTTTTTTTATCTAGGTAATAGGGTCACTAAATAAAGATAGGTACAACGGCAATAGTGATTATGATTATTATAAGGAATAGATTATAAGTTATTTTATTTATGATAAGTTATATTTTAAGTGCGTCGTTTGTAAAATCAATTACCACAAGGGTTCACTAGAAAAGGGCTGACTGGTCAATGCAGTCTTTAGGAGTTAAGATTATAGTTATTATAGCATAAGTTTAGTCGTAAGTAGCTGTAAATAGGTAATGATTGCGTTGAAATTCGACCTTAATCTAGGTAGTAAATTGATTTTGAAAAAAAAAAATATATATATATATATATAAATAAATAACGGTGTGTGAGTACATGTGCACGTGAGAGTAAAAATATGTAACGAAATATGTGCTTTGGATTTGAGGGGCTGGAGTTTTAGGGGGGAGATGAGGAAAGTTGTATTTGATTTGATTTTGTGGAGCGGAAGAATTTCTTTTGTAGGGACATGGCGATATAATTTTAGTTATAATATTGTGTTCAAAATTTGCCAGATTAGATTCTAATTGGAAACAATAAAAATAAAATGAAATAAATGAGTAATGGTTGTGATTTCACCAATACGAGGTTGATAAAGTCTTCGGATTCTAGGGGGGAGGTTTATTGTTAAAAGCGTTGTCGCTTATATATTTTGCGGTGACTTAGGATAATAAAAGGAGCGAAACGAAGGAAAATATTTTACTCGTCAGATTCTTGCTAGAATCTAGGGAATAGAAGTGGCGGCAAAATTATTAGTTCGAATTGAAGATGTTGGCATATCAAGGTGTAGGTACGCTAGTGGTTAAGACAGCAGAATAATGTACTGTCAAAGGACAATTATCATAGGTTAAATAACATAATAAGATAACTTACTAAGAAAATTGACAAGCGTAGAGCGAATCACCAGGAATTGAGGAAGCAACGGAAAACTTTCTGCCGAGTTTTCCTGGTTTCCTCTAGGGGGGAACTGTGATGGTATTGAACCATCGTAGAGAGAGATGCGTGAATTCAGACGTAATACGAAAATAAATTCAAATGACTAGGAAATATAACACCTAACCATGTGGGGGTAGGTCTAGGCGGGGAGCAGGGGAGACGCGGGGAGGGGAGAGAGGGGAGAGAGGGGAGTTGAGCCGAGAGGGGTAGTAGGCCAGGGAGAAAGATAGCTCGAGGCAGTGAATTTTCAGACCTAGCGTCGAGAGGTCGTTCCTAGTATTAAAATTCGGGTTGTGTTTTGGTTGTTGTTCTAATTATCAAGAACTTCATTTTATTTTGTATACAAGTATAGTGGTACGAGGGTGCGGCATTTGCAGATTTAAAAATTCTAGAGTAGAATCAGTTTCCAGAGCGGTCGAGAGCTAAGTCTATATTTAAGAATTATTACTTTCAGGAATTGAGACTGACTTGTCTTAGGACTATCATAATTATGTTTGTACTTATGCATACGTATTTATACATATGCAGAATCTAAATATACATGTATCCCTTATATTGATTTCCTCCCTTATTGCACGCAGAATACAATAAGTTTAACATACGGGCAACTTAAAGGACCCGATTTAATATACCACTTACTAAACAACCAACGATTATTGATCACTAATTAGGGAAATGTAGCTCACTAACAGATATAATTCGATCTTCGTCTATACGACAACTATATGACAGCTACAGGGTTGCGACAGAGATGATATGAAGGGAGCTTGGGAAGTCTACTCTCGTACTGCCTCGCCTATGGTAGAATATCTTCTAGAGTGTAGCTCGCTCTCTAAGACCCAGCAAGTGCAGACATTGTAGATAGACCATACTCATGAAGGATGCTGTGAAGTCTGGTGATAGATAGCCGAACTTGGCGCCGTCTACACTTGCTCTGATCGCTTCACGAGCTCCGTACACAAGGCGTTAGCTAATTTGGTTGGCTGACGACCACGGCAGACAGGTGGAGGTGGACCATCTTCGGAAACCCCCGATAGGGTGATGGCCAGGTTCATGGGTTTGAATCCCCAGGTCCACTGATTAAGGGTTGGGAGGTAGATCGTCTGGTCCCCAGACGATTCTGCTGTGGAGCAGTGGAGAAAAATCATCAGTCTGACGAAAAGACTGGTTCAACGCGATACTAACACTATTATATCCCAGTTATCCCCCACAACTCCTTATATACTTAATATATTATATTTTGACACTGAATTGTTATATAACCTGTGCCTTTCAGGAAGCTGTTCTTTATTGCATCATTATTACATTACGCTCTGATTTAAATTACTGTACATCGTATTTGTTCCAAATTATTTGTGAATGTTTCTTCCAGGGCTGCCACATTTTCTAGAGATAATATTCTGAATTATATTCTGTAAACTTAGAGATATTTTAGGTTGTTTGGTTTAGATGTTCCTAGGAAATATTGAGTGACATATAGTTTGATTACACGTGGGTTTGTCAGGATTGCTTAGAATATTCGGAAGGGTTAGGAACGATTAGCTTTAGAATGAAATTATCAGTAATCGCCAAATAAAAGGACTTGAATTACATCGGTCATAACGAAGGGTCATACGGTATTATTTCTAGACGATCACGAAGGCCAACTCGCGTAAGGTAAAACACCTGTAAGCTCCGTACAGGTGGATGAAGAGGGAATGACTGGAGGAAGCTCCACCATTCGCGGAGGAAGGTTAGGAGGGATTCTGCTTAGGTTCATCGCGGATAGGTCATTTCACCACATTCGGTGCCGTGACCAGGATGGGGTCATCACAGTGATGATGACCAGGAAGGATGAAGGCTGGGTTACGATTGGTGCCCAGCTCGATTCACCACATTTGGTGCCGTGACCAGGATGGATTAATTCCCCACGGACTAGGACGATTCACCACATTTGGTCCCGTGACCAGGAGAGGACTGGAGAAGGAGAGGAATCCTTCCACGCCAGGTCCTCGTGGACAGGACGTTCCATCACAATAACATATTTACGTAATAAGAAACAAGATTAACGCCGTAGATAATTGTGAAGTTTTCAATCAATTATTCAAAGGCTTAATGAAATTCACGAATGTATGGAAGCGAAGCGTGGAACTGGCAAAAGAAGGATGAAAGTAGAATAAATGCAGTAGAAATGAGATCTCTTAGACGAATGTATCATGCTGTCTACCATTAGGGGTGGGCAGAAATAATGGACTGCTACACTTTTCTTTCCTGACATACTTCTCTCGATTCCTCAACATATTTATACGCCGTGTTATGCACGCACGTCCATTTCTCCGACTCCTCACGTGGCTGGTATTCAATATTTGAATTATTTAAACTTGTTAATATATACTTTTTTACCATTCTTCCTTCATTCATTCTTTTCATGTGTCCAAACCATCTTAATGATCCTTTCGTTATTTTGTTCATAACTCATTCGCACCGCATTCACATCTTATATTTTCATTCGACAATCTATCATACACAGTTTTTACACACGTTCGTCTAAGATATCTCATTTCTACTGCATTTATTCTACTTACATCCTTCTTTTGCCAGTTCCATGCTTCGCTTCATGCGGTACAAGAACACCATTGTACACTGCTATTTTAGTTTTTTTGGATAGGTTTTTTTTTATAGGTTTTAATATTAAAAAACTAACTAACTAACCATCACGCCGTCTCCCCGAATGTGTAGGGAGAAAGAATGGACTGTCACACTTTAATGCGATGCGGCACTCCATCCTTTTCTTTTCGCCCCTCGGGAGACGCGGTGTGATGGGTTGCGAACCTCATTGCCACCAATAGGCATCTCCCGCGCACACTTCGATCGTCCAACATCCACAAAATAAATCTAAAACAATTAATATAAAATACAATGATCTAAAATAAAATATCAAAATAAAGATGATTTCACACAAAATGTTCCTTTCAGATGGTGCACATATTGTCTATTTAATTTATGTTCCACGTATTCACAGTTTTTTTTTATTTTATAAATTAGCAGTAATTAGGCACTTAAAACAAACCAACACCATTAAGAACTTTAAAATAATATTGAAGAAATCGTTCAAATTGTTTTTAATATTATAACATTTCGTTATTCAAGCTATTAATTTAGAACGTGCCCTTTTGTGAGTGTTTTGAAATACTTGTGACCTTAATGGATTTAGTACAAATCTTTATTTGAACTGAGAATTAATACAAATATATGCGAATGTCTTCTTTGTGTGCGACATTAATAATTATCAATCCGACTGTTTTTTTTATTATTATTTTTTTAATTGAAGACTCGATGTTTATTCAGCAATGTGTTATTGAATATGGTACCGTACAATCTGATCACACACAAGTGTTGAGCATTTGCGAAAGCCATCCAGGTTAATTATTTCTTGAGTAAATAGATAACATAATAGCGATGTCCGTTAAGGATACCTTGCTTAAGACACTGCTTATACTCGATGATTATGATGATGATGTTTACAGCCCAATTTTTGTGAGAGATTCATTCCATGGGTGCTCAAAAGTGTTTTGAAAAATCCTTATTTGTCTCGATTGGAAATGTAGCAACGCAAGACAATCTTTCCATTCGGCCACGTAGCTATCATAATCTAACTAACTAACCATCACGCCGTCTCCCCGAAGGGGTAGGCAGAAAGAATGGACTGCCACACGTTTCTTTCCTGACATATTTCTCTCGCTTCCTCAACATTCATAAATCGTGTCATGCACGCGCGCCGATTTCTCTGACTCCTCACTTGGCCGACATTCAATATTTGATTTATTTGATTGTGCCACATTTTCCTCGGTCTTCCTCTATTTCTGGTTCCATTTACATCATTAACATATAATTTTTTTACCATTCTTTCTTCATTCATTCTTTCCATATGTCCAAACCATCTTAATGATCCTTTCATTATTTTGTTCATGACACCATCATTCGCACCGCATTCACTTCATATATTTTCATTCGACACTCTATCATATACAGAGTATCTACACATTCGTCTAAGAGATCTCATTTCTACTGCATTTATTCTGTTTTCATCCTTTTTTTGCCAGTTCCATGCTTCGCTTTCATACATAAGAGTCTATACACGGAAAATCATAATCTAAATCTATCATAATCTAAAAAGGCAAAAACCCGGATGTCGTCAAGAAAGATTACAGTTAAACCTCGATATGATGGACTAATTGAGGGTAGGGGTTGTCCGTTAAAGCCGAATGTCCGTTATGTAAAAATAGGTTTAAAATAAATATATTTTTTTAAAAATGATATGAATAAACAATACAAAACACAAACAAAATTATATTTATTGTCTTCGGACACTCATCGTGAAGTGACGTTGCTATTTGATATTGACGCGCTTGCTTTCGTTAATCCTGCTTTGAAAAAAGAAACAAGTTTTGTTTGCACTTTCGAAGTTTCCTGTATTTTATAATCAACTCTCTAAAATTACGAAAATGCGTATGATATAGTTGAACTTCGTTATCTGACGAATAGTCAAAAAATATTATTAGATCGTCGAGATGTGATTTTACCACTGATAACTTCATTTTTGTCAGTGTTGTTTCTTCTTTTACGGTATCTTCACTTCCATCCTTGGCATTATGCCTCAAATTCTAGTGTTAGACGTATGACGTGATTATCATGCCCTAAAAAAACACCCTACAATGTTTGAAAAAGTTATTCTAAGTATTCTTCTACTTAAACAGCCGATTTCTTCCACTGCTGGACATACTCGTATACACTTCCACCGCGAGACAAGTTTTCCATCTCCCTGTTTATCGCACTAACTACGCTCAAAGCGCGGCAATGTACAGGATTTGTGACAACTACAACAAGTATTTTGGAGACATAGATGTTTTCCACTTGAACGAACGAAACATCAAAAAAGAATAGGCTTTATTTATTATATTTCTTAATGTTTCTTAATTAATATATTGATATCGCTGTATGCTGCCCTTACTGAATAAATAAATAAATATACCTCCCCCATACTAATCCATACATTCCTGTCTTGCGCTTTCTGCTTACCCCTTCGGAGAGACGGCGTGATGGTTAATTAGTTAGTTAGTTAATGTTTAGTATACAATTTTTAGCCATTGATTCTCGTGACGTGTGATAGGTAGCTAGCCTATCGCCATTTTTATTATTATTTTAGCGTTTATCAGACGGTTTGTGAATTTCTGATTGTGGTCTAACATAATGAAACATAAAAGGACAGTGTTTTCACGCATTCTGTGGGCCTTATCGTGTAGCCGGCGATACGCGTTATCAGTCGAGGAAGCACTGCGCATGCGAGTATGAATGAAGATCTTAACCCGATTGTGATCGTCATTTTGTATGAAAAATCATCGGCAGAGCTCGATGGTTTATCCACAGATCAAACGCGTATTTTAGCTAGAAACAGTAAACTAAGCACCGACAATAAACTCCTGATATACAAAACGGTCATAAGGCCGATCTTCACTTACCGTACTCTCCAGACCTTGCCCCGTCCGACAATCACCTTTTCACATCGATGGGACACTCACTCGCAGTACAGCGCTTCGCCAATTTTGAAAGAGTCGAAAAATGGCTCGTCGAATGGTTTGCCTCGAAAGAGAATTTTTTTTTTTGGAATGGTATCCATGATTTGCCTCAAAGATGGGCAAAATGTATAGAATCCGATGGTCAATACTTTGAATAAAAAAAAATTGAGATTCCCTTGAGAATTAAGCGTTTTATTTATTGAAAATACCGGAAAACTTCAACTTACACCCCTGGTATGCAGCCCCAATCTGGGGCTATGCAGCTTCGAGTCACATACGAAAACTCCAAATTCTGCAAAATAAGGCTATCCGTTTATCGCTTGGTGCGCCTTCATGGACCAGGATCACACAATTGCACCTAGAATCGGGAATCCCGATGATAGATGAATTCATTCTGAAACTTGCCGAACGTTTTTACAAATGACTCCCTTCACATCCTAACCCCACAATAAAATACCTCTCAAATTACGACCCAAACACCTCCAGCCGCCACAAGCGCCCAAAATCGATCCTCCTTCAGAGGAACACTCCGGGCCACACAAATCCTGCCCCCGCATAAACTAACAACCCACCAACTCACCTTCCAACAATGTTCCCATCAGGCGTAAGAAGAATAGCCACATGAGCTGAACCTCTGTAAGCCAGAAGATCCAAGTCCAAGTCCAAGTCATCCAAAATATGCCTATACATTATTGAGGGCTGGACATTATAAAGGTGCCAAGTATATCAAATGTCAAAAATGAGTTTTTGATCCATCATTACGATAAATCGCTACGATTTATCGTAACGTGTAAACTGACCTTCAACCATCCTATCCAATTCCAATTAATCGCTACGATGTCCTGTTTACACACAACGATAAATCGTAACAATTAAATTGTTACGATTTATCGTAACGTGTAAACGGGCCTTAAGACATCCCAAGAGCGGGAAGAGGTGTCAGGGAAAAAAGGGTGGCAGTCCATCCTTTCTGTCTACCCCTTAGGGGAGACGACATGACGGTTAGTAAGTTGATTAAGAACAGGTAAAATAACTTATTCATTAATTAATATTATAATGTCGTGAAATTATTCTAATTTAGGATAATTAAGATAATCAAATGATTTTACTTAAATCTCTTGATGGAAGTTCATTTTAAATAATAATTAAATAAAACGATGTTTTTTTTAACTACTTCCATTTTAGTCTTTATCTCGACAGCGAGCCTGGCGAAACCGGTCACTGTCGAAATAAAGACAAAAGTGGAAGTAGTTAAAAAACATCGTTTTATTTAATTATTATTTAGATTATTAACTGAGAGAAAATTATTTAACGAGATAATTACAAGTTTTGATTGTGAAGCAGTTCCATCCTTCGCTTATGTATGGAAGCGAAGCATGGAACTGGCAAAAGAAGGATGAAAGTAGAATAAATGCAGTAGAAATGAGATCTCTTAGACGAATGTGTGGATACTCTGTGTATGATAGTGTCGAATCAAAATATAAGAAGTGAATGCGGTGCGAATGATGGTGTCATGAACAAAATAATGAAAGAATCATTAAGATGGTTTGGACATATGGAAAGAATGAATGAAGAAAGAATGGTAAAAAATTATATGTTAATGATGTAAATGCAACCAGAAATAGAGGAAGACCGAGGAAGACGTGGCACGATCAAATAAATCAAATATTGAATGTCGGCCATGTGAAGAGTCAGATAAATCGACGCGCGTGCAATGCACGATGTATGAATGTTGAGGAAGCGAGAGAAATATGTCAGGAAAGACGGGGAGACGGCGTGATGGTAAGTTAGTTAGTTAGTTTGATTGTGATGACATTAATATGTACATCTTCTATACTGTTGCTAAACAAGGGATTCAGATGAAAACATAAGTTTTTTTAAATGTAGAACACACTTTAATGCCGAATCGTGTATACAGCTGTAGGCTGTATAGAGTCGCCCATTCCGTCAGCCGTTTAGTGTTGGTCTCACCGCGGTGCCGTAAGGTTGTGCAAACGGCTGCACCCGGCCTATCTTGGTTCTTACTTTCGCCGAGTACCTTACTTACTTAGTTCTAAAGTTTAAACCGTGCATAGTGTAGTGACGTCAGTTTTATCACGAACTCTTGATTTATAATTGGAACTCAAGGTACAACAAACTGTTGTTTTTTTTTTGTTGTTATTTTTTTTAAAACACTTTTCTTTTGTGTGCGTTTTTATGACTAACATTTTTAATTGTGTGACGGTGTTTTTTTTTAACTCTCTTGCTTTTTCGTTTTAACCCATGTGTTGCTGTTTTATCACGTATTTAAATCATATCACGTAATTATAATACATACGTGCAGTTCTCAAATTATTTATATTTACGCTATGACGCTCGTTCGTAATTAATTCACAAAATTATCTGTGATATCATAAAAGATCTTATTGTATTATATTATTATAATATTATTTTTAATTATGTACGTTTTTTTATACGTGTTTCTAATGTAGTTTAGTTAGTGTTAAATTAATCGTTATTTTAAATGTTTGAATGACAAGTGTGATTCGAAGAATTCGATTCGAAATTCGAAAGATTCGAACAAAAGTGTTTTGTATTTTGTTCTTGTTTGTTTGGACACAATGTTACGCCGTTGAATGGCCGTAACATTCCTGTGAATTGGGCAGGAGCGAGGACTTGTTTATTATGCGGTGTAATTGTCAGGAATCTTCCCGTCTGTCCCGTCTCCCGAATGGCTGCCGAGTGCAGGGCGTTATTTGGAGCGGCCGGTGTCTATGTGAGTGTGATCATACAATAAAATATTATAATTACCGCGCACTAGTGGTGGTGTTAACCCTTACCACTCCTTTGTCGAATGCCAGCCGACATCGCTTTATTTACGCTGCAACTCAGCTGTCGGCTGGCGGCCGACAAGATAAGACTTGCGCGCTCGTGTATTTTCGCGCGCAAAACTTGACTTTCTTGTGATTATTCGTTAAAAAAACATTTAATTTCACGTTTTAATAAGATTTTGACTGTTTTCCGTTTTTATTTTACTATAAAATAATCTAATCTTCATAGATGGCGCATTGAAACTGACATTGGTGTTGGATATTCACATATATACAACTTCCAAAAAATTTTCAGACATGGTGGTCATTAGAAAGGTGGAATGGGGAGTGTTGTAATTACATAAAGCGTGCGCTTAACCCAACCAATGACAGGTCGTAAGTCCTGTAAATTCAGTTCACCATATTCAGTTTCCAGTTTGCATCTTTGTCTCTATTGAGATAAAATTAATCCATAAAATAATCCTTGCAAATTCACATAACCTAAAATGGCGAGAACATGGCGTGATACGTCATGCAGAGGAGCGATTAGAGTACAAGCCCCACTTCATTGCGAAACTGGACAAAGGTTCTAAAGACTGTACTGTGTGCGGTAACAGAAAGATTCCAGGGGGAAGACGGGAAACAGTGTGGTTTTGTGAGACCTGTTCCAGAAAACCTGGTCTCCATCCTGGAGATTGTTTTAAAAAGTACCATACTATGCAAAACTATAAGTAGTCCATAATGTTTTTTGTAAATTGTTTTTTATTTGAAGAATAAATCATTACAAATGAATTTTTAACGATTTTTTTTGTAACTACCTATCAATAAATTAATATTTTGACATTATTTAAATTAGAGTTGGCTGACCAACAATATCAAAAGGGAACGGAGTGGTAAGGGTTAAATACACTTTTCATTAGTACCAGGCTCTGGTGTGTTGAATTTTTTTTGTGTCATTAATAACAGTCACAAAAGCTTTTGTACATATTCTAATGCTTGAAAAACAAATATGCAGTTGGTATGATAATGTATTATAGATAACATATGAATGAGATTTCTTATATAAATATGCATTTTTTTATTCTATGCATTGTCAAATTCTGTCGTATTAAGACATTGTTGGATAGACGAAGGTTTCATTACCAAAAATGTGAATCTGTAAATAGGATTGTTTCAACACCTGTCGACCTTCGTGGCATGGTGGTTAGAGCTCTGACTTCCATACCGAAGGTCCCGGGTCCGATTCCCGGTGATGGCAGGGTGATTGTCACACTGTTGTTGGTCTGGTGTAGAATTCACGTGACAATAAAATGGCGATAGATTGGCTACCTATCACATGTCATGAGAATCAATATAATAGCTCAAATAATTGTATACAGTAATTGGGTTCAAACAACCTGTTGTGTATAAGGAAAAAACTAAAACAATGACAAACGTGGGGAGGACCCGGCAGAACACGTGAAGAAGAAGATATAACAAGATGGTCTGATGACATTAAAATAGTGACAGGAGGCCAAAGACACATTCTGACGAGGGATCGAGTTTTGGAAGTAAGGAAGGGAAGCCTTTATACATGATTTTTCAAGGAACAATACAGGAAAATCGTTTAAATCCGATATTTTGGAAAATAAGGTAAAAGGGAAATATAAGTGATTGATATAAGATTTTTAGATTTCATAAAAATATTTAAATGAATTAATAAGAAGGAAAACGTTCGTTTTCTTGACGTTTGACATTTGATAATGCCTCAGAAAGGCGAAACATATCATGCCCATAAATTTAAATAAAACTAATGCAGATGAAAATGTGTAAAATAAAGCAATTAAATGATCAATTAGATATATTATGAAAGACCGAAAAAAATAATGGATTAAACTTTCGTATGAAGCACTTAATTTGTGGTGTGACATTATTAAATAAAATAATGATACACTTTTAGTAATTTGTAAACCAAACCGGTTTTCCGCCGGAGTTTCGTCAGGGTGAGAGGGTAAACTGAGAATGGATTGTGTGAATGGAACCAGGAAAAAATACATGGAGATTAGCCGGAGTTGTAGATAGATCTTTTAAAATTACATAGTATGATGAAATAAGAAAGTAATGAAAGGCAGATGACTGCATCAGGGATAAAATTAAAAAAGGATCCCTGATATGGTTTGGACAAATGTAACGAATGGATGAGAGTAGAATGGTTAAAAAGTTGTACACAAGCAGCGTGAGTGGAAAAAGAAGCCGAGGACGACCGAGGAAAACATGGCATGACCAAATAAATCAATTGCTAAAAGGCGATGCAGTCTATGCGTTTATCCATGATGCAGTCATCTGCCTTACATTTCTTTCTTATTTGATCGTTCGGTATCCTATCATACAACATTATCCTGCACATTCTTCTTAGTGATCTCATTTCTACTGCGTTTATCCTGCTTTCATTCTTCTTTTGCCAGCTCCAAACTTCACTTCCAAGGTTTGGCACTAGAACTCCATTGTGTACTGCCATTTTTGCTTCTGTGGATATATTTCTATTTGCAGTAATGACTTTGAGTGCGCCATTTATTTTATTCCCAGCACCAACCCTTCTTTCGATGTCTTTCTCCATTTTTCCGTCTCTTTTAAACATGCTTCCCAGATACGTAAATTCGGTAACTTACTCCAATTTCTCGCCCATCGCACTTATATCACAAATCGTCATACATTCTAGTTATTGTATTTTAAGGGAATGACATGTTTTGTATTGCAAGGGTATCAGCAGTTAATACAACGATTGACGATTACACGGTAAAACAAAAACATATCACTCCTTCAAAATATACTGAATTTAAGTAATTTTCTAAACCGAAACGTTGCCTTTGTGAATTGAAAATGAAGCAATTAAAACTTCTCGTGCGTTAATTAAGTAAAAGCACTAACTTAATTGCTCTGTACATATTTTTTTTTTACGTAAGTGTGGAGTCATCGACGCATGCCCGGTCAGTCACCGGCCGCCTTTGACTTCAGACGCTCCGTCTCCCGAAGAGTCATTCTCCTCTGTACTGTATTTTTCGTATGCTTTGTTTTTGTTCGCATACTCGATTGACCCGGATCGATCAATCCATTGACAAGTCTGCCACTTTTACTCAACTTTATGATGGGGCTGTTAATAAGATTCTTTATGCGACGTCATCGTCTTCGCGCGATGATTGACCATCTATTCTTAATAATAATAATAATAATAATAATAATAATAATAATAATAATAATAATAATAATAATAATAATATGCTATCCAAAAAAGCTAGAATGGCTGTGCACAATGGTGTTCTTCTACCGACTCTTATGTATGGAAGCGAAGCATGGAACTAGCAAAAGAAGGATGCAAGTAGAATAAATGCAGTAGAAATAAGATCTCTTAGACGAATGTGTGATATTTGGTGTATGATAGAGTGTCGAATGAAAATATAAGAAGTGAATGCGATGCGAATGATGGTGTTTTGAACAAAATAATGAAAGGATCATTAAGATGGTTTGGACATATGGAAAGAATGAATGAAGAAAGAATTGTAAAAAAATTATATGTTAACGATATAAATGGGACCAGAAATAGAGGAAGACCTAGGAAAACGTGGCATGATCAAATAAATCAAATATTGAATATCGGCCATGTAAGGAGTCGGAGAAATCGACGCCTGTGCATGACACGATGTATGAATGTTGAGGAAGCGAGAGAAATATGTCAGAAAAGAAAAGTGTGGCAGTCCATTCTTTCTGCCTACTCCTTCGGGGAGACGGCGTGATGGTTAGTTAGTTAGTTAGTTAGTTAGTTTTATAATAATATGCTAACTTTTAAAGCGCCGTTTTTTGTGATGTAATCACCTCAAGGGCGCATTAATACGTATTTTAAATCTAAATATGAACGCTTCATCTGATGTTCGGGATCGGTTAGAAAGTATAATAGAACAAAATATACCTACAAGTTTTAATTTGGGTATGAAATATGAAATTGCATTATTACAACACTTTTTTGCACTTTTTACAAACGTTTTTCGAGACACAAACTTCCCTTCTACAGTGTATGAATTTAACAGTTAAATGAAATAGAGTTATTACTTGAATAGTCCATTGTTTTGGTCGAAACAACTCCTTACTCAATTTCAGCAAGAACTTCAAAATTATATCAAAGAAATTATTCAAATTGACATAGGAACAAAAATACACATAAAGATTCGAAAAATCACGAAAATTTAACATTTGATATATTATTGTAACACCTGATGATGTCAACATAGGTTTATGAAACAGATGTCGCGTAAAATAAAATACAATTGTTATACAAAAAACAAAGTTGTTTAATTTAACAGTTATTACTTATATATTAAATTATACATTACTAAATGACATGTGAAAAGGTGGGGGGGGGGGAAATTTTAATTTAACGGCAGGGTTAAATGTTGTATAATTGGAATTATGAGACAAGGGGAATAAATCATTTATGGGACTAGAAGTAAAATTTAGTTGGTTGTTTATAATATCTTTGCCCTGTCTCATAATTCCATCTAAGCAATAATTTACCCTGTCACTAATTTATTTTTCCCCCCTCCACTTTTTCACTCGTCATTTAAAGCCGTGCCACACTGTTTTAAACAAGCTCCCCACATCGGTCTCCACCGGCGGTTTAAAACTGTGTAGACACTTATTTGAAACCAAAATTCGTTTGACCTTCAACAAACTTTGTGGCAACGCACATAGTATGCGTGTGGACCCACCGTTTAAACACGCATTCTACATGTGGAGAGCTTGTTTACAACAGTATGTGGACGCTACACCAACCGTGGGCTCCACAGCTCTCCACCAAGGTCACCCCTGTGGAGAGCTTGTTTCAAACAGTGTGGCACGGCCTTTAGTATAAAGTAATAACTCTCTTTCATTTAACTGTTAAATTCATTCACTGAAGAAGGGAAGTTTGTGTCCCAAAACATGTTTGTAAAAAGTGAAAAAAAGTGTTGTGATAATACAATGTTTCCAAAGAGTTATTCAGAATATTATTACATCATTAAAAAAATGAAGGATTAATAAATAAATGTACAATAGATAATCAATTATGCCTTGGAAAGGCGAAACATGTCATTCCTATAAACTGTTATAAAACTATGTGTCTTCGGATGCCACCTAATCTCTGATAGGAGAGGAACAAGAATAAGAAGAAGCCAATTACTTTACGTTATTTTTTCCATTAGTCTACATATGCAATGTTTATTTTCTTAGCTCAGATAAATCACTTTTTCTAATTAAAAATTCTGCATTCTCCCTTGTTGAAGGCCATGAATATTAATTAATATTTAATTTATGACCAATAACGCTTAGATTTTCACTGTATTTCAATAAGATTGCTTCGGTTCAGCTTTCTATTGCCATTTTCAATAGAAATTTTCCCTTTTCCTCATACGTCCATCGTGACATTAATTAATAATTAATTCATAACAAAGTTTTCTATTTGGTGCGTGTACTTGCATGTCAACCACTATTATAAGTTTAAAAATCCTTAGATATACACATTTCGATCCATAGCTAATATCTTATATAATATGCGGATAATAGAGTTCTCGCACCGAATCCTATTTAGGAATGTGTTAATATGAAATGTCTCAGACTGTTACAAAATGTATTTTCTTTCCTGATTCATGTACTCGTATATTATAAATATGGAATACACGACGAATTAAAGTTTTGTGAAAGAAATCACTTATCCATTGTTTTGGCCGAAACACAACCATACTTTCACATTATTTACTATAATTTTGAAACACTGTTATAATGCGTATCACAATTTTGTTTATTTATTTCTGGAAAAAAATTGCGACAGCTGTTTCGTTCAGATGTTAATAACACCTGATGATGCCAGCATAGATTGGCGAAACAGCTGTCACGGAAATAAATAAATAAATTCTAATACGTATAAGAACAGTATTTCAAAACAAGAGTTAATTTATCACTAAGATGATTATGTCTCAAATTGCATCACTTGGGAATTATATATTTTTAAAATCTAAAATACTAATTTATAATTGTTTACTCAAAACAATTTTTTAACAGAGGAAAATAAAATGCAAAAAATATTTTTCATATTTTCTATCATGTTGCTTTCAACTTCAGAAGAACGAATATCGCTATCTTTTCGACCGTTAATTTCGTTCTCCCGATGATGAATGTATAAAACCTTCGACAAAAATAATCATAGAAGTGGAGGGAAAAACTGTATTTTATTTGATATTAATCGTAATAATGGAATTCCACTATGTTAACATCATAAATAAATAAAAAATAATATATAAGAAGCTTGATAAGCATGTATGTCAAATAGAAAATGATACATTGGGTACTTAAGCATATTGGTTAGTGAATTTGAATATTTTTTAAATGAACTTTTCCACAGTTGATTAGAAAAGTTGATTATTTGAAATTGCAGTGTTTAACTAATTGACTTTAATGGCTATTACAGTTTCCCAGAGAATTAAGATAACACCCGACCATGCACTTTATTAACACCTTAACGTCTAGCGTCATATTTATATGACACTTATATTTAAAAAAATATATATTAATTTTTTTCGTGCGTTAAAAAATATTTCCCATGTATTGTATGTATTATAATTATTTTTAATTCAACAGATATCATAAGATATCCCATATCTGTTAATATTTAAACAAATCAATATATATAGTAAAGTTGATTCACAAACCGAAAAGCTATTGCTTATGTGTTAGTATGGTGGTCTTTCTTAGAATTTGATTTGAATTTGATCCTGTCAAACGTGTTCTGAGATAAAATAAAAATAACGTCTAGATTTATTGTAAACGCACACTCATACTATTGCAAACGATCTCCCTGTAGTGAACGGAATATACACATATTTAGTGTTTCTTTTTAATGTACTTTGTATACAACACTCACATTTATTAAAAAATAAAAATTAAATACCATGTTTGGTGACAATAAAACGGCGATAGATTAGCTAACCATCACATGTCATAAGAAAAATATTTTTCATTTTATTTATCATATTGAAATAATGATTAACGATAGCTATAACCTTTACATCGATGGCTCGCGCCGTAATGATGCAAAGAGCGATTCAACAAAATAATAATAATATTATTATTCCATTGTTTTGGCCGAAACACTTTGATACATCAACATTATTGACTGTCAAATTGTAAAACGCTGTTTATGGTACCAGTATATCAATTTTTATTTTTCACCACAGCGGTTTCCTTAACCTATGTTGACATCAGGTGTTACAATAATTAAGTAGAATGAAAACGTCAGTTTTATTCTATTTTATGGGGATAACATGTTTCGCCCTTCTAAGGTATTATCAAATGTCAATCAAATGTCACAAGGAAATTTGATTATGCCTTAGAAGGGCGAAGCATGTCATTCCCATAAAATATAATAAAAACTTCTAGAAAAGTAACGTTTTCATTCGTTTTTATTATTTAATATGGAGTTTTACATCATTGTTCAAGAAACAATAAATAGGAGTTACAAAAGTCCATTGTTTTGGCCGAAACACATGATAAACTGTTCACAATTGCAATCACAATTGTATCATCAACAATCAGTTACAATAATTTTGACCGTTGAAAAAAATATTGCTGATGAAAAACCTGATGATGTCAACATCTGTATCTGTCAACATAGGTTGACGAAACATCTGTAGTGAAAACTAAAAAAAAAAAAAATTGTGATGCCATAAACAGCGTTTTATAATTTAACAGTTAATAATAATAATATTTACTGTGGAACAAAAATATTAAATATACTGTTAAAAAATATTTGTGAGAAATTTAAGAAGAAACAGTGTTTGAAATAATGGGTTAATGTTCACGCTATGTCAACTATTATATTTTTATGGCATTTTGCATTCCGATTGAATTTTCATTACCTTGATAAGCTTCCGTAACTATTATTTGAGGCTCGTTGTTGAATAATTCTATCCTACGTACCCAGGCTGTTATATTGTGCAAGCGTCAATAATTATCGCAGCGCCGTTTGCCGATATCTCGTGAATCACCGGCCCATCGATCATCATCGATCTAATAAGTTCGTGGAAATAGTTTGTTATCTTCATTATCGGCGATATAGCGAAATTAGCACTTCTGAAATAATTTTGTATTTCACATAACGCCCAAACACAAATGAAAGTATTTAATATTGATGAAAACGTATGTTTTCTCGAAGTTTTATTATGTTTGATTAGACCATAGGTTCCCAAACTTTTTGTCCCTTAGATCCCTTGCCGATTTTATTTTATGTTTTATAATAATAATATGCTAACTTTTAAAGCGCCGTTTTTGTGATATAATCACCCCAAGAACCAACCTAACACAATCAACCTAAGACGTGTTTTAATCTAAAAGTCTAAATTTTCGCGATCGGTTAAAAAGTATAGTAGACTATGTAGACCCCCTGCCTTCTTATATTGTTTTTTTTTACCAATTAATCTATAACTAAGCAATAAGTTTATTTTTAAAGCTGACACAGAGCTACTCACTTTGATAGGTTATTGTAGAAAAGCTGTATTTATAATAAAATATATTTTAAGTTTTATAGTTATATAAATATGTATTATTAAAAACATAACAAAATGCATATCTAAAATTTATACATAAAATGAATACTCAAAAAAAATATTGTTTTAATGGGAGGAAATTTTTTATGTAATATACATATATTATAATTTGGGAATTTATGCCTAAAACAAGAAAGTATTATGTAAATACCCACATGATACTACCTTTGGCGGATTATTAGATTTACGGGAAGCGAAAATTTTGATGACGGCCAGACTAAATGGGATCCAGCCTCATGGACCCCCATTTACATATAATGGACCCCCAATTATGTTTATCAATGACGTCGACCCCCTGCAAGACTAAATCGACCCCTGGGGGTCGATATAGACCACTTTGGGAATCATCAACCACTGGATTAGACTGACATGTTTATCTTTGCTATTGCAGCATCAAAAGGATTGTTTTTCAATAAACAAACTGGATAAATCAAACTGGTATGAGACACCAGTCTATCGATACCAGCGAGCCTGGCGAAACCGGTCGCTGTCGAAATAAAGTTAAAAGTGGAAGAAGTAAAAGAATATAATATTATAATATGTTACACATAAAACGTACTAGATGCGCAGGAGAAAGAGAGAAATAGAAAATTGAAGAATTTGAGATTTTGATATTTTGAGAATTAGAGAATGAGTTAGGAAAAGAAAATATAGAAAGAAAGAAATATAGATTGCGAGAAGAGAGAAAGAAAGAGAGAGATACACAAGTAAAACAAATAAATGGTCTTTAAGTTTGTTTGGACATAAATATGGAAATAATGGATAAGGGAAGAACGCGTTATTATTTTTACCTAAGCAGCGTAAAGATAAGTATGGGAAGAACGAGGAAAATATGGCATTACCAAATTAATCACTAACTGAGAGGTGGGTTATATTCGAGGTCGCCAAAATCAACGAGCACGTGTGTCACGTGTATCAATTTAGAGAAATCACAAGAGGTGTGTCAGGATAGTGCAGTATGGCAATCCATCCTCTCTGCCTACCCCTTTGGAGAAACTGCGAGATTGTAAATCTCTATGTTACCTCATGATTTTTTTTATTACTAAAAAGTTGTGTCGGCTCTATTTATTCTCTTCTTTTTATAACGCGTTCGTGCAGCTGCCCGTGCGCGTTTCAGATAGCCGTTACAAGTGAAATCTCCCAGACCGGCTGGACCGCGAGTCGGATGTGCATGGTCGCGATTTTTGGGTCGGCCGAGAGTCGAATGGAAGGCACTGGGACGGTACTCGCCCGGAGCGGTCTCGGACTCGGAGTGTAAAAGGAACGCGACTGTTGCGCGCGCATGTGTGTGTATGTAGGCATATTATATATTATATTATAGCAATGTGTATTTATCTAGCAATGTTGAGACGGATGTCTCCCATGTGTGTACGCAAAAGTAGAATAATGTAGTTTTTTGTGATAGTAAATATAAGGTAATTTAGTGATAGTAAATATAAGGTAATTTGGTGATAGTAAATATAAGGTAATTTGGTGATAGCAAATATTAGGTAATTTGGTGATAGTAAATATAAGTTAATTTAGTGATAGTAAATATAAGGTTATTTAGTGATAGTACATATAAGTCAATCTAGTGATAGTAATTTTAAGATAATCTAGTGATATTTTTAGAGACATGGTTTCTGAGCTCTTCAATGAGTGCATTAAACCATTTTAGACCATTAAATTCTAAATGATGCTGGGCTGTGGCAGTATTTACATATTTTTTTGGTTGTTTGCTTTTACCACTGGCATTATCACAGGCAGATCGGATGGTTCTACATACAAGGAAATAAAACAATTTTGTGTTATCGTTTTCGAAGACACCCGCCAAAACATGAAATGAAAATTTTCTTTAATAAACAGATTTATTAAAAAAAAAAATTTGGTAAACAATTTTAAATATTGTCTTTGGATTTTCTGTGATTTATTAAATTATCTAATTAATATGAATTAAAATGTCTGTTTTCTAAAAGTTTTATTATAATTTATGCGAATGACATGTTTCGCCTTGTTAAGGCGATCAAATGTCGAAATGAAGGCGATACATGTTATTCACATAAATTATAATTGAACATCTAGAAAACAGACATTTTCATTTATATTAAATATTTAATATGGATTTTCACACCACTGTTCAAGAAACAATAAATATATTAAATTATCCCTTATTTTGATACAGTAATTTTAGATGGCATGATTGACAATTAAATTGTAGTAATTATATGTGCTTTACACATAATATTATCTTACCAGTATAATTTATCCAAAGTTGTAAGTATTAATTTATATTACAAGATCTAATATTATTTTATTTTATTATTTTACACCATTTCTATAATAAAAGTACAAATATTAACAAAAGACCTGCAAATATTCTTTATATTTCATTTTAACACTGTTTCAGCATTTGAAAATTTCTCTTCGTTTCTTTAAAATATTTACAATGGTAATTTCAGCGGGAGATGCCTATTGGTGGCGATGAGGTTCGCAACCCATCACACCGCGTCTCCCGCGGGGCGAAAAGAGAAGGATGGAGTGCCGCATCAGTAAAGTGTGACAGTCCGTTCTTTCTGCCTACCCTTTCGGCGAGACGGCGTGATGGTTAGTTGTTAGTTAGTTAGTAATTTTAGATTACTTGAAGAATCTTCTTCAATAGCAAATTTGTCTACAATATATGAATAAATGGAATTAAACAAAATATATATTCTTACTTATGGAGCACTTAATTAGTTAATCTGGCGTTATTAAAAATAAATTTAAAACACTTTCATACTTGTTTTTTCACCATGCCATTTTTGTTTTATCAAGCGTTGTTTAATTATACAAAAATAAAAAGGTGACTAGTGTTCTTAAATTATTTTTAAACTTATGTTATAAAATATTTTTTGATATAATTGTTCTTATTTTCGTTATTTTAATACGTAGTATTAGTTTTCACATGGTTCTACCTACATAACAAAGAAATCTTAGTAGTGGTATGTGTGGTCCCGTAATGACATCGACATATATTTTTTTTTTATACGTTTAACCACAATTATGTTTATTCACTTGGCGATGACTGTAATGGCTGGAAAACCGCATCTTTATTTTTAAATATAGTAATCATAGCGTTAGTAATTTTATAATGAAATCGTTATGCGGTTTTCCATTACATTAAGACTTTTTTTTTCATTTGAATTAACGTCATGGTTTTGTTTTATTTTTTATAATGTCTTTTAATGTTATATATCGTGGAGGAATCGTTTCACGCGTCATTAACGGAAGGAGCTTTCACATAATACGAAAAACATATATTTTATTATATGTATTTAAATAAGAACTGATTAACCAGGAAAGAGTACTGAGATTCTGTAAGTCTCAACGCCTACGGTGGGCTGGCCATGTGGAAAGAATGCCAGAGGGTAGAACACCACAAATTATATCCAGATGGGTGCCCCGCGAAAAGAGACCAAGAGGCAGACCGAGGAAAAGAGGGAGGTGTGCCCATTAACAATTTTGTGTATTAGTGATAAAACGTTGTATATAATTATTTTTAAAATGACATAATTTAGCTCTTTAATCCTGGCATATCTGGCATATCTCTAATTGTATTCAATTTTGATATTCTGGAGAATATCAAAATTGAATACAATTAGTCGCGACAGCTGTTTCGCTAACCGATGTTAGCATCGTCAGGTCTTATAATCAACCTAGTTGATATTTATTTTGATATTCGTAATCAAGTTTTTTTTTAAAGATTGTAAAATATTGTTAAGAAAAATGAATGATTCAGCCGTACAAGGTAACCACACACGAAGTTAAGTCGAATATATTTAACTATTATTATCCAATATCCATATTTTCCACATTCAACATCCATATGTCCCAATCTCCACATTCGTTTCTTTTCAAATGATAATGCGCCATTACCGCATTACCGTTTATGAATATTTCATTGTGTTCCATTCCATAAGCACGTTGGAATAGTGTTGCAATTGAAAATAAATACAAATAGCTCTTGTTACAAGTACTCACCGACTTGTTATTTGTATTCGGTCATATCGCTCTTTTGTATAGAGCGTTTTGTTTATTTTAAATCTATTTTCAATGTTGCTATAAACACATAAAAATACATATAGTTATGTTACGCAAAAAAAACTAAAGGCCGGTTTATACGGTCCAATAAATCGTGACAATGTGATTGACAAATTGATTGTCCCAAGAGTGAGTATTGTAAGAATCGCCCCCTTTACCAGAGTAAAATAATCAACGCCCCCCCTCCCCAAACAAAATATGAAATAAAAAATTTACACTTTTCTCTAAGTATGTATGTATTTCATGCAAGGAATTTCCTACTATAAATAAAAAAAAAGCCTCGTACGGTACACAATTTGTTACATTTAAAACAATCATAGGTGATATTTTGAACCTTTTTGAATGAGCTTTTATTTTATATGAATAACATGATATTGAGTATTATGCCAAGTTAAGAACTTGTAAAATCAAAGCTCCTAAAGAAAGTGCTTATTTTTCTTTACTACTAGTACTAATTAATTAACCATCACGCCGTTTTCCCGGAGGGCCAGGCAGATTTCCACACTGTTCTTTTCTGACATATCTCTCGCGCCTCTTCTCTATTCACACATCGTGACATGCACGCTCGTCGATTGTTCCGACTTCGAACATGGCCGCCTTTTAGTAATTGATTAATTTGGTCATGCCATGTATTCCTTAACCTTTCTCGACTTTTTTTTCCATTCACACTACTTGTATATATCTTTTTAACTATTCTTCCCTCATCCATTCTTTCCATATGTCTAAAAATTATTCTTCTTCTTTCTTTTCTTTCTTCCTCAGCCTATTCCCGTCCACTCCTGGACAAAAGCCTCCTCCATTTGCTTCCATGTCATTCTGTCATGTGCAGACTGCATCCAGGTTATTCCGACGAGTCTGTTTAGATCATGCTTCCACAGTAGTTGCGGTCGCCCTGCACTTCTCTTCGCCGTCCACGGTCTCCAAGTCAGCAGTCTTCTTGTCCACTTTTCATCTGAGCTTCTGGCTACGTGACCCGCCCATTGCCATTTTAGAGTCGCCACCCGGTGGATGATGTCAGTGACCTTTGTTTTTTCTCTCACCGTATCGTTTCTGACTCTGTCTCTTAGGCTTATTCCTAACATGGCTCTTTCCATGGCTCTTTGGGTCACTCGTAGTTTCTCGGCATTTTGTTTGGACAATGTAACAGTTTATTAACTGTTTTAATTTTGAAGTAGTCTTATTATATGTATCACAGTTTATTTAATATTTTTTATTAGATTGTCTCGACAGCTATTTCGCCAATTATCATCATAAAAAAAACATTATTCTAAAATTTAAAACAATAATGGAAGATAGATATCTTGATTATTTTTTTCAACTATCATGTTGCATAGTCTTATATACGCGATAAAATCTTTTTTTTTTACGAAATTGCACTTGTATAGATATAATAAATAAATTGTTATTGGGTAATCGATGTTGTGTGGATTACATTGATCAAAATTGCCGATCGCGATTCGGAATTTCGATAAAAATTTCGATTTTCACAACTGTCCATACACGCTAGGCGATATTGAAAAGTTTGCGGGCTCGACAGAACATAATTACTAATTTTTAATACGAATGAAAACGAAGATGTAAATTGTTTTCTGGGAACAGAACATGGTGGCCGAAGCGCTTACAGGACTTATGACCTGTCATTGGTTGGGTTAAGCAATCGCTTTATGTTTAACAACATTCCCCATTCCACGCTTCTTACGACCACCACGTCTGACAAATTTTTGGAAGTTGTATATATGCTAGAATGCTGCGCCTATCTTCACATTTTTTAGTTCACTCTACACTAGCGTCATCTATTAAGATTGGGAAGCATTAAGCAGAAAAACTATATTAATGCACTGTGAAAGGCTCTGCGAATCATACAATTTACTTCTTCGTCTCTATTGAGATACAATTAATCCTTATAAAAAAAAAATAACAATTTATCCGCAATGGGTAAAATCCAGTATTTGTCTACAAGAATTTGTATACATTCAAAATGTTGCGAATGAAAACGTCTGATTTGTAAACTAAAAACAATAAATAACTTTTAATAAAAAGAAACAAATAAAAAAATTATAAACCAAAAAAAAATCCTGCTATCTTTGCTTTCCCTATAAGCCATAACTAACTAAATAACTATCACACCGTTTCCCCGCAGGAGTAGACAGAGAAGATGGACCGCCACATTGTTCTATCCTGATATAACTCTTCCGCCTCTTCTACATTCACACATCGTGACATGCACGCTCGTCGATTGTTCCTATTTCAAAAATGGCCGCCTTTCAGTAATTGATTAATTTGGTCATGCCATGTCTTCCTTGGCCTTCCTCGACTTACTTTTCTAACCATTCTTCCTTCATCCATTAGTTTCGCTTGTCCAAACAATCTTAGTTAGTGACCCTTTCTTAATTTTATTTAGGACGCATAATCCGCCTTACATTCCTTTCTAACTATTTCTAATTGTTTTTTTTAAACTAGAGAACTATACTATATGACGAAAGCCTGACTGCCACTCCGAAGGTCCCGGGTTCGATTCCTGGCGATGGAAGTGTGATTGTCACGCTGTATTTGGTATGGTGCAGAATTCACGTGACAATAAAATGGTGATAGATTAGCTACCTATCATATGTCACGAGAATCAATATAATAGCTATACCCTTTACATAGATTTGGCTCGCGCTGTAATGATGTAATGAGCGTTTCATCAAAATAATAATAAAAGGGGTGTCGGAAGGTCTAATCTTGGCTGTCGGTCTCAAAGTTTTGAATAGCACCTCGTATTGCATTAAAATTTACAAATTAAATAATTATATTTTGTAATCGTGTATGCTTATATACGTATTAATAATTGATTTTACACTTTTTTGGCGCGAGGTCTTTGGCGATTTGAAGATGGAACACTATGATAATTTGTGCAACTAATATGTACTAAGAGTTGTATGAAATGCCTATTCCTTTTTGCAACTCGGTTATTTCCGAGTTGTTGCAAAAATATTTTTATATTTTACCATGTATAATATATGATGTTGTTGAGTATAGTTCTCTAGTTAAAAAGTACAATTAAAAATCTTCTTTGAATGTATACATATACTTGTATACGAATACTGGATTTCACCCATTGCGGGTTATCAATTCATGATTTAATTGTATCTCAATAGAGACGAAGATGCAAATTGGAAACTGAATATGGTTGATCAAGGTGTTTACAGGACTTATGACCTGTCATTGGTTGGGTTAAGCGCACGCTTTATGTAATTACAACATTCCCCATTCCAGCTTTCTTATGACCATGTCTGACAAATTTTTGGAAGTTGTATATATGTTAAAGTCCAACACCAGAATTCACATGTCAGTTTCAATGCGCCATCTATGAAGATTATATAGAAGATAATTAAAAATCTTAACAAATAACAAACAATGATGTCTTACGTAGAACCAATGCAAATAGAGAACGGTTCACCTTAGTTTAACTCACTAACTAACCATCACGCTGTTTCCCCGGAGGGGTAGGCAGAGCGGATGGATCGCCACATTATTCTATCCTGGCATAATTCTCGCGCCTCTTCTACATTCACACATTCACACATCGTGACATGCACGCTCGTCGATTAATTTGGTCATGCCATGTCCTCCTTGGCCTTCCTCGACTTCTTTTTCCATTCACACTACTTATATATATCTTTTTAATTATTCTTTCCTCATCCATTCATTCCATATGTCCAAACCATCTTATTGACCCTTTCTTAATTTTATTTATCCCGCATTCATCCCCTTTACATTCCTTTCTTACTTCATTATTAGATATTTTATCATACATTGTTTTTCCGCACATTGTTCTTACTGAACTTATTTCAACGGCATTTATCCTACTTTCATCCATCTTCTGTCTATTTGGACAATTAAATAAATTTGAATTTGCCTGTTAAGCATTGTTTCATTCATCAAAAAAAATGTTGATATCTGTAGTGATCACGTTCAGCAGTTTGATTGCTCTCCGTACTGACATCGCCATCGGCAGATTAGTTTCTTATGTCGGGAGATAAAACAATATGTGCTGACGTTGTTGAAGATACCCATTTGGAACGTAAAGATTTATGAAACTTGGTTTAATCCCAAGTTCTTTCTTAATTACCTTATTAAGAAGAAGTCATGCTGACAGTTTCAAGCGAGTTTCATAATCGCACGTCGTTTCTGGATTCTATTTTAATATGGGAATAACATGGTTTCAGGGGAAAAAAATCCAGTTATTGAATCTGGTTTTTCAGAACTTGCCCTTCTTCGATGTTCATATCTAAACCCATATTAATTATATATTACCGTATCTTCGAAGAGGTATGCGAAGAGGATGTAGTGCCATATACTTATTTTTTTAGTAATATTAAAGAATGTAATAATGATGTAAAACTCCGCATTGAAAAATTTATTTACAGTGAAAAAATCTAAAAAGTTTTTAAGATTATCAAATGATTTTACTGAAATATCTTGATGAAAATTCATTTTAAATAATAATTAAATAAAACGATGTATTTTAACTACTTCCACTTTTGTCTTTATTTCAATAACGATCGGTTTCGCCAGGCTCGCTGGCATCGGCAGACGGGTATTTTCAGTGTAGCTTCGTTAGCGCTTTTAAGATAATCAAATGATTTTTACTGAAATCTCTTGATGGAATTTAATTTTAAATAATAATTAAATAAAACGATGTTTTTTTTAACTACTTCCACTTCTGTCTGTATTTCGACTGCGACCGGTTTCGCCAGGCTCGCTGGCATCGACAGACTGGTCATCGATGTCACCCAGTCTGTCGATGCCAGCGAGCCTGGCGAAACCGGTCGCTGTCAAAATAATGACAAAAGTGGAAGTAGTTAAAGAAAACACCGTTTTATTTCATTATTACGAGTATATCCAAGTAGTGTTGTGAAAATACAAAAATAATCCAAATGTGCACCCACAATACAATGTGAGGGGGAATGTAGAATCAAGTATAGACCAAAAAAAAAAATTATTAATTCGAATGAAAACGTCGGTTTCCAAGAAGTTTTATTATAGTTTATGTGAATGTTTCTCCTTTCTTAATGCATTACCAAATGTCTTTTGATAACGCCTTAGAAAGGCGAAACACGTCATTCCCGTAAACTTTGATAAAACTTCTAGAATTATTTAGTGTAGAATTGTACCTTCAAATTATGTTGTGTCTGTTTTTATTTATTTTTAAAAATTTAATATACGAGTATAAAGTGAATAAGACAGTCTTTTATACAATTATAAATAAAATGATTAATTGTATCTCAATAGAGACGAAGATGCAAATTGGAAACAATATGGTGATCGGGTGTTTACAGGTTGGGTTAAGCGCACGTTTTATGTAATACAACATTCCCCATTCCACCTTTTCTTATGACCACCATGTCTCACAAATTTTTGGAAGTTGTATATATGTTAATCTGTAACAACACACTTCACATGGTAGTTTCAATCTACACACTAGCGCCATCTATGAAGATTGGATTTTAAGCATTAAGCAGAAGATCTTTTTAACGCAATGTGAAAGGCTACCGCCATTATCGTATTGCTAGATAACGCCTGATGTCACTCCAATTTATATGCTATAATTTGGACCAGTTTTTGTTTTTACAACATTTTGAATACACAAATACTTGTAGACGAATGCTGGATTTTATATAAATAACATCAATTAATTATTTCGAATATATCTACACGAGTATATCAGTTTTCGCCTGTCTTTATTATATCACGATTTGCCCTAAATTTCGAAGAACTGTACCTTTAAAAATAATAGAAAAAGAAATCATCAAAGAAATGTACTGGCAATCAGTTGCATCACCACAATAGAAGCTGTTACAGGAGAGTGTGAGAAATCTGGTACAGCACGTTCGTACGTACCTCGTATCTGGAACACGTGTAAGGTGCTCGGTGTTAATGAGATTTTAAGTGTAAAGGTCTACTATACTTGAATTATTTTACAGAAAAAAATCATATGAGTGCTGTAGAAATGAGATCACTAAGAGGATTATGCGGAAACACAATGTATGACGGAATACTGAATTTAGAAATAATGTAGAAATGTAACGTAGACGTATGCGTCCTCATTTAAAATAAGCTTTAAAAAACTTAGCGTTTAAATCAATTATTAAATGTCGGCCACGTGAGATGTCGGAAAAATTGACGTGCGTGCAATATACGTATGAATGTAGAGGATTCGAGATAAGTATGTCAGGAAATAACAGTTTGGCGGTCCATTCCTTCTACCCACCTCTTCTGAGAGTCTGTGTGATGGTTGGTTATTTTGTTTTGTGTTTGAATTAATAAAAAATCAAAAAGAAAATCGTTATTATGTTTGTTATTATGGTTTCTTGTATATTGCAACTATTTAAAACTTCATATTTCATCAATTAATGTTTTTAATTGAAATTTCTTGGTAGAAGTTCATTTTAAATAATGAAAACAAAAAAATATATATAAAAATTCTTTATTATTATGTATTTAGTGTGCTTCCATTTGTATTTATGTTCGACCGGTTTCGGCAGCTTGCTGCCATCTTTTGGTCGATCAACCGGTCGAACATAAACACAAGTGGAAGCACATTAAATACATAACAATAAAGAAATTTTGTATTATATATATATTTTTTGTTTTAATTATTAATATTTTATATTAACGAAAAGGTCTGTTTTCTAGAAGTTTAATTATAATATATTTCTTCTTCTTCTTCTTCTTCCTCAGCCTATTCCCGACCAATCCTGGACAAAGGCCTCCTCCATTTGCTTCCATGTCATTCTGTCCTGTGCAGACTGCATCCAGATTATTACGACGTGTCTGTTTAGATCATCCTTCCACCGTAGTTGCGGTCGCCCCGCACTTCTCTTATCATATATTAAATAGGAGTGATATGTTGCGCCTAGCTAGGACACGGACAATATCAAACGTCACATTTGATAATGCTTTAGCAAGGTGAAACACGTCACTCCCATAAAATATAATAAAACTTCTAGAAAATTGACGTTTTTATACATATTCAATTTTAATTGGTCATTGTTTCTTGATATTTAATATTGCCTTGGCAAGGCGAAACACGTCATTCCCGAAAATTAAACGAATAAACTGATAGAAAACAGGCGTTTTAATTTATTTTTAAATAATTCAGCGTCATTATTTATTTCTTTTATATTCGCCATACTTTGTGTTGTAATTGCTTTATTTCTCTTTTTCTTTTTCATACACTTTGTTTATACAACACTTACATTAAAACAATTAAAATTACTTAAAGATCTTTATAGCATCTGTGAGATCATGTAAACAATTTTATAATATTTAAAAAATATGTATCTTTATAATATGTATCACTGAAGAAGGACTGGTTGTCCGAAACATGTCTATGTAATTTTAATCTTTTTAATGTAAGTGTTATTATTTATTGTTTATTTACATTTAAGAATGCCTCAGCACGGCGAAACATGTGATTTCCATAAAATATAATTAAACAGACGTTTTCATCGATATTAGTTAATCAAAGGATTATTAGATGTGGCAATTGATCCTTCAACATGGAAACGCTATGATTGTTAATTATTTGTATGTTCTAATTTGAATGCAAGACTTACTATCGTGATGTAAGAACATTGGTAACATAAAAAAGGTTCCTCACGTGGTACAATAAAGGACCAATCACGTGAGTAACAAAAGCGGTCCGGTGTATGATAAGGCCAAAAGCAATTATCAAGGAGAACGTTCCAACGAATGCCAGGACAAAGCAATGGAAAACGAAAATCATGACATGAATAGTCAAACGGTGTCCCTTATACAAAGTAATTAATTTTTTAAATACCCATTCGCTGCATTTTAAAATCCATATTAAATATTTATTTCTTAAATAAACGTCCGTTTTCTAGAAATCCCATTTTATTTTACATGTCCCATTTTATCTTTTTTGGGGGTTAGATCCTGGTAGGGGTTATATTTTAATTTTTTTAATTTTATTTTGGTTTTATTTAATTTTTTTTTATTTATTTATTATTTTTATTTTTTATTATTATTTTTTTTTAACTGCCACACTTTTATTTCCTGACATTTCTCTCGCTTCCTCAACATTCATAGATCGTGTCATGCATTTCTCTGACTCCTCACGTGGCCGACATTCAATATGTGATTAATTTGATCGTACCACGTTTTCCTCGGTCTTCCTCTATTTCTAGTTCCATTCACATCGTTAACATATACTTTCCATGTGTTCAGACCATCTTAATGATCCTTTCATTATTTTGTTCATATCACCATCATTCGCACCGCATTCACTTCTTATATTTTCATTCGACACTCTATATACAGATTCACCACACAATTGTCTAAGAGATCTCATTTCTATTGCATTTATTCTACTTTCATCCTTCTTTTGCCAGTTCCATGCTTCGCTTCATTATTATCATTAACATTATTATTATGTTGAATCGCTTTTTACATCATTACAGCGCAAGCCAAATCGATGTAGAGGGTGCAGCTATCATATTGATTCTCGTGACATGTGATATGTCGCTAATGTATCGCCACTTTGTCACGTGAATTCTGCACCAGACCAGAAACAGTGTAACAATCAAACTGCCATCGCCGGGAATCGAACCCGGGACCTTCGGGTGGCAGTCAAAGCACTTACCACTCGGCCACGAAGGTCGTTATCCATACCTAAGGGTCGGTACAAGAACACCATGTGCACTATCTACTTTCTTTACCATTATTTTGTTTTAAAATTATTATAAGATACTTATTGTACAGAAATTTTAGAATGCATTGATACAAATTTAATTGTATCTCAATAGAGACGAAGACGCAAACTGGAATCTGAATATGGATGATCAAGGTGTTTACAGGACTTATGACCTGTCATTGGTTGGGTTAAGCGCACGCTTTATGTAATTACAACATTCCCCATTCCACCTTTGTTATTATGATCATGCATGACAAATTTTGGAAGATGTATATTCCAGTTTGCGTCTTCGTCTCTATTGAGATACAATTAAATTTGAATTAACCACCCTTTGGTGAAAATCCAGGATTTCGTACACAAGTATAAGTATACATTCACAAATATTTGAATTGATACATTATTTATTTCACCACGAACACTACAAAATGTCGTATCTTTCATTGCGAACTACTTTTAACTGCCCGTGTTTCGTTAATTGAACCGGTTAAGCCATCGGTGGCCTCCTTTTCCCCGTTTCCACGCGCCCCTATCACACTATCAGCACTCGGTTCCTGCCCGGCGCACAGGGCCCCGCGGGATACCCTCATGCCGGGCGACATGACACCGTCGCTTCGTCTAATTAATTGTTTTTACCTACATACATATCAGCTCTAAAATAAATGGTTAATGTACACCGAGTATCCGGATGTACTGATAACGTTTTTATGTTACGAACAAGATAATTTCATGTTTCTTTTTTCGTTGAGTTTACTTGGGACCATTAATTTAAATATGGTGTGTGTTTAATGTTCTAGACTGATGTTTTATTTTGAATATTTTTTTAACGAAACACAATTTTAAGACCAGAACTGAAGCGATATTCGGCAAATGACATAGTACGGAGAAACAAGCACATGCTCATAAATAAGAAGGTCCGATTTTACAAATCAATCAAAATCATAAGTCAGGCCCAATGTGACATCTTTTATTCATCTTTCTCAGCCTATTCCCGTTCACTCCTGGATAAAGGCCTCCTCCATTCGCTTCCATGTCACTCTGTCTTGTGCAGACTGTATCCAGATTATTCCGACGTGTCTGTTCAGATCATCCTCCACCGTAGTTGCGGTCGCCCTGCACTTCTCTTTGCTGTCCACGGTCTCCAAGCTTCTGGCTACGTGACCTGCCCACTGCCATTTTAGAGTCGCCACCCGGTGAACGATGTCAGTGACCTTTGTTTTCTCTCTCACCGTATCGTTTCTGACTCTGTCTCTTAGGCTTATTCCTAACATGTCTCTTTCCATGGCTCTTTGGGTCACTCGTAGTTTCTCGGCACTTTGTTTGGACAATGTTAGTTTCAAGACCATAAGTACCAACTGGCAGAACGCAGGCTTCATAGACTTTTCGTTTCAGGTTGATCGGTATTTTCCGGTTTTTAAGGATGTAACTCATGTTTCCGAAAGCTGCCCAGCTTAGTCCAATTCTTCTTTTTAGCACTGCGGAATAAAATTAAATGTTTATAATAAAGGTTTTTATTATTTAAAAAATATATAGATACTATAGCAGGGAGGACTTTGGGGGACAAGGTTAGAAACTCACTCTGAAATAAGGAAGAAATCGTGAGATGGGGTGGGAAAAGGCTGCGGGTGTGGCAGGAAAAGATTTTGAGTCGTTCATCTTTTGTTTTTATTTCCATCAATTTCAACATTCAATTCTATTAGATGAATATACACGTATTTATATTTTTTTATCTCGTTAGATCTTCTTAGAACGTGTTATGGTAAACAAAAAACATAATCTTTGAGATTTGATTGTTGATTTCACGTGTTTTGTATACATCTCTTATCTCTGTTTGCTGCAGGATCTATAGTGGAGTTTTTTTTATACCAGAACTATTTTCAACCCGTTAACCACTGGCGTTGCATTAGTGCAACACTTACGAAGCCGGGTAAAATCCGAGGTTACGACCGGTGTATTTGTTATTTGTAGTAGAAATCTAAGATTAGAGATCGTCAAAATATGTATAAAACATTTTGTTTATTATTAACATAAAATTTGAGATACAACAGTAAATAACACATAATGAAATAATATGATGAACTCACAATTATAACAATGACAGAGACAGCGCTTCCCTCAGGTCAACTACACTATCACTAAATACGTCCACCTCCGAGGTGACACGATTTAGCAAAGATATTGCTCTACCTACCGGCATTACCATTGGCAGGTTTGTTCTGCATCGTGGGAGATAAAACAATCTATGGCCCCTTTATCGAAGATCATTATCAGGGACGAACAGCATACATCACTCAGGATTTCTGAGTAATGTAGGTCTGCTCGTCCAAGTCCAAGAATTTATATCATGTTGGCTTCTTCTTCTTCTTCTCCGGCGCTACAACGCTTGGTGGGTCTAGGCTTCGTCCAAGAAACGTCTCCATCCCGTCCTGTCTCTGGCCGCCACCTCTCAGTCTTGCTGCTCCAGAACCCGACAATCTGCCATGGCACCATCCAGCCATCGCAATCTCGGCCTACCGATGCTTCTTCGCCCTGCTGGATTGTCATACAACTCTCTTTTGGGGGGCTCCAGATCTCCCATGAGGTGCAAGTGCCCTAGCCAGCGCAGTCTGTTAATCTTTATAAACTTGGCCACGCTGACGTCCTGGTATAGATCGTAGAGCTCTGTGTTGTATTTCCTTCTCCACGTCTGACCATCCTTAATGGGTCCGAAGATTCTGCGGAGGATCTTCCTTTCGAAGCAGTTTATTTTGTTTTCATCCCGCTTAGTGAGCGTCCAAGTCTCCGAGGCATATATTAGGACTGGTCTAATCAGCGTTTTATATATTGTGGTCTTTGTCTTTCTAGACAATCATGTTGGCTACCCAGCATATAATAATCACATTTCCAACAGACGTCATAGGAATAGGCATTAGAGCTGAACCTCTGTTAGCCAGAAGATCCAAGTCCAAGTGCAGGTCCAAAAATTTCAATCATGTTGTAGTTTCGGTTGTGAACGGGTTGAAAGGTCACGTTTAACATGTTGCCTCTTGGGTGCCTTCCCGCCGTGTTTTGTTAGTTTGTTATCGGCTTATCGTCCTGGACAAGACCTGGGAGTGTTGTTGTTATCGCGTGTGGCGTAACAATCGAAACCAAACAGCTGTGTTAACAAAATGTCAAGGCGATGCGGGTTCAGCTAATACGTATGGGCCATTGTCTTCATTGTCCCGAGGAGAAGTCTGCCGTTTGCCGATAACACCGCGGTAGTTCGCTTATTTAGATTTATTACGAACCCATACAATACGATCGGCGGGCGTAAGGTATTATTTGCGTCGACATCTAATAGGACATTAACTCTATAAGTTTAAAAATAACATCAAAGTACAGCGCATTCAACCTACGACAACAATAGTGAATAATTCAATAATTTTATTCGTACAAACTGATAATCAAATGATTTTACTGAAACTTCGTGAAAGAAGTTTATTTTATATAATAATTAAATGTAACAATGTATTTTAACTTCCACTTTTGTCTTAATTTCGACTGCGACCGGTTTCGCCAGGCTAGCTGGCATCGACAGACTAGTGACACTGTTACAAACTGACTCCTTAATATACATACAGATTAGGGGTTGTAAACATGATTCTATACAAAAATAATTATTTAAAATTTACTAAATAAAACAATTGGTATTGAAGTTATTTAAGAGGATTCGTTTTCAATATGATGGATTTAAATGTAGAGGATCTCGATTAGGTATGTCAGGCTAGAGCAGCATGGCGGTTCATTATCTCTGTCTACCCTTCCACGGCGTGATGGTTAATAAGTTAGTTAATTTCCAATGATTGCACGAACGATCTACCACACATCTCGCTTCGTGCGACCTCCATATCGTAGAAGTACAACATTTTGAATGTATACAAATTCTTGCAGACAAATACTGGATTTCACCCATTGCGGATATTTTATTTATTATTATAAAGATTAATTGTATCTCAATGAAGATGTGATCTCAACGAAGATGTTAATTGTTTTTCTGGAAATAATAACTGGTCCAAGTAGGCATAAAAATTGGTAAGACATCTTCAGGCGTAATCTAGTACTGTATGATTTGCAGAGACTTTCACAGTGCATTAATAAAGATTTTCTGCTTAATGCTTCCCAATCTTAATAGATGACGCTAGTGTAGAGTGAACTAAAATATGTAAAGATAAGCGCAGGATGCTAGCATATATACAAGTTCCAAAAATTTGTCAGATGTGGTGATCATAAGAAGGGCGGAATGGGGAATGTTGTTAAACATAAAGCGATCGCTCAACCCAACCAATGACAGGTCATAAGTCCTGTAAGCGCCTCGGCCACCACATTCTGTTCCTAGAAAAACAATTTGCATCTTCGTCTCTATTGAGATACAATGAATCGTAGAAGTACGTTCGATTGCATATTGCGTTTGTTATTTTTATTTTATTTTTCGTGAATGAGCGCGTCTACCATGGTCGGCTTCTGGCATTTTGATTTATTGATTCATCAGCTCGGTTCGCTCATTCGTTATCAGGGGTCTCCGCATCTGTTCTTATCAGCGGCATTATCATCAGGCGGGATTTCGCTCACCGAATCACTGCCATTGTTTGCGTGTGACCTCATTACCGGAGCACGCGGGTCCCTCTGTATGTCACCGCTGACTAATTGTCTAACCCAGTCATGGGCATCCTTTCCTAGGTCTGGGGCCAAATTATCATTCTGTTTCCCTGTCAAGGGCCGGACCAAATTAACATACTAACTAACTAACTAACCATCACGCCGTCTCCCCGAAGGGGTAGGCAGAAAGAATGGACTGCCACACTTTTCTTTCCTGACATATTTCTCTCGCTTCCTCAACATTCGTACATCGTGTCATGCACGCGCGTCGATTTCTCCGACTCCTCACATGGCCGACATTCAATATTTGATTTATTTGATCGTGCCACGTTTTCCTCGGTCTTCCTCTATTTCTGGTTCCATTCACATCATTAACATATAATTTTATAACCATTCTTTCCATATGTCCAAACCATCTTAATGATCCTTTCATTATTTTGTTCTTGACACCATCATTCGCACCGCATTCACTTCTTATATTTCAAATTATTAATTATCAAATTATTAATCATAATAAGGTAATATTAAATTAAAAAAAACACGTTGCTACTTCTTATATATATTTTTATTTATTTATATGATGAACGACATAATATTATACACTGATTATAAAATTTTGTGTGAAGATTGGCCTTGTACTTGAATTACGAGACTATCAATATTGGCGTTGGTATTGCTTAATGATAATCGCATAGAATTTTCGAGATTTTCATGTGTTATCCTCGTTTGAATTTTTGATTTAGTGTGTTTCATCCTTGAAAAAAACTGTTTACATGTATATGTGCTGCCAAAAAGACAAATGATTTTTTTTGCAAATGTACGTAAGTTTGTATATATTTCTTTCACCAAATAAAATATCCGTCAAAGTAACTTTATCAAATTGTGATTTTCCTTCGGTGCGTATACGAGTTTCGCTGAATCACTGCAAGCGCCCGTGTCATCTGCATTATTTAAACTCTAATTGTATTTCTCTATTGCTTCGCCGAGATGAATCAGGGCCGGACAAAATAGCTCCGCGGGCCGGCGGTTGCCCATCTATGGTATAACTCTAACCCAACCGAATTGTCTTTGAAGTTAATGATTTTCACTCTGTTACATCACTTAATGATCTTCAACATTTGTTAATATATTTTATTACAATATTTTTCACAGTGCCACTGGTATCTGTGCGGAATGTTATTGTAAAATATTATCTTTATATATTTATTTTCAAATAGTCGTGATAAACTTCTTAGTTATTATCATTATCTATAAGCAAGATCATCAATAACGTCATCATCACAAACATTATCGTCGTTGTCATCATCGTTTTCATCACAATCATAAAGATTAACATCGTACTTTCCATAATTGAAAATGTCATCATAATATTTTTTTTTTTTTTTTTAAATATAAAAGACTAACATCAAGGATTTACATCAATGATATTAGAATTTATCTTACAATCTTCAATGTGAGCAGAAAATAGCTCATTATTATGAAGAAGGAATCTGGTCGTGTCCAGGCTTGAACCCATGTCCCCTGGATCAGGAGCCAAGCGTTCTATCCCCTAGACCACCACCCATTGTTATTATCTTCATCGTATCCAAAATCATATCAACATTATCATCATCGCTATCGTCTTCGCTATCATATATATTATAGATCGTGATCATCGACATCGTCACCATTATCATCATTATCATAGCAATGTTATCACCATCAAGTCATCATCATCATCACCATCATCATAATTCTCATTATCAACGTCTTCAACATCATCATCATCATAATCACAATCATCATCATCATTATCATCATCATTATCACAATCTTCATCATCATTATCACAATATTCATCATCATTATCACAATCTTCATCATCATCATCATAATCACAATCATCATCATCATGATCATCATCATTATCACTTTCTTCATCATCATCATCATAATCACAATCACAATCATCATCATCATGATCATCATCATTATCACTTTCTTCATCATCATCATCATAATCACAATCATCATCATCATCATCATCACCATAATCATAATCATTTTCATCATCGTCATCGTCAACATCGTCATCATCATAATTATCGTCATAATCATAATCATCATCATCGTCATCATCATCATTATCATTATCGTCGTCGTCGCTATTATCAAATATGCCATAATTATAATCATTGTCATCATCATCTTCATTTTCATAGTCAGTTTAGCATTATTATCACATCAAGATTATCATCGTATTCTTCAAATCATTGTCATTATTACATCGCTATATTTACCAATATGATCATCATCATAATATATTAACATTATCATCGTCTTCGCTATCATCAAAATCATCATAATTATTATAGATAGTTATAATCGTAATCGTCATCATTATCATAACAGTGTGATCATCACCATCGTCGTCATCATCATCATCTTCACCATCATAATCATCGTCATAATAATCATCATCTTCACCATTAACATTATCATCGTCGTCGCTATCATCAAATACGCCATAATGATAATCAATGTCATCAACATTATCATCTTATTCTTTAAATCATTGTCATGATTACATCGTCTATTAACAAAATGATCATCGTTATATCAACATTATCATCGTCTTCGCTATCATCAAAATCATCATTATAATCGTAATCGTCACCATTATCATAACATTGTCATCAATGCCATCTTCATCATCAACAATATCATCATCAACCTTTTCATCTTTATATCATCGTCATCATCTGCATTTATATTGTCATCTTCGCACCATCATTAACATCATATTCATCATCATCATTGTTACCATAACGATCATCACCGTCAGTATCGTTATTAAAATTATGAGTCTCCAGTGCTTAAATATCGTATAGGTATTGCACAACCGGCGTAAGAATTTCAGTTTCAAATGACAGTTGTCTTAAAAGCGTAGTACGACCTTTCTATAATATTATATAATATAACGACTGTCAGGTCAGCCCATTAGTTTATTGGTATCTCGTGATAATTGTTGGTGTGCTCTCTCGCTCTTATTACATCTCGTCGCCCGTGTAAAGTCCGCCGATTGACCCGAATAATGAAGAAAGGCCAGCCAATGAATCACTCAAAGACCATTAATAATTTCATTGAGTGAATTAGTGCCTTGTCGTCTTTTGTCCTCGTATGACGTATTTACAGGGGAATTAATTTGATCTTTGACTCCAGTAACACAATTACCATACAACCGGACTACGCTTGGACTTGGATTGGACTTGGATCTTCTGCTCTAATGGCATTTCTCTTACGTCTGTAGGAAACATTGTTGGAATGTGATTTGGTAGTTGTTTTATGATGGGGCTAAATGTATGTTCCTGAGTGTCCCTCCGAAAGTAGGCGAGAGGGGATTTATGATTAAGTCTTACATTATTGTCAAGGAATGGAAGACCAGTTAGGGTTGGGATTGTATTTATAAAAAAAAGTCTGTTCCCGAGGGGAAGATAAGAGGAGCAGTGTCTGGATGGAGTTGTGGTAGGAGATAGCATCCTGCGTGAGACCATTTTGTTTGGCGGAGTACGTTGTGGGCTATCGAGGAGGATTTTTTATCCGAATTGATTGCGGGAGGGGTAAAGGACTGAATGATGGTGGATAACTTGGTGGTATAGGATCATTATTGATAAGGAAGATGGTAATATTTTAGGTCGTGGTCTGGAAATGAAAGATATGGATTTGGAGTAGTGCAAGGAATAATAGAGCTAGAGTCGCAGTATTCTGATGTACCAAAGGAGTGTGGTGACGGTGGGCTGTCATCGGGCAATGCATCGTGGTTTCTGGTATTCCATAAATCATTTATATAGTTTTTCTCATCTTCTTCTTCAGCATGTTCCCGTCCATTCCTTGAGAAAGACCTCCTCCTTCGCTTCCATGTCACTCTGTCTTGTGCAGACTGCATCCAGGTTATTCCGACGTGTCTGTTCAGATCATCCTTCCACCGTAGTTGCGGTCGCCCTGCACTTCTATTTGCCGTCCACGGTCTCCAAGTCAGCAGTCTTCTTGTCCAATTTTCATCTGAGATTCTGGCTACGTGACCTGTCCATTGCCATTTTTTATCAGCATTCAGAAATTCAACTGTTTTGTTTGTGATATTTTTGTAAGACCAGAATTGAATCGATATTTTTACAAACAATTATCGTATCAATTTTTAATGCCGATATCCTTTATTTCATTTCAATAAGTCAGTTCTTCTCGTATGGGGATCTAGGAGTGTCTATCCTGGGTGGCGTCTGGTGGGACTCGGTCTTTTTGACACTTATTTGAATACCAGTCGCGTCAACTTGAGCCTACCACATCCTCTGGGTCGCAAATGGCTATAGATCGGTCATATTCCGATATGGAACCCAGCCTGCATCACTCAGCCTGCACTAATCTAGTCCTCTGTGGGTGGAAAGAGGAAGCGAGGCATACCTAGAGCCACTTGGAGAAGAACCCTACAGGACGAGGTTAAGGCGGCAAGACACACTTGGGATGTTGTTAGGTATCAGGGGTGCAATAGAGTCAGTTGGAGAAGTATCCTCGAGGCCCTCGCACCACGGAAGTATGACAGGGCACGAAGAAAAAGAAACTGAAAAGTCATATGATATGCTGTGAAAATCTGAATACTTTCCCGGACGCGGAAAAGCGATTAAATACGAAAAGCGATAATCGACTAGGAATTAAGACATTACGTTGAAGTAGAAAACGTTGAATGAATTTTTAACAAGCGAATGGGCATCGGAATGGTATACCCATCAATGAGGAAACCAAACATGTAATGTTCATTAATTCAGTTTCATGTGCAGTGATTTCCGTTGTCAATTGGAATATTTTAATATAATGAGATATAATGTTTTGTCAAAACAACCGTTGTCTATCTTCGGCCACGCTCCATCAATTATGCCGTTCTTTCAAAGCAAGACTACCATGCCGTTTCCCCGGAATGGTAGGCAGGGAAATTAAATTACGAGTATAATGAAAACGCGATTGTTTTATCGATTTTACAGAGATTTTTTTTATTTATGTATAAATAAAAATATATACATACTTGTTACAAATTTGTTTCGTCATGCGAGGGAATTCTTTAACTCAGTTTTAGAATCCCCTCGCCAGGCGAAAAAAAATTGTAACAAGTTTTGATATATATTTATATACTTAGGAAATTAAAAATAACTTTCAAGAGTCAATTGTATCTCAATAGAGACGAAGATGCAAATTGGAAACAGAATATGGTTGATCAAGGTGTTTACAGGATTTATGACCTGTCATTGGTTGGGTTAAGCGCACGCTTTATGTAATACAACATTCCCCATTCCAATTTATTTTTTCTTATGACCACCATGTCTGACAAATTTTTGGAAGTTGTATATATGTTAATCTCCAACACCACCCTTTACATGGTAGTATATTCAATCTACACACTAAAAATAACTTTAATTAATCCTAAAAATATTTTTTAAAAATTGAAAAACACGACATGTTTCGGAGGATACCTCCATCTTCAGGTGTATAAATATAATAAAAACCAAAAAATGAAAGACTAATATAAAAACGCATGTAAAATTCGATATAATAATTCAAATTTAAAAATTAACCTGGGCTATTTGTTATGAGTACTTCAATAATTATTTTTTTATTAGTAAGAAATAATAAATAATATATGCATCCCAGAGGTAACCTCCACTATCACGAAATATGTCGACCTCCGAGGTGACCCGATTAAGCAAAGATATTGCTCTACCCACAGGCATAACCATTAGCAGGTTCGTTCTGCAGCTTGGCAAATAAAACAATCTGTGCTGTCTTTGACGAAGTTGCAGTTGGTGTGATTGAGGAAAATAAATGATTTGTCGCTCCTCGTTACCGGATGCAGTGCGGGCTCGTGCAATTAAAACGGCTGGGAAAGCAGTGTTATAAGGCTTATCGGCATAATCGATTTTTCTCGCCTCCGTCACGGTCCAAGCTGAACTGAAGCCAACTGAAAAATAATCGCGAAAATCGGAAGCAAAATCTCTGGCCATAACCCTTTCTAATTCTTTAATCAAAACTTTTTTAGTATTGTTAGTGTTAAATTTTTGGTTACACGTTGTAACTTTAATGCTTTTTGGCTTACGTAATTGTATGATGCATTAGATATGTGTGAATATCTCATAATCATAACTAACTCACTAACTAACCATCACGCCGTCTACCCGAAGAGGTAGGCAGAAAGAATGGACTGCCACACTTTTCGTTCTTGACATATTTCTCTCGCTTCCTCAACATCATACATCGGGTCATGCACGCGCGTTGATTTCTCTGACTCCTCACATGACCGACAATCAATATTTTATTTATTTGATCGTGCCACGTTTTCCTCGGTCTTCCTCTATTTCTGGTTCCATTTACATCGTTAGTATATAATTTTTTTAAAACTAAAACAAATTGTTTTTTGTTTTGTTTTAGATGAGCCTTAATTGAATTATCAATTTGTAATCAAGCGACATACCAACTTTTTAAGGCATTCCGTTCGCCGGTTGTTAATGTTAATAAAATTTTTTTTTTTTTAATAAATACAAATGTTTATGTTATTCAAAAGTGTATTCGTTGAGCTTAAAAAATCTTGTATCAATATCTAAAATAGTATTTTCATAAAAAATAAAAAAATAAGTATTTTTTCGAGCGTCTAAACCAGAATAATCCCATGATTTGAAAGCCTACGATGTTTCTATACAAATTATCCTAATTATTATTATTATTATTTCCCGATGCTTATGTACGAGTATAAAAGATTTTTTTTTGTATACAGCAGATTATTTGAAACCAATTACTGTATATAACATCTTAGCTATTGATTCTCATGACATTGATAGGTAGCAAGTCTATCGCCATTTTTATTGTCACGTGAATTCTACCAAACCGAGTACAGCGTCAGATTTTTTTTCACACCGTCATCGCCGGGAATCGAACACTGGACCTTGGTAGGCAGTCAGAACTCATGCCACTCTGCCACGAAGATCGTCTTTTTCTTCTTCTTCAACTTGTAGACTTAAAAATGCCATTAATGGATTAAACGTATCCTTCGTCTGCGCAGTTGTGTTGGCACATGTGCAAGTCACTGCCTATCTGTTTGCCATTTATACAATTTATCTGTTTAACATTATATGTACATACGTCTCGTTATGGACTCATTAGACTGCCGGCATGTTGCACAATATTCCGCCGTATCAGCCGTTTTCGCTAATTTTCCATTCTGCAGTAGTGACGCTGTGTGAGGTTAGAAAATTCGCAAAATTTCCACAACTCATTCACGTTTTACCTTGCGTCTAGTGATGGTTTAACCCCGCATGTATTTATCGATTATATTCGAATAATAATAATAATATTCTAACTTTTATAGCGCCGTTTTTGTGATGTAATCACCTCAGGGCGCATTAAGACTTGTTTTAAATCTAAAAATCAAAAATTTCGCGATTGGTTAAAAAGTATAGTTGAACAAAGTATAAATTTTAAATTGGGTATGAAATATGAAAAAGATGGGTTTTCAGTTTAGATCTGAAATCTGTCGGATCATTTATGCATCTGAGGTGTGAAGGGAGATTGTTCCAAGCTGATGGACCGGCTACCGCGAACGCTCGATCCCCGAAATTTAATCTGGGGCAACGCTTCGGCTCAACTAATCTTCCTATTGCCGAAGAGTTCGCCGAGCGAAGTGTGGATTTCCTTGTATTTAGGCTGTCCGTTATACAGAGTTCAGATATTTAACTTGGTGCCATTCCATGTAGCGCTTTGAAGACTGTCCAGCAGAGTTTATACTGGATTCTTTCTGGACTTTTAAGCCAGTGAAGTTCTTTGAGATGTTATGTTATATGGGACTTTTTTGGAATGCCTTTAATGAGTCTTGCTGCTACATTGAACGCAGATTGAAGTTTGTTTATTTGTTGTTTTGGAATGTTTGCATAAATTCCATTACAATAATCAAGTCGTGACACAACGAACGAATTTACAAGAGTTTTGAAAGTGTCATGGGGTATCGAGTATTTATTTATTATAATAGAAGGAGACTGCTTGAATTGTGCATAGAATGGGGTCTCTTTATATCTGTCGCCGCCAACTAGTTAAATACGCCGCTCAATTGAACGGCTAGGCTGATAATAAAATGCCGGCATTCAATGAAGTGACTAGGCCGGTAGTTGAATAAATTAAGATAGCTCAACGTTCAACGAGTTGGCTGCTTGAAAGCTAGCCCAAACGATCGCCACCGAGGCCGCCGCCAAATCATTGTAATTTAGTTCTAATTTTTACCACTGCAACGCTAGCAGTCATCTAACAATATTATGTTCAACTGTCAGTCAGCATTCGATAATCCCTTCCCTCCCTTCCCTGTGATGGGTATCTTCTACACGTTGCTTCTAATAACCATCAATATCTCTATACATTTAATAAATACAGGGTTAAGATTTTAGGTATTCATCCATAATATATTTACGCATTGATTTAAAAAATAACATTAATAATAATCAGAATTTATCGGGTACATCGGAGGTATTTTGTGAACATCGGAAACAAATCCGCGTATAAACAGCGCTGTGAGTGCGCGACACTATATTCGCATCTCACTTTTGCATACTTTACTGTGGAAGCGCGAGGAGCTCAACGTTCTCACTGCCGCCGGCAGTAGCTCTCGGGCTTGCAACCAGAGTGGACCTATGCCCGTTCCGTGAGCGTTGCCAGATGTTGTTTTTTTAATGTTTTCAGCAAATAAATCTCAATTATTATAATTTTTGACTTCAATTATAATGAATTAAGGGAATTAGCTATGAATGCTTTTATTTTTCCGATTTAAAATCGCTAATTTTTGATCGGGTACTGACTACCCAACACCAGAACGCGCGTTTTTATTTTAGCACCGTAAGAGAAAGGTTAATTTCACCTTTACTATTCGATTTGTGAATAGCGATGAAGGGCCTTCACTTGTATTTATTATCAGTGCAGGAGCAAGAGGTCGGCCGATGCGAAACGTGATTCAATGTTTTCTTTAAATGTTTTCGTTAAGATAAGAGTGTTTAAACGCGGAATGTTTTGCTTCTCTCGCTGGAAGCAGCCTCCACCAATGCATAGTCTTCTCATCAGTTATCTTCCAATAGTCGAGAGTGAACATGCTCACCAGCCAGAGTCGTCTGTTACAAAGAGATCATGAAATTGTTCATGTCATTATCTGTGAGGAAAATTCGTTATTATTTTGTCTTTATCTAAAAATGATATCTTTTCATAATTAATACGAATGCAAACGTTGTGTTTTTTGGGATCATGGGTATATTCAAGTAACTCGTCTTTTGAAACGAGGTTTTGGAGATTGTGACAATCTTGTTGTGTTATATGTTATAACTACCTTCTTCTTCTTCCTCAGTCTATTCTCGTCCACTCCTGGACAAAGGCCTCCTCCATTCGCTTCCATGTCATTCTGTCCTGTGCATATTGCATCCAGGTTATTCCGACGTGTCTGTTCGGATCATCCTTCCATCGTAGTTGCGGTCGCCCTGCACTTCTCTTCGCCGTCCACGGTCTCCAAGTCAGCAGTCTTCTTGTCCACTTTTCATCTGAGCTTCTGGCTACGTGACCTGCCCATTGCCATTTTAGAGTCGCCACCCGGTGGATGATGTCAGTGACCTTTGTTTTTTCTCTCACCTGACTCACTGACTCTGTCTCTTAGGCTTATTCCTAACATGGCTCTTTCCATGGCTCTTTTGGTCACTCGTAGTTTCTCGGCACTTTGTTTGGACAATGTTACAGTTTCAAGACTATAAGTACCAACTGGTAGAACGCAGGCTTCATAGACTTTTCGTTTCAGGTTGATCGGTATTTTCCGTTTTTAAGGATGTAACTCATGTTTGCCGAGCTTAGTCCAATTCTTCTTTTTAAGCTCTGCGGTTTGGTTATCTCGGCCCAATCGAATATTGTGTCCCAGGTATTTATATTCTTGGACATTCTCAATTCTGTTGCCGTCCACGTTGATTTCAAGCCTTTCCGTGCCCATCACCTTGGTCTTTGTCAGGTTCATTATTCAAACCAACAGACTACCTTCAGAATAGTTATAACATACTACCTTCAGAATAGTTATAACATACTACCTTCAGTATGTTATACCTATCCTGAAGATTGAGAATGCAACGATCTCCGAAACGTCGGTCGAGATACATTTTAACATTGTATTATATTTGAATCGATTTCGTCAGTTCTGCTGTATTATAAGCAATTTTAGCTTAATGTGTTTGCTAATAAATGTACCACTAAAAATGGCGGAAGTAATTAAGACGAATGTTATTACGTTTTTATTTATTTAGATCTTATTGAATTTCATTGCAAATGAATGTAAAAGTATTTAACATTATTAGTGTATGCATAAGACACGTATTGTTATTTTTTGGTTTTAATGTAATTTATTTATTTTCTTGCAGATGGATGCTAACAGCAGCGCGGCAAGCAGCGCTTCTGGCGGGGGTGGTGGCAGCGGCGGGAGTGGCGGCGGAGGGACCCAGGAGGAGGTGGCCGCCCTCCGACGCGAAGTGAGCACCCTTCACGATGCCCTCCGACTCCAGTCGTCGGTCTTGGCGTGCGAGAAGCAAAGGGCGGGCGGGCTGGCTGCGCGCCTCGCCACCCGCGACACAATGCAGGACGCGCGCCGCGCTCGTGCTGACAGCCAGGCCGCTGCTCTCCTCAGAGCCCTGCTCGTCCTCGAGGCCAGCCTCCGCAAGGAACAATCTACAATCCTTAAAAAACTAGAAGCGAAAGACCGACAAATCGTTAAACAGCGAGAGGAAATCCAACGATTGAAGAGAGAACGCAGAACCCAATGCGCCAACTCCCAGCAACTCAACGGCTTCACCAGCGAACAGACCAACATTGAAACCGATCCAGAATTTCACAGTCTCGACAGCGTCGACGTTCAACAAAAGATCTTCGAGAGAAGTCTCAGCTATCACGAGAGCCATCAGCAACCGTTTCAAAAAAACTCGAGACTCAGCAAAAGTTTCCAACTCTCCAAGAACGAAACTAAATACGGTAACACCAGCTCGAGCGAAGAGGTGTGCGAGAATAATGAAACCGAAGGGCAGGGTAAGGGTACTTATGTGAAGAACAAACAGGCTTTTGTGAGAAAAGACGTCACGAGGAGGTCCAGGAAGTTCTCTGGAAGGAGACACAGTAGCGCCTACTTGGACACGGTTCAAAAAAGGCAAAACAGAAGTCAGGCTAGTAGTTCTAGCGCAGACGACGGCCCTCAGTCCGAAAAGGACACCAAACTGTTCCATCCGGATGAGAACGATCACATCGGAGAAGAGATCTCTAAAGACATAGAGAGGGCTTCCAACAGAATAGACGAATTGCTTAATAATACGAAATCAAATCATCCGCCTAGCGTTTGTAGGACCACGAGGGAAGGGTCGTTGAGTTCCAAAATTGACCATTTGCACGGCATACGGAGAACCTGCTCGAGCGACGAAAGTTCTTATCGTCCAGTTGTTGCAACTGGAAGTTTAGATTCAGAAACTGCTAAAGATTCGTTCGGAAACACAGAGAGCCCTTGGTACACGAACGTGAGTGACCCAGAACCCGAGCTGGAGTGCCCGTACGGTGCGAGCGCCGGTCTGACGCAGGGCAGGTCCGTGTCGGCTGACACCATATTGTCTACGTCAGCGAATGTAAAAACACACAAAGCTGGGCACTCTTCTACAAACAGCGCCGCCTACAGAGCAGACGGGGCACAGTCGGACTCACCTGTGTCAACAGCCGCGAATGCTTCCAACAGCGATAAGGAGAATAATCCGCAAAAAAATACAAGTGATCAGAATTATCAGTACATCATAAATAAGGGTATCGATAACTCGGGTAATCACAAGACCTACGATACTTGTAATAATAATAAATTTGATAATGAACAAAATGAGAACTGGTACGCTAGTGCCAGCGACCCGGACGACGACCTGTCGTGTGAGATTTACAAAAACAACCCGGTGTTGGAGTGCGTGAATCAAATCCTTCTTCAGAACTCCTTGGACGAGAATACCAGCGACGCCCCGCGGGTGTACGAGTCGCCGAGTCCCAAGGCCTCCACCAAGCGGGTCCAGTTTTCTACTCTGAATAGCATTTCTTTTGACGAGAACGTCGGCAGAAACGGGCAGGAGAGCAACAAAAATTACAGAGAACTCCAAAGGGCACCACAGGAACGAAGGAGTTCTAATAAGATTGTGAAGTTTAGTTTGGAGACTTCTTCGGAGCACAGCTACGAAGTGCCCATCACTGCAGAAGCTTACAATTACGAAGTACAAAGCATCTACAGTAATGATTACGAACCTATTATAACTAAGTCAGACAGTGGAAGCGTGTATTCTAAGGTGAAACCTGTTCCTTTACCCAGATCAATCAACGTGAATAAAGTGTCCGATGCCACAAGAAAAAACACCGTCGTCAAGAGCATGGCGATGAATTTGGAAAATAAAATGAACGGTAACCACTACGTGGACATGGACACTAAGTTTGTGAGTCTCCCCAACACGCTGAACAGGCGGAAAGTGCCACGAGTGCCGCCGGCCCTCCCCCCAAAACCAAAGAACCTAGTTTCCAAATTCAAGCTGACCACCGGCCAGTCGGCGCCTGGCTCCGTCGCCGCTACGAACTCTGATCCCGTTGCATCGAACCAACGGGCCAATGATGTTCCAAGCGTGAAGAGCAGAAACACCCTGAACACTAGCGGCTCCACAAAATCCAGCGTTTCCGGGGAACCAGATTACTGCTCTATTTCAGAGATAAACGTTCCGGTCGTCAGCAGCGGGAAGCGGGGACTCATATCGACAGAAGCCACCGTTGAAATCCACACTGAAAAGTTCTCTCAAAACATCGCCGAGAAAAGATCTCTACCCAAACTAGCAACCATATCAAAAATTTCCGCTAACAAAATATGCGACAAAGATATACCTAAACTTCCACAAGTGACCGAGATTATTATACCGGATGATGACGAGACCACAGAAGCGAAAAAGATATCGCATGAGATGTACGCCGGGAAACCTCCGCCACATACTGTAAACGGTAATAAGATTGATATGAGGAGTTCTATTCAGATGGGCCACTCGGTTTCTACGATACTCACAGACATCAAAAACAGAAGCGCGAGCATCGAGGACGTCAACAAGTGTATCATGTCATCCGACGTGAGCCGATCTTTCGCGAACGGCGCCGGGCCAAAGCAGCCCTTTCCTGCACCTGAGAGAAGCTCAATAAGAATAGCGGAGAAGTCCAGGATAGATTTGCCCATTTTCGAAGCAGTAGAGAACGACTGCGAAAAATTTGATCTCTCTCAAAATTTTGAGGAATTCAAAATAGATGATTGCGAGTTTACACACATCGGTGCTGAGGAGTATCGCATCAGCTCGGGAACCAGCGACGGCGGCAGCACTGACAGCGCCACCGAAGAGGCAAACACCAACGTCTTAAAAGAAACTGCTAAATTGAATGACGTCTTGAGCCTGAGAAATCCAGCGGACGGACCGTACAGGATAGAATTTACGGCAGAAGACGACCTGAACGCCAAAAATTTGGCTCTCAACGCGGCAAACAAAAATGGTTCGCTCAATTCATCGTTAAAAAACTACCCAAAACTGTCAAATAAACCGGATTTACTTTCAAATATCGATAACGTTGAAACGGATTCGGTGCGGTATTCCGATTTGGAATCCAGCAATTCTTCGAGCAGCAATTGCGGCTCGTACAACACCGTGAAGTGCGAGCCCTCCACGTTCGCCAAAGACGTCCCGAACGTCAGAGCGGAACAAAAGCAGCCCCTGCCTTTTGAGTATTTCCTCGAATCCTCGGGCCTGAGCAGCAAGTCTATCCTGACTCCCTCGAGACCGCCTAGCTCCAATCACAAGAGCGTGCTGAAGCCGAAAGACGTGAAGATGAAATCAAAGACCTCGTACGCGCTCGGGAGGGTCACGCCGCTATACGAGAAGTGCGGGCCGAACACGGCCATCAAGTATTTTGAGCCATACTTATGAAACAAAGTTTAAATTTAGAACACTACTTCTTATTACTACTTAAAATATCCACCAACGAAAATTGCTTTAAAAAAATTCGGGCGAGTTTACGCGCCGTTGCTTTGACATTCAAGCATCAATATTCTCATAATTTAACCCTTAAAAAAACTTGTAAGTGATTATAAAACATTGCATGTATTCTAAAATAAATGAATGCTGGTATTATTGCTATGACAAAGGTGCAAAGTATTTAAATATAAAACAAAGATAATTAAACATTAGCACAGTTATTGGCTTTTATGTTTAACACCAATTGGGATCAAAAATCCTTTTTTTACCCAGTTGATACTTGGCACCTTTGTAATGTCCAGTTTTCATTTATGTTTGATTTAAAATTCGTTTAAAAAAATGTATTTCAAAATCATAATGGCGTCGAACAAGGTATATTCCATGTAACTTCGTGTTTCCGATGTCAATTTCATTTCATCATAATATTATGTTTCCTGCTTATTATAGAAAAAACATCATCAGGATTATCGCTGCATAGATTTGCTTAAGCAAATAATGATTCTGTAATCTCTGCCATCAAAACGTTGTCTATGGTCGCGTTAAATAAATTCGAAATTTATTTTCACTCTCTTAAAATAATTTGCTGGCATCATTTTATTTTTGGTTAGAACAGCCATTTTGTATTCAAATTATGTGCAAAATTGTGTACTTTTGAATAAGGTATTATTATTTTATAGGCTTATTCCAAATGGTGTGCAAAACTCAATTCACTTCATAGAATAAAATAATATTACTTTGTGTGAAAAGCGAATTTAATTATTTAATATATATTTTATATTGACATTACAATCACTAAATTAAATCATAATATTTTTTCTTTCTTAAATTTTTGCAGTTAAATTTAAATAAACTAAAATAAAAAAATATGTACCTTGAAATTTATGATTGCAAGAAAAAAATATCCATAATTTTTTATTTTATTTATAATATTAAAAAAATATATTAATGGAAATATATTTCTCTATTATGGGATTTGAACTCACAACCCTTACTATAGTGAAGCAATCCTTTCAACCATTTAAGCTATATCGAATTTACTATAAGAAGCATGATATAAATATCACTATTATTGTAAAAACACACAAGTTATATAAATGAATATTTCAGTTCTAATGTATTCCAATGTAATAATAATCCAAATCAAGTGTTTTATTTATTTATTACAAACTGCTTCTCAATTAATGATATTTATTTAAATAATTTACGTATGTTTTGAAGTGTTTTTGTAGCTAGTTGCTATGCTACAAAAACTTGCAGAAGTCAGCTTGCAAAAGGGCAATGAAAAATATTAGCGATAGTCAAAATGAATACTTAAAAAAAATCTGATTTTTAAATCACCTTTGGAATAAACCTGTATACCAAGCTGAAGTTAACGATTTTCTTGCAATAAAACGAAAATCAATATGTTTATAAAACAATATTCAATATCTAGTCATGTTTATTTCATTCAACGATATTGCAACGAAAAAATATTTTTATTTAATTTTTTTGTACCTATTTTTTTGTGTATATCATAGGTTCCCAAAGTATGTGGTAATGCCCCCTGTTGCGCGCTGAAGCCATCTAGGGGGGCGATTATGAATGTATTCAGAAACATTTGGGTGCCGTTCAGATTGTCCAGCTCAGTGGCTCCTAATTCAAAAAATATTAATTTATATTTCTCTTTTTTTTTATACACTTTGTTTTTACAACACTTACATTACATTTTTTTAAATGACATAGACATGTTTCGGACAACCAGTCCTTCTTCAGTGATACATATTATAAAGATACATACAGATTTAAAATATTATAAAATTGTTTACATGATCTGACCGATGTTTTAATAAAATGTATCACTGAAGAAGGACTGGTTGTCCGAAACATGTCTACGTAATTTAATTTGTTTTAATGTAAGTGTTGTATAAACAAAGTATATAAAAAAACATAAAGAGAAATAAAGCAATTACAACACAAAGTATGGCGAATATAGAAGAAATTATTAATATATAATATATTTTAAAAGAAAAAATGATTTATTGTATTAATTTTGTTTTTGGATTTAAAATTTAAAAGTCTTATTCTGAATTTTAATTCATTTTGTGCCTATCTTACGCAACCATTTATTTATATTTCAATTATAAATGATTTGAGAATTGATATATCTGACAGAGTTGTAGAAATTTTTTCCATGTTAATTAGAAAATGGAACTAATTAATCATGACTCTCTCTCCGAAAGGCTATTCAAAAATATTGGATCGTACCTCGTTTCAAATCAAATAGGTTTATTTACTCAAAAGACATTACAAACAACATAAATGTTTAAGACATCTATTGAGTACAGATAAAATATTTTATACATACATAATACCATTATTTCTTCAAAATACTTGCATCGTGTCAAGACTGCACACCATGGTAGACATTCAATTTATTATTTCTTGAACAATGCTGTAAAACTCCATATAAAATAAATAAAACAAATGAAAATGACATGTTTCACTTGTCTAAGGCATTATCAAATGGCTTGATAATGCCCCAGAAAGGCGAAACATGTCATTCACATACATTATAATAAAACTTTTAGAAAATAAGAGTTTTCATTCCTATTAATAATTCAACTTATAATATTTGATTGATTACTGAATCCTGACACATTTTTCTTTCATTCTATTTCTTGTTTGAGTTACATATTTATCATATACATTCTCTTAACCATTCATTCTTCTTTAATTCTCTCCACGCAATATGTTAAATGTGTGTATTATATTTGATGTTTACAATAATTTAGAGACCATAATGTACGAGTATTATGGCCTGAACACATAAAACTGTTTAAACAGTGGGGCATTAAAAAATTATCTTTATTATTGCAAAGGGGACTGTGGTCCAAAAATGTTTGGGAACCTATGGTGTATTAATTTTGAACATAGAATGAATTTATTTATTTATTAACTGTACCCTTTATTTTTATGTTTTTGTATTGTAATTTAAAAAATATTATAAAGTGACATTTTGTAAAGTATTTTATATAAATATGTATCGCATTTTTCTACTTTTCTCTAGCTTTTTTAATGTTTCTAGTGGAAATGTGTATAAAAAGCAATTTAAAAGTTTTCCGACAGAGAAAAGGCTTTGCTTAATGTAACTTTTCGCCATTTTGTGAAAGTCTTCTTAAAAAAAAATACGCATTTTGTTTAAAATGATTTATTTTACTTCATATATTCTATATTCGCCTTCACTTTAGGTTGTGGATTCATTTTTGAATAAATATAACTGCACTTAGTATTTTTACAACACTTTATTGCACTTTTATCAAAATGTTTCTCAACCAAATCCTTATTATACCCCCTCCACCTTTATATATATCTCCACCCCTTTTTAGTATATAAGTTATAACTATGTTTTATTATATTGTACATTCAAAAAGGTCATAACAGAAACATATCTGTGAAAAGTGTAAAAATGTGCAGTTATATTTGTTCAATTAATAATATTCATTTTAATTATTTGATTTTGGTTATACACGTGATAAATATTTAAATTCAATTTAATGTTTCACCTTAAAAAAAATTAAATGCTATTGCAATGTGAAGAAAAATTTTATATATTAAAAATAATTTGAGTGTTTTAAAATGCATGTTTTTATATTATTTTATATATAAATAATTATCAAATAGACCAACTGTGTTATTTTTTAAGTATATTACAATAATATTATTTATGTACAATATGCAAATTTATATTTAAAATGATTCTTTTATTTTTTTTACTATCTCAATGATTATAGATTATTTGGTGATGATTTTAGGTTTTTATGTATTAAAATAATCTATTTTAAATCTGTATCATACAATAATCCTTTTGTGTTATTTTTAAAATTGTAAATGGTGTTTTTATTTGTAAATTAAAGATAACATTGTATAATTTTATATTCCATTATTAAGTTCCGTAGAACTTTATTAAGATTAGAGGTGAGATGTTTAAAAGATACCTGAGTTAACTAGATCGTATATTTTGTGTACAACTTATTATAGGATTTAATTTGTCATGAAATGTATTGAATAAATTATAATCCTGCAAAGTAATATTTATTTTATTTTATTACAAATGGCACTCCTGTGTGATTGAACAGACTATTCGACAGCAGGGAAAACCTATCCAAAGCCTTTCCTCAAAAGTTAAGATGACAGTTCACAGTGGTGTTCTTGTACCGATACATATGCATGGAAGTGAAACCTGGAACTGGTAAAAGAAATTAAAATAGAATAAATGAGATCATTTAAATCATTTAAATAAATTATCATCTTAGTAAATCTGTATATGATAATTTCAAATGCAAAATACAAATAGTAAATGTAGTGAGAATCAATCTGCAGAGCGACTGAATACTTTTGAGAGAAGGGTGCTGCGCAGAATTCTGGGACCTGTGAATGAAGGTGAAGGCTGGAGAGTGCGGCATAATAACGAGCTGTACCATATTTACACAGCTCCCAGTCGCTTTACACAGGTCAGACTGAATCGACGTACAGAGGATGCCGTCATCGCCGCGAATCCCAAAAAGATTGTTGGAGTGGCACCCAGGTGGTTAAAGACCAATTGGACGACCAAGGTTGCGATGGGATGATGAAGTTGGGAGAGATGGGGCGAAATTGTTAAGAGTGTCAGATTGGAGGGTCGAAGCGGAGGACAGGAGGATTTGGAGACGAAGAATATTGGAGGCTAAGGCTCGATATGGGCTGTAGGGCCATCGAATTGAGAATGAAAGTGTTCTAAACATAATAATTAAAGGGCCATTGAGATGGTTTGGACACATTGAAAAAATAAATAAAGAAATAATGTAAAAAAGTATATGTTAAAGATGTTAACAGAACAAGAAATAGAGAAAGACCGAAGATAAAGTGGCAGGATCAAATTAATTAAATATAAAATGTCTGTCATGGATTTGAAGAAATCAACACACATGATATGTCAGGAAATAACAGTGTGGCGGTCCATTCGTTCTATCTACCAACACTCAGAGGGGGTGTAGTTAGTTAATTAGTAAGTTAAAAATAATATATATATATCAAATTTATACAAATATTATCATAAGATATGATTATCAGAATTTTGGGCATACTAATAAAGTGTACGCTACTGCCATCTATAGTGCAATAGTATAAACATTTACTTTCGCTAGTACTCTGCCATCTAGCAACGAATGTCAAAAGCAAAGAACACCTTTGATAATGCAGAGTCGAACACGTCAGTGCGTTTATAAATGTGTGAGCATAATGTAATATAAATATATTTCCATAGATGTCACAATTTCCTGCTATTTGTTTTGTATATACAATTCAGATTAAAGTACTTGCCAAAAAAAAATCTTTAGGAAAAACGTCTATATCACGACAGAAGTTTTCTTCGCAAACTATTCCAGTTAATATATTTGACAGCAAAATAGTGCAAAAAGGTGTTTTTCGATGTCCTGTTATCATTGTAAGTTATTATTTATTAATTTAATTGTTTTTCACCAATATGTATAACAAATTAGAATCTAATCAATTAGTTGCAAAAGGATACGTTTATTTATAAAATGTTTTCAAAGTTAAAGTTTAAATGATATACAAAGTGCTGCAACTGATTGTCCAAGATAAAATTAACGAAAAACGAAGTGTTGTGAGAAGAAGAAATCCTGAGAAGAAAATATTCGAGAATGTTTCATTTGTAGCACAACATTCCTGTTTAGAGCTGCTGCATCAAGGGTAGAAATAGTCTGATGCTATCCAACCTCTAATAGGAGAGGAACAACAAGAAAAAGTTATAAAATAGTGTTACTTTTTAGTTAATTTATATGTCAGCATTTGCACCACATTACGCAATGATTAATAAATAATTTGTGAACTCATCGCTGCACATTTTTTTCCAAAATTGTAAGCAGAAACGATGGCTTGCTGTGTAAAATGTGTATCCTGACATTTTCTTTTATTTTAAACAACGTGTTTATCATTTTAAACATCGATTCTTCCGACTTATCACGTGGCCGACATTTTAAATTTATTTCATTATACCACGTTTTCGTGAATATTTCACAACATTTATGTATACTTTCATCTTTCATTTGTTTAATGCGTCTAAATCATCTTAATGATTATATAATAATAAATATTTTCTTCGTATCGCTTTTTTTTACTTCCTATATCCGTGTTTGATACTTTGTCGTATGTACATTAAGCACACATCTTTACGCCAGTTTCATCCAAGCGATTGGTTTGCAGCAAAGTGCACCATTTTTTATGCTTCTTGGATTGCCACTTTTGCTTTTAATATTGCTTTCCAGATGCTTTCCACATTTATCTAAGCTGAAAACCTAAACTAACTAACTAACCATCACGCCGTCTCCCCGAAGGACTAGGCAGAAAGAATTGACTCCCACACTTTTCTTTCCTGACATATTTCTTTCGCTTCATCAATATTCATACATCGTGTCATGCACGCGCGTCGATTTCTCTGACTCCTCACATGGCCGACATTCAATATTTGATTTATTTGATTGTGCCACGTTTTCCTCGGTCTTCCTCTATTTCTGGTTCCATTTACATCTTTAACATATACTTTTTTACCATTCTTTCGTCATTCATTTTTTCTATATGTCCAAACCATCTTAATGATCCTTTCATTATTTTGTTCATAATACCATCATTCGCACCGAATTCACTTCTTATATAATATTTTCATTCGACACTATCATACACAGAGTATCCACACATTCGTCTAAGAGATCTCATTTCTACTGCATTTATTCTACTTTCATCCTTCTTTTGTCAGTTCCATGCTTCGCTTCCATAGATAAGGGTAGGTAGAAGAACATCATTGTGCACTGCCATTCTAGCTTTTTTGGAAAGGTTTTTGTTTGCGATGACAACTTTAAGTGCACCATTCACTTTGTTGCCTGCCCCAACCCTTCTTTTAATATCCCACTCCACTCACCCATCTCTTGTAAACATACTATCTATATTATTCATATTTCATACCCAATATAAAACCCAACTTATATTTTGTTTTGTTATTATATAATTTCTAATCGATCGCGAATATCAGATGCAGTGTTCGTATTTAGAAAATTAATGTTTTAGAAATTTCATGGTAGAATATTAAGTTTATTGTAAATAATGAAAAAAAAAATGTAAAAAATCTTTTTAAAATGCATATTCAGTTAATATTCACTAATGTTTGTGTTGGAAATATGGGTTACATCCTTAAAAAACGGGAAATACCGATCAACCTGAAACGAAAAGTCTATGAAGCCTGCGTTCTGCCAGTTGGTACTTATGGTCTTGAAACTGTAACATTGTCCAAACAAAGTGCCGAGAAACTACGAGTGACTCAAAGAGCCATGGAAAGAGCCATGTTAGGAATAAGCCTAAGAGGCAGAGTCAGAAACGATACGGTGAGAGAAAAAACAAAGATCACTAATATCATCCACCGAATAGCGACTCTAAAATGGTAACGAACAGGTCACGTAGTCAGAAGCTAAGACGAAAAATGGACAAGATGACTGCTAACTTGGAGACCGTGGTCGGCAAAGAGAAGTGCAGGGCGACCGCAACTACGGTTGAAGGATGATCTGAGCAGATATGTCGGAATAACCTGGATGCAGTCTGCACAGGACAGAGTGACATGGAAGCGAATGGAGGAGGCCTTTGTCCAGGAGTGGACGGGAATAGGCTGAGGAAGGAGAAGAAGAAGAAGAAGAATGTTTGTGTCATCGCCAGGTTTCGTGCCATTTACTCGAAGTGGTAGGCAGAAACAATGGACCATCACACTTTTCTTTCTTGTCAAATTCTCAACAATCATAAATCGTAACATGCACGCACGTCAATTTCTCCGACTTATCACGTAATCAACATTTATTATTTGATGATTTGATCATGCTTCATTTTCCTCGGCCTTCAACTATTTATTCTTCCATTCACATCTTTAACGTATACTTTCTTCACCATTATTTCTTCATTTATTCTTTCCACGTGCACAAAGAATCTTTGTGTTTTGGCCTTGATACTTTGACGTATAAATAATATAACATACCATTTAATCTACTTTCGTATTTTTTAGTTTAACTAGTACCATGTTTGAAGACGAAGACGATGTCGTAAGGATTGCTGGATCTGGATGGATGAAGCGGCTATGGAAAGGGGGCAGTGGCGTGTTTTGGGAGAGGCCTATGTTCAGCAGAGGACGACACGTAAGTCAAACCATCTTGATGAACCTTTCATTATTTTTCGCTTTCATTTGTACAAAATTAAATTGTTATGTTTGGTTTTGATTCTCAATCGTATAAAGTCTAAGACAGTGGTTCTGAAACTTTTTTGGCGACGGAACCCTTTTAGAAGACTAAATATTTTAGGGAACCTTAAAATAGTCAAATACAGGTTTTACGTTGTACATCACAGTCCATCACCAGAGAGGATGGACTGCCACACTATTCTATATTGACATAACTTTCTCGCCTCTTGTACATTCACACATCGTGACATGCAAGCTCGTCGATTGCTCCTACTTCAAACATGATCGCCATTCAGTAATCGATTAATTTGGTCATGCTATGTCTTCCTTGGCCTTCCTCAACTTCTTTTTTCCATTCACACTACTTTGGTATATCTTTTTAACTAGTTTTCCATCATCCATTCGTTCCATATGTCTAAACAATCTATCTGACCCTTTCTTAATTTTATTAAGGACGAATTCTTACTTAATCATTAGATATTCTATCATACATTAAATTTTCTGCTCATTCTTCTTAGTGACTTCATTTCTACGGCATTAATCCTACTTTCATCCTTCTTTTGCCAATTCTAATACATAAGGGTCAGTTCTACTCCATTGTGCACTGCTATCTTTGCTTCAGTTGGTATGTATTTATATTTGGCATTCCCATAAAATATAATTAAATTTCTATAAAACAGACGTTTTTATTCATATTAATTATTTATTACGGAGATTAACAACATTGTTCAATGAACAATAAATATATATGCAGTATATTATTTGCATCGCTCGCTCGCCTGCATCGCTCAGGGCGCACTAGACTGGTCCCCTATGGGGGGAAAGAGAAAGCGAGGCAGACCTAGAGCCACCTGGAGAAGAACCCTGCAGGACGAGGTTAAGGCAGCAGGTCTCACTTGGGACGATGTTAAGCATCAGGCATGCGATAGAGTCGGGTGGAGAAGATTCCTTGAGGCCCTATGCACCACGGAGGTGTGACAGGACAAAAAGAAGAAGAAGATATTAATCATTATTAATAAAACATGACATAAAAGAAAGAAAAGATGCTAATGAATGGAAAATATGGAATAAGAAAATGAAGAAGATGAAAGAAAACTCTAAATACGAAAAGAAATACATTTGAATAAACTGTTTAAATTTTATTCATACTTATGTTAATTACTTGAACATATTTCATGCTTATATCTATGTAAATTGTAAAAGTTAATATCAAATCTATTAGACGGGCATCGAAAACATTATACTTTCGGTATCTTATGGATGGGGTACAGCTTGAAAGAGCTTCTACATCCAGAGGTCTCGGTGTTCTGTTCGATGCTCAATTATAGTTCAATCTTCACATAGTTGCTCTATGTAATAGTTCCATTAAAATGCTTGGATTTGTTTTTAGGAATGCCAAGATATTTTCCAACACACAGGTACTTCGGGTGTTGTATAATTCCCTGGTAAGAAGTCGGCTGGAATATAGTTTCGTTATTTGATATTCTCTGATGGTGGAGCGAGTGCAGAAAAAATTTCTGCGCTTTCTTTACCTCAGGGAGCGCGGTTATTACCCGTGGCTCTTTCCGACTGAATTCTTGCTAGGTATGCTAAGCTACCAATCATTGGAGAGAAGGAGGAACATTCACTTGGGAGTTCACTTCTTTCAGCTGATTGGCGGCCGTATACAGAACTCGGATGTCCTGAGTGATGTAGGTCTATTTGTCCCTGATAATTACCTTCGTCAAAGACAGCACAGATTGTTTTATTTGCCACGCTGCAGAACCAACCTGCCAATGGTAATGCCTGTGGGTAGGGCAATCTTATTGCTTAATCGGATCGCTTCGGAGGTCGACATATTTCGTGATAGTGTGAGTTGCCTCATGGATGCAATATCAATGTTATGATTTTTTCTTACTCTTAATCTTAATTTTTATTTTTTTTAATGCTTCTCTGTTTATAATGTAATTGCAAACAATTTGGAATTGCATGTCTGTAATGTTTGTGATTATTAGCAAAATAAATTAAATGAAATGAAAAAATGAAATGAAATGAAAATGATGCCTTAAAAAGCCAACACATGTTATTCCCATAAAATATTTAAATGAAAACTAATTAATCAAATCAAATCAGTTTATTTCATCAACAGACATTACAAAATTAGTTTTTAAGGCATCTATTGAGAACAGGTAAAATAATATATTATATATAGTATACTACCAGAAACGCATGAGAGATGGTTCAATATTAGGAAGACAGGATACTCTCCAGAATTAAGAGTATTTGCCTTCTGAACGTACTTTCACTAATATGAAAGACGTTAACCATCACGCCGTCTCCCGGAGGGGTAGGCAGAAAGGATGGACCGCCATACCGTACTGTCCTGACACATCTCTCTTGCTCCTCCATATTCATACATCGTAACATGCACGTCCGTCGATTTTTTCGACATCGAATGTGGCCGCCTTTCGGAATTTGATTAATTTGGCTTTCCTTGGTCTTCCACGACTTCTCTTTCCACTCACACTGCTTGTATACAACATTTCAACCATTCGTCTTTTGTCCATTCGTTCCATGTGTCTAAACCAACTCAGGAATCAGGGAAAGGGCGTGTTGGTTAGTTAGTTAGTTAGTTAGTGTACAAGTCGGAAACATCGACGCATGTATGACTCGCTGTATGAATGTGGAGGAAGCTAGAGACGTGTCAGAATCGAGTAGTGTGGCGGTTCATTCTCTCTGCCTACCCCTTGTACACTAACTAATTCACTAACCAACCATCACGCCATTTCCCCGGAGGGGATAGCAGAGCTATCAAATATTGAATGTCGGCCATGTGAGAAGTCAGAGAAATCGACGCGCGTTCATGACACGATGTATGAATGTTGAGGAGGCGAGAGAAATATGTCAGGAAAGAAAAGTGTGGCAGTCCATTCTTTCTGCCTACCCCTTCGGGGAGACGGCGTGATGGTTAGTTAGTTAGTTAGTTAGTTAGTTAGTTAGGGTTAGCAGAGAGCATGGACCGCCACACTGTTCTGTCCTGACATACTTCTCTCGCTTCTTCTATATTCATACGTCGTGTCTTACGCGAACGACACTTAATATTTGATTGATTTGATCGTGCCACGTATTTCTCGGTCTTTCTCTATTTAATGTTCCATTCACAACTTTAACGTACACTTTCTTCACCAATATGTCTTCATTTATTCCTCCCATGCGTCAAAACGTTTTTGTGGCATGTCCTTGATAATTTGTCGCATAAATTATCATAATATTATTGTTATTATTTTGTTGAATCGCTTTTAACATCATTACAGCGCGATCCAAATCGATACAAAGGGTATAGCTATCATATTGATTCTCATGACATGTAATAGGTTGCTAGTCCATCGCTATTTTATTTTTACGTGAATTCTACACCAGACCAAAAACAATGTGATAATCATACTGCCATCACCGGGAATCGAACCCGGGACCTTCGGTGTGATAGTTATACCACTTGCCACTCGGTCACGAAGTCATCAAAATATTCTTCTTCTTCTTTCTGTGTCTTGTCAGGTCTCCCCAACGTTGACTATCACCCTTGAGTAGGCCTCCCTGTCCTGGGCCGCCCGGAACAGCTCCTCCACGGTCCTTAGCCCTGTCCACTCTCGGATGTTCCTCAGCCAGGAAACCTGCCTTTCCCAACACCTCGTCGACCCTCAATCTTACCCTCCAAGATCAGATGCAGAACATGGCCCAAGTAGGACACCTTACGGACTTTGATATTGGTCAGCAACTCTCTGTCAACTCTGGCTCTATGGAGAACGTTTGTGTTCCTGACCATTTCAGTCCAGGAGATGCGTAACATCCTTCGGTGTATCTACATCTCAAAGGCCAAAATCAAAATATTAGGTAAAATATTTAGCACGCATTCATCTAAGAGATTTTATTTACAAAACGTTTAATCTAATATACTTTCGTATTTTTTGCTCGTACCATCTTGAAGATGTAGACGATATCGTTAGGATTGCTGAACCTGGATGGATGGGAGTGGCTTTGGAAAGGGGCCAGTGGAGTGCATTGGGGGAGGCCTACGTTCAGCAGTGGACGATAGACGATTGATATCTGAAGTGAAGTCATGTAAGTCAAACCATCCTATTCATTATTTTTTGCTTTCAGACGCACTGCATTCGATTATTATGTTTGTTTTTGATTAATGATTAATTGTATCTCAATAGAGACGAAGATGTGATATTATTTGGAAACAGAATATGGTAGTCGAGACGTTTACAGGACTTATGACCTGTCATTGGTAGATTGATCTAAAAAATGGGAAGTTATTTAACATAATAGTATATATACAAGTTCCAAAAATTTGTCAGATTTGACATAAAGTGATCGCTTAACCCAACTAATGACAGGTCATAAGTCCTGTAAACGCCTCGACTACCATATTCTGTTTCCAAAAAAATTTACATCTTCGTCTCTATTGAGATACAATTAATCCTTAAAAATGTATAAGCCGCAATGGGTAAAATCCAGTATTTGTCTACAAGTTTTGTATACATTCAAAAAACAAATTGTTTTTGATTCTTAATCCTACAAAAATTCATCCGAGATATCTCTTTTCCACCGTATTTATTGCTTATTACTTTTATTATATTTTGATAGTCTCATGGAAAATAACCTTTCTTGGTTTAACCCATTCTTTGACATCAAATATGGATAATTATAATACAGTAGAACTTCGTTTTTCCGGACTAATTGGGATCGGAGGTTTTCCGGATACCGATTTTTCCGGATAATCAAACAGGCGCTAATTATTTTACCAAAATAAGGTTTAAATCGATTTTTTTCCGACTCATTTATTGATTATGAAATTACTAATTTTACTGCAAAAATAATTATGTATGTAGAACATGTACATTAAATAGCTTACAGTACTGGAAAAATAATCAGAGTTTTTTTTTTAACAAGATTTCCTCGTCTTAATTTTTCGACGAGCGTGCATGTTACGATCTATGAATGTAAAGGGAGCTCAAGTGGTTTGTCAGGACAGAGTGGTATAGTGGTACAGGGGAAACGGCGTGATGGTTAGTTAGTTTTTATATCTTTCTTCGATGGCCCTACAGCCCATATCGAGCCTTAGCCTCCAGTATTCTTCGTCTTCAACTCCTCCTGTCCTCCGCTTCGACCCTCCAATCTGACACTCGTATCAATTTCGCCCCATCTCTCCCATCGCAGCCTTGGTCGTCCAATTGGTCTTCTACCACCTGGGTGCCACTCCAGCAATCTTTTTGGGGTTCGCGATGACGGCACCCTTTGCACGTGACCGGCCCATCTCAGTCTCTTCAGTCTGACTTGTGTGAAGAGACTGGGAGCTTTGTAAATATGGTACACGCACTTACCGTCATTCACAGGTCCCAGAATTCTGCGCAGCACCCTTCTCTCAAAAGTATCCAGTCGCTCTGCGGATTTCGCTGTCATTGTCCACGCCCCGCATCAATAATAATAATAATAATAATAATAATAATAATAATAATAATAATAATAATAATAATAATAATAATAATAATAATAATATGCTAACTTTTAAAGCGCCGATTTTGTGATGTAATCACCTCAAGGGCGCATTAAGACGTGTTTTAAATCTAAAAATCTAAATGTGACCGCTTAAAAAACGATCGGTTTAAAAGTATATAGGTCACTACTGTTCCTTGTCATCTTCGTTTTCTTTTGTTATAGACGAGCACAGGTAAGTGAAGTCCTCCACGATCTTAAAGTTGTATCTATCCTTGAATATGATGGTTCGACGTGATTTATGGGTTGCATTCCTGGTTTGTTTTATTATTTTTCTTCCTTTAATTCAAAACGTTATAACTAAATCGTTAGTTTTTATATATTTTTAATAAAACACACCGCATCGGAGTTCAGATTATTGCTAAAACTTCGTTACCTTTCCGCTAGGAGACGAAATGGCGCTGCCACTAAGGTAACAAAAATCCCGTCAGTCGAGAGACAACCGTTTGTGGGATTGTACGCGTCGCTCCGTGTAGAGCTGACGTCGCGATCTTTCGTATTGCATTTTAAAGTTGTATCAACTGCTCCAGAATCGAGCTAAACATCACACAGGATGACTGAAAAATTAATAATCTATCCTTCACGCTTTGCATTCATTTGTGTGTAAATCCTAGCGTATAATGTTAACGTGTTGATTTAAAAACAGCTGTGTTTAAAATAGTGAATGTTTCAATGTATTTTTAAGAATTAAACATATATTAATGTAATATTTCATTAAATAATATCAAATCAAAGTTTTACGATTAGTTTTACGTAATATTCAATTAATGTTTTAGATTTCATTTGAACGTATCTATTTTACAACGCCGGGTAACATGTAAATCTAATGTTTTTTGTGTTAACATTTGCTGTCTGTTACGGTACGATAAATAAATTATAACCTTACTTTTTATTGTTGTTTTGTGGCCCACGGAATGATTTAGTGCGGCAGTGTTCTATGTCCAGTGATTTCAAATCGATTCTTTTAAGTGCCACGAAGTTTTTTTTTTGAATTAACAAAACGCAGACAATCAGGAAATTGGAATCTATACAGATTGGTAAGTAATTGACTCATGACGTTATATTACCCGAATTTGATTTATATTACAAACGAGTGTATAAAAACACCCGCGTATTGTAATGCAACGTTGTACCAAAATTTCGAACCAATCAGTAAATAACAAAATATCAAATCAATCGTTTTTTTACATATTAATACAAGTTTTTTCGTTTATAAAAATAATTTTGACAGGTGTAAAAATAAATTTTTCATTTGTTCCAATGACAATTTGAATAAATTCTACAATCAAATTTTCAAGTTTTTGCTGGTGTTGGATTGTTTTAACTGCCTAATTAAAATTAAAACAGTGGAATAAAAAATTAAATAAACACAAATGTCCGGATCGTCCAGCTGACGACAAGTGCACCATCTAAAAGAACATTATGGGTTAAATTATTTTTATGTGTTATTTTATTTTATATCATTGTATTTTGTATAATTTGTTTTAGATTTATTATGTAGACGTTGAATGATTGAAGTGTGCGCGGGAGATGCCTATTGGTGGCGATGAGGTTCGCAACCCATCACACCGCGTCTCTCGCGTTGGCGAAAAGAGAAGAATGGAGTGCAGCATCGAACAAAGTGTTGCAGTCCATTCTTTCTGTCTACCCTTTCGGGGAAACGGCGTGATGGTTAGTTAGTTAGTTTGATTGATAGAAATATATTATTCTTTTTCTTATTGTAGATCTTGCAATCTGTAAATAACAAAATTTCAAAGCAATCGTCTTTCTTTAAAAAGAAGAAGAAGATAATTGGATTTCATTCAAACTACTCTCAAAACCTTCCTGGGACAAATTAGAACAAATTGTGAAATTTTCAGCGAAATCGGTTCAGTAATTTTCGAGAAAACTATGGACAGACACACAAACATTCATTTTTATATATTATACATATATAGATTGATTGATAGAAATATATTCTTCTTCTTCTTATTGTAGATCTTGCGATCTGTTTATTCAGGATATCAACTTTCTTCCTCTTATGAAGACGACCAGACTTCTCCCCATCTCTTTGCTGGTCGTCCTGGTGGGAATTTAAATTAATAATTTTTTATGATATTAATTAAAATCTTCATTTTTAGGTAAACTTAAAGCGTTCACAATGTTTTTCCACTTTCGAGATTATTTTTTTCGACATGTTTCGAAGGTATACACCTTCATCATCGGGAGAAAGATATAAACTAGTTTATTCGTTTTATTAAAAAAGAATTATAAAAAAATGAAATATTCACAATGAATATGTACGAGTGAAAATATATATTTTCTAGAAGTTTAATAATATTTTATGAGATTGACATGTTTCGCCTTGCTATATTATCAAATGTTAATACATTATTTGTTTTTATTTTATTTTACACAAATGAGAGGTACCAAACGAACAACAATTAGGCGACTCATTTGGATATAAAAAGTTTAACAAAAATAGCATTTGATAATGCCTTTACAAGGTGATATACGCCATTCCAATAAAATAAATGTATATTTTAGAAAACAAACGTTTATATTCGTATTAATTATCTAATATGGAGTTTTAAATTCAAGAAATACTAAATAATGTAGGTTCATTGAACATCAGCCAATAAATTTCAATAAAAACATAATAAACTATCACGTTATTAGCTTGGGGTACCCTACTTTCTACATTTGGGTAAATATATTTATCTTTTAGAAAACAAACTATCTAATGTGGAGTTTTACGGAATTGTTTCAGTAATTAAATATTACGTACAATAAACATCAGTCAATAAATTTCAATAACCAAACATAATATACTATCACGATATTAACTTGGGGTACCCTACTTTCTACATTTGGGTAAATATATTTATCTTTTAGAAAACAAACGTTTATATTCGTATTAATTATCTAATATAGATTTCTACACAATTGTTCAAGTAATAACACATAATTTACTATGAACTTTAGTCAATAAATTTCAATAACCAAACATAATATACTATCACGGTATTAACTTCAGGTAGCCTACTTTCTACATTTGGGTAAATAAAATTATCTTTTAGAAAACAAACGTTTATATTTGTATTAATTATCTAATATAGATTTCTACACAATTGTTCAAGTAATAACAAATAATTTACTATGAACTTCAGTCGATAAATTTCACTAACCAAACATAATATACTATCACGGTATTAACTTGGGATACTCTGCTTTCTGCATTTGGGTAAATAAATTTATCTTTTTAGAAAACAAACGTTTATATTCGTATTAATTATCTAATCTAGAGTTTTACACAATTATTCAAGTAATAACACATAATTTACTATGAACTTTAGTCAATAAATTTCAATAACCAAACATAATATACTATCACGGTATTAACTTCAGGTAGCCTACTTTCTACATTTGGGTAAATAAATTTATCTTTTTAGAAAACAAACTTTTATATTCGTATTAATTATCTAATATAGATTTCTACACAATTGTTCAAGTAACAACAAATAATTTACTATGAACTTCAGTCGATAAATTTCACTAACCAAACATAACATACTATCACGGTATTAACTTGGGATACTCTACTTTCTACATTTGGGTAAATAAATTAATCTCTTAGAAAACAAACGTTTATATTCGTATTAATTATCTATTCTAGAGTTTTACACAATTGTTAAAGTAATAACATACAATTTACTATGTACCTCAGTCAATAACCAAAAATAATATACTATCACGGTATTAACATGAGGTTACCTACTTTTTACATTTGGGTAAATAAATTTATCTTTTAGAATACAAACGTTTTTATTCGTATTAATTAACTAATATGGAGTTATACACATCAATTCATTAATAAAATATAATGTAAAATTAAAAACTCTTAAGCTTAATTTTTTAATTTTTTAATGCTTCTCTGTTTATAATGTAATTGCAAACGATTTGGAATTGTATGTCTGTAATGTTTGTGATTATTAGCAAAATAAATGAAATGAAATGAAATGAAATGAAAATGAAATGAAAATGAACATCAGCCCATAAATTTCAATCCAAACATAATATACTACTTTTTATTTATTTATTTATTGTTTCTTGAATAATGATGTAAAACTTCATATAAAATTATTAATATGTATGAAAGACGATAGATTTCAAGGAGTTTTATTATAATATTTATGTACGACATATTTCGCCCTTGTAAGGCATTTTCAAAATGCCTTAATTCATATACATTTTGAAAATGCCTTCTTCTTCTTCTTTAACAGCCGTTGTCGTCCACTGCTGGACATAGCCCTCCCCCATACTTCTCCATGTATGACATGTCATACGGGGGGTGGTTGGCATTACAACGCCACGCTTACCAGACGGGTTGGCGAGGTGTCTTTCCACGTTAGCCTATGCATCAATATTATCCACCGAGGTAATTCACACTCGATCTCTAACATTTCGCATAGTTTCCAGGGGAGACTAAAGTCGAGGAGGTGTGGATAGGTACTTGGGATCAGATCAATCCTCCAGCATAGCATGGCCATGAAAATGTCTTACAAGGGCGAAATATGGCATACTTAAATATTATAATAAAACTCCTTGAAAACTATAGTTTTTTTATACATATTAATAAATAATATACTACCACGGTATTAACTTGGAGTACCCTACTTATCTACATTTGGGTATTATAAAATAAAAGCGGGTAAAAAATAGTTCAGGGAAGTAACGCGAGCAGTTGAATTCCGGGTGTAAATTTTGTGGGGGTTGTTTTAACCCGCTCCAGCCTCGCTCCAGTGGGCAGAGCAGGGGGAAACGTGAGCTTAATAACGTATGCACAACCTCATGCGCCCTCCCTGGACATAATGACAAGGGAGGAAGTTTTGAGAAGCTTGGATTAGAATTTCATGGCTGCGAAAGACAGACTAAACGTAACAGGTTTGTTCCCATTCACTTCCATGTATAATGCATAACGTATACCTTAATGACAGATATATTATAGAAGACATTAATATTGCACTCAAAGTCATTACTGCAAATATAAATATATCCACGGCAGCAAAGATGGCAGTACACAATGGAGTTCTAGTGCCAATCCTCATGTATGTGGAAGTGAAGCTTGGAGCTGGCAAAAAAATGATGAAAGCAGGATAAACGCCGTAGAAATGAGATCACTAAGAAGAATGTGCGGGAAAACGTTGTATGATAGAATACCGAACGATGAAATAAGAAAGAAATGTAAGGCAGATGACTGCATCATGGATACAATTAAAAAAGGATCCCTGAGATGGTTTGGACATATGGAACGAATGGATGAGAGTAGAATGGTTAAAATCTTGTACACAAGCAGCGTGAGTGAAAAAAGAAGCCGAGGACGACCGAGGAAAATGACCAATTGACATGACCAAATTAATCAATTACTAAGAGGCGGTCACATTCGAAGTCGGAATAATCGACGTGCGTGCATGGTAGGATGTATGAATGTAGAGGAATCCCGAGAGATTTATTCAATAAAGTACAGCGGAGCATAGAAGTAGAATGAAGTAGATTAAATGTGGTCTGGCACCCCCTTGCTGTTGCTGTCTTTAAATGTAAGTCCCGGATGGACCGGGGACAGGCCCAGGGAGTGAACGAGCGAGGCTGACAAAAGGGCGCCGCTACGCCCTATAACAGCCTCAGGTATGTGGCGGGAACTTCTATGTTCCTTTAAAAAAAAAATCCCGAGAGGTATGCCAGGACGGAGCATTGTGGCGATCCATCCTCTCTGCCTACCCCTCCGGGGAAATGGCGTGAGGGTTAGTTATAGTTATTTAGTTTAATATTGTTTATTTGTTCTTCAAACACGCGTATTGACAGCAGGCAGACATCCATGTGCCTTTTTTCATCATCTGGGGTCGGCCCTCCTCGTACGAAGATGCCAAACTTTTCTATCCTGGCATATCTCCACTGTCAGGTTCTTGTGTTGCAGCTCCTTTTCCATGTTGGCCCACCATGTTGCCATTGGGCGGCCTCTTCCTCTTGATTTTGTGGAAATGCTGAGAGCTTTTTGGATAATGTTTTCGCTGTCTCTTCGCAGCACATGGCCGTACCACCGGAGTCGAGATCGAATCAAATCAAATCAGTTTATTAACTTAAAAGACATTACAATCAGCAAAATGTTTAAGGCATCTATTGAGTACAGGTAAAATATTATAAAAATACAAAATAATACCAGGAACGCATTAAAGATGGTTAGACATTAGGAAGACAAGATACTTTTTAAAGTCAAAAGTATTTGTCTCCTGAACGTACCTTCACTAATATGAAAGACGTCGATCTCCGAGGAGACCGCGTTCAGCATACTAATTGCTCTTCCCACCGGTGTCACCAGAGGCAGATTGGTTCTGGTGGCCGGTAGGTATGATGGATACCTTAAACATTTTGCTGTTTGTAATGTCTTTTGAGTTAATAAACTGATTTTATTACTGGAAAACCCTCCGAGATTGTGTCCGTATCATTACCGTGCGATCCAAATCGATTTTAAGAATTGATTATTGATTCTCGTGACTTGTGATAGGTAGCCATTTTATTGTCACGCGAATTCTACACCAGATCAAAGATAGTGTGACAATCACACTACCGTCGCCGGGAATCGAACCCGGGACATTCGGTGTGGTAGTTATAGTTCTTGCCATTCTGTCACGAAGGTCGTCGTTTTTATTATTATTTGTTTGATTATTCAGTAGTTTCTATGAATAAGTATTAAGACGATACGAGTTTTTCCATTTTCGCCCTTTTATTGACCGGTTTACGGTTAGTCGGTCAGTTTTGCAGTCGGTGAGCAGAAACCCGTTTTTTCAGACCTGTTGATCCCTGGGGGACTCGCTTATAACCGGCGTGCTACTACGTTCATGGATGATAGATGGTCGGTTATTAGTTCCTGGATCACGTACTCCACTGGCTTCATCTTCTTGCGTTTAATCTCGCGATATAACTATATTAACCCTTACCACTCCATTATTTTTTGATTTTGTTTGTCAGCCAACTCTAATTTAAATAATGTCAAAATAATTATTAAATAAAACGATGTTTTTTAACTACTTCCACTTTTGTCTTTATTTCGACAGCGACCGGTTTCACCAGGCTCGCTGGCATCGACAGACTGGTCCAGTCTGTCGAAAAGTGGAAGTAGTTAGAAAACATCGTTTTATTTAATTATTATTTAAAATGAACTCCCATCAAGAGATTTCAGTAAAATCATTTGATTTATGTCAAAATATTTATATTGATAGGTAGTTTAAAAAAAAATCGTTAAAAAATCATTTGTAATGATTTATTCTTCAAATAAAAACATTATGGACTACTTATAGTTTTGCATAGTGTGGTACTTTTTAAAACAATCTCCAGGATCGAGATCAGGTTTTTGGAACAGGTCTCACAAAAACCACACTGTTTCCCGTCTTCCCCCTGGAATCTTTCTGTTACTGCACACAGTACAGTCTTTAGAACCTTTGTCCAGTTCCGCAATGAAGTGGGGCTTGTACTCTAATTGCTCCTCTGCATGACGTATCACGCGAAGTTCCCGCCATTTTAGATTATGTGAATTTGCAAGGATTATTTTATAGTAAAATAAAAACGGAAAACAGTCAAAATCTTATTAAAACGTGAAATGAAATGTTTTTTTTAACGAATAATCACAAGAAAGTCAAGTTTTACGCGCGGAAATACACCGCGCGCGCAAGTCTTATCTTGTCGGCCGCCAGCTGACAACTGAGTTGTAGCGTTCATATAGCGATGTCGGCTGGCGTTCGACAAAGGAGTGGTAAGGGTTAATTTGTTTGTAGCATACCTATATGACCAAACCAAACCAAACCAAACCAGACCAAAATCATGAGTCCATCCAACAGCAGTATCACAATCGATAATAAGAAAATTGAACCTGTTGAAGAGTATATTTATCTTGGACATAAGATCAAATTAGGGAAAGAAAATCAGACAGCGGAAGTACCCAGAAGAATTGGACTAGGTTGGGCAGCCTTTGGGAAACTCAATCATATCCTTAAAAACAAGGATATTCCCATGAATTTAAAAAGAAAAGTGTTTGAAACATGTATCCTCCCTGTGCTTACATATGGTCTGGAAACTATCACCTTAACTGCGAGGACCATATATAAATTAAAATGTACACAGCGATCTATGGAGAGACAAATGTTAGGCATAAGTCTGAGAGATAGAATCAGAAATGAAGAAATCAGACGCCGGACAAAGGTTGTCGACGTGGTGGATCGTATTGCCAGGCTAAAGTGGCAATGGGCAGGTCATGTTGCCAGACAGGGAACAGACAGATGGGCACCCAGAGTCCTAGGATGGAGACCATGGGACATGAAAAGAGGAATAGGCCGGCCTCAGAAACGTTGGGCCGATGATATTGTCCCTGTCGCGGGTAGCAGGTGGATAAGAGAAGCCCAAAGAAGAGAAAAATGGAAGAAATTAGAAGAGGCCTACATCCAGCAGTGGAGAGACGGCTGAAGAAGAAGAAGATACCTATATGATATTGTGATTTTATTATCGGATTTTTCTCTAGTCGCGTTTACATTGAGCTGTGAATTCACATTTGAATAAATCTGTATCTGAGAGCCATAAGGTGTTAAGTGAACCATCAAGATGGTTAGCGAAACAGCTCTCGCGGCAATTTCATAGAAATTGAATCAATTGTGATATTTAGGGCTCGGATTTTATACATCCCAACCCCACAATAAAATACCTCTCAAATTACGACCCAAACACTTCCAGCCGCCACAAGCGCCCAAAATTTTCCTTCAGAGGAACACTCCGGGCCACACAAATCATGCCCCCGAATAAACTAACAACCCACCAAATCACCTTCCAACAATGTTCCCATCAGACGTAAGAGGAATAGCCACATGAGCTGAACCTCTGTAAGCCAGAAGATCCAGGTCCAAGTCCAAGTCCAGGGCTCGGATTTATATTCGCTAAAAAAGTTTAAAATAATCAAATGATTTAACTGAAATCTCTCGGTGGAAGTTCATTTTAAATAATAATTAAATAAAACGATGTTTTTAAAACTACTTCCGTTTTTGATTTATTTGGACAACGACCAGTTTCGCCAGGCTTGCTGGCATCGACAGACTGGTGACACTATTGCAAACCGATTCCTTTATATACATACAGATCAGGAGTGGTAAACAATTTCTCTCACCCCGAGAACCCTGAAATATTCTAAAATATTCGGTAAACCCTGAAATATGCTTTAATATTACCTAATATCATGGGCTAAAGGGGGTTGATCACAAAACACCAAAAAAAGGCGTCTTTATGAAAATGAAACCAGGAAAAAATATGCTTTTTATGTCAATTCGAGCCCTAGTGATATTATATAACAGTGTTTCAATTAAACAGTTAATAATTTTGAAATGTCAAAGGGTTTCCGCCAAAACAATGGATTATGTCTCAGTTTAGTAAAATAAAAATAAAAGCTAGAATGGCAGTGCACAATGGTGTTCTTCTACCGACCCTTATGTATGGAAGCGAAGCATGGAACTGTCATGAGATCTCTTAGACGAATGTGTAATACTCTGTGTACGATAGAGTGTCGAATGGAAACATAAGAAGTGAATGCGGTGCGAATGATGGTGTTATGAATAAAATAATGAAATGATCATTTAGATGGTATGGACATACGGAAATAATGAATGAATAAAGATTGTTAAAAAAATTATAAAATATAAAAAAATTTAAAATCTTTATAACATCTGTCAGATCATGTAAACAATTTTAGAATATTTAAATAAATGTATCTTTTTAATATGTATCACTGAAGAAGGACTGTTTGTCCGAAATACGCTTATGTAATTTTATTTTTTAATATAAGTGTTGTACTCGTATATACAAAGTATATAAAAAAGAAAAAGAGAAAGAAACCATCATAACAATACAATGTATGGGGTATATAGAAGAAATTTTTTATGTTAACGATGTAAATGGAACCAGCAATAGAGGAAGACCGAGGAAAACGTGTCACGATTAAATAAATCAAATATTGAATGTCGGCCATGTGAGGAGTCAGAGAAATCGACGCGTGTGCATGATACGATGTATAAATATGGAGGAAGTGATAGAAATATTTCAGGAAAGAAAAGTGTGTCCATTATTTTTGCCTACGCCTTCGGGAGACGGCGTGATGGTTAGTTAGTTAGTTAGTTTTGTTTTATGTATCACAATTGTATTATATTTTACGCGACAGCTGTTTCATCAACCTATATTGACATAATCAGGTATTACAATAATACATCAAATGTAAAATTTTCGTGATTTTTCGAACCTTTATGTATATGTGTATAAAATAAAATACAATTTTGATACAAAAAACAAAGATATTTAATTTAACAGTTTAAAATCAAATATTGAATGTCGGCCATGTGAGGAGTCAGAGAATTCGACGCGCGTGCATGACACGATGTATGAATGTCGAGGACGCGATAGAAATATCTCAGAAAAGAAAAATATGGCAGTCCATTATTTTTGCCTACCCTTTCGGCGAGACGGCGTGATGGCTAGTTAGTTAGATAGTTTAAAAATAAAAAAAAACGTAAACATTTTGACAAAATGTATAAATAAATCATTTTTATTTTATAAAACATTGACCCTTATGTATGGAAGTGAAGCATGGAACTGGCAAAAGAAGGATGAAAGTAGAATAAATGCAGTTGAAATGAGATCTCTAAAACGAATGTGTGGCAAATCTGTATATGATAGAGTGACAAATGCAAGTATAAGAAGTGAATGGGGTGCGGATGAAAGTGTTATGAACAAAATAAGGAAAGGATCATTTCGCAAGGCTAGCTGGCATCGACAGACCGGTCTTACCCATAATTTTGGATAAACCATTCTGCATAGATGGGTTCCGATTCCCGCCCAATTATCGTGGCAGTCACTCAATAACGAGGCGGTTATTAGCGACGGTGACACAATGATTACGCGGGAAAGTGTCATTACTTACTTTGGAAGTAAAAATTGCGTTAAGCGTAGTACTAATAAGTTTAATCGTTTCATACCGAAGGCCTCGTCCGATGATTATCGAGAAAGTGAAGAAAGTGATGTATGGGACAGGCAGTGAGAATATATATTAAAGAGATGAGACTTCATCTCGTCAAAACACGAGTTTTATAATACAGTCAATGTTTTATAAAATAAAAAAGATTTATTTTTACATTTTGTCAAAATATTTACATTATTTTTATTTTTAAACTATCTAACTAACTAACCATCACGCCGTCTTCCGAAGGGGTAGGCAGAAAAAATGGACTGCCGCACTTTTCTTTCCTGACATATTTCTCTCGCTTCCTCAAAATTCATACATCGTGTCATGCACGCGCGTCGGTTTCTCTGACTCCTCACGTGGCCGACATTCAATATTTGATTAATTTGACCGTGCCACGTTTTCCTCGGTCTTCCTTTCATTATTTTGTTCATAACACCATCATTCGCACCGCATTCACTTCTTATATTTTCATTCGACACTATCATACACAGAGTATCTACATATTCATCTAAGAGATCTCACTTCTACTGCATTTATTTTACTTTCATCCTTCTTTTGCCCGTTCGATGCTTCGCTTCCATACTTAAGGGTCGGTACAAGAACACCATTGTTCACTGCCATTTTAGCTTTTTTGAAAATCAATTTTGTTTTATTATATATTCAAACATTGAAATAAAAAACAGGTTTTAATAAAAATTCTATCATATTCAATTGTAATAATCAGCAAAATAGAGTCCATAAATGATGTTTCTTAATGGCAGTCGATATAGGTATATTAGTAAAATTATCCCATACTAACTACCCCATAAAAAAAAAAAACGAAAAACTACCCCATAAAAAATATGTGGTAGTTTTTCGTTGCTTTTTACATATTTGTGGAGGTTGTTTGAATCCAATTATTGTTTACAATATTTTAGCTATTGATTCTCATGACATGTGACAGGTAGCTAATCTTTGGCCATTTTTATTGTCACGTGAATTCTACCAGACCAAAGACAGCGTGTGTTTTTCTTTTACACTGTCATCGCCGGGAATCTAACCCGGGAATAATTAATTGTAGTGTTTTTTTTATTAATAAAGGTATTAAATAGTTTTATTATACATACTTGTTTCGTCGGGGTTAAGTGTACTGTCACGGTTCGCCTTTTTTGTTCATCACTTTCATTTTCGTGACCGATATGCCAGGAGCTCAGTTGGGAGCCCATGGCGGAATGATTACGTTAGAGTTACGTTGTGAACTGTTGTCTTGTGCCCCATGACGTCATTATATTTAAATATTCGAATTGAATTCTATCGTTCGATATGTTTTTGTTTTTATTTGGTTGATCGGCTTCTATAATATGTAGATTATCATCTTGTAACAATATAAATAGCTAATTTACCATCTCATAGTTACAGAATTTTTTATTTTAAAGTTTCAATCGTCTTCTTCTTTTACTTTTAGACCATTGGTCTGGTCTCTCAAGGGAAGTTGACTCCCAGCTCCATATCTTTAGATGGACGGTAGCCTACAGGAATCTCATGAATCACAACGTGTTGGATTCTGAAGGGATTTCCTCACGTGGTCGACATGTTGAAATTAGATTTTTTTTACCCTGTCACCGTCGGGAATCGAACCCGAAACCACATCGTTATCGCCGTGAATCGAACCCGGGACCTACGTTGTGGCAGTCATAAGATCGTCGATATCAGTTGCCGTACTCCCATAGAAGCCCAAATGCCCGGCTTGCGTAAATAATTTTGAATCAAAACCTCTTCTGGCTTACAGAGGTTCAGCTCTTGTGGCTATTCCTCTTACGTCTGATGGGAACATTGTTGGAAGGTGATTTGAGGGTTGTTGGTTTATGAGGGGGCATGATTACTTAGATTTGGGGGGTTTGATTCAAAATTTCTTACGCAAGCCGGGCTTCTGGGCTTCTATGGGAGTACCGCCACAGGTCGATATAGGTATATAAATAAATAGAAAATATATTAAAAAAAAAAAAAAATGAACTGTTTTGCTCTTCCTCTTAGTTTAGGTCGTATGACCTGTTTGTGACGGTCAGTTGTCCTGGGATGATGATGTCCAGCCATCTCTCCATCTTTTTGGCGGCTTTCCTGGTAGTCTCTTGCTGCTTGGGTTTTCATCTTAAACAATTCTTGTATTCTCCATGCGGTCCACGTGGTCTCTCCAAAAGCGCCTTATGCTTCTTCCCCATCTTACTATGTCCTCAACACCACAGAAAGACCCTATTGTTTCTCTTCGTCGTCTTTCATATTAGTGAAAGTACGTTCAGAAGGCAAATACTGTTAATTTTGTAGAGTATCCTGTCTTCCTACTGTTGAACTATCTGTCATGCGTTTCTGGTAGTATACTATACACAATATATTATTTTACCTGTTCTCAATAGATGACTGAAAAATTAATTTTGTAATGTCTGTTGATGAAATAAACTGATTTGATCCGATCTCTGAGGGTTTTGTTTGCGATGGAGCGCAGGGTTCGCATTTCTGCTAATCTAAGAAGCTCTTTGTTTTAGTGGTATCGGTTCTGACCTCTATTCCATACGTCATGATACTCTATAAATATTGCTTTTATTAAAATAATTTTAAAATCGTGATATGAAGGGTTAACACATGCGATACATTGATATACTGGTTCATATGTGTATATATTAAAACACATTAGCACATAGAATCTAATGGTAAGTCTTACGTATATAAAAACCAACCGCATTTCCCTCTTTCAAAACCTTGACTTTTAAAGTCAACTTTTAACTCTGTTACCACCACTTGCTAATACACATGTTATGTATTACTTTTTTTTACCATTATTAACATCCGGTTTAAGTTACGAAATAATGTTTCCACGTACAGGCGATGTCGGTTTTAATAAATATTTATTTATAGTAGTGAAACATGGAGTTAGAGAAAGAAAGAAGATAAAAAAGACATTTTATTTATGGTTTTTTCAGAAATAATTCAAATCTCCGGGACTGATCCTCTTCTCTTCCTCTAGGAAATACTTTTTAAAAAATAATTAGATTAATCCCACCCTACTCTACAATGCCAACTCTAACTGGTTTCCATTCCCTGACCAAGAATACTCAAGGACTTTGTAAGAAACCCTAAATCCTCCCTGGCCCTCTTCGGAGGAGCACTCCAGGCCACACATCAAGCCCCAGCATAAAACACCTACCTATCATAATTTCAACAATGCTTCCTACAGACGTAAGAGGAATAACCATTAGGGATGAACCTCTGAAAGCCAGAAGATCCAAGTCCATATTAAATAATGAATAGAGATGAAAACATCCATTTTATAAGGTAATATCTTACCTTAGGTATACCTTAAACAGGCGACATTTGATAATACCTTAGACAGGTGAAACATTTCATTCACATAAAATATAATAAAATTTACAGAAAACAGACGTTTTCATTCGTATTATCTATTTAATATAGAGTTTTTTATCGTTGTTCAAGAAACAATAAATCACAGATCTAAACTAACTAACCATCACGCCGTCTCCCCGAAGGGGTAGGCAGAAAGAATGGAACGCCACACTGTTCTGTCCTGACATACTTTTCTCGATTCCTCTACATTCATACATCTTGTCATGCACGCACGTCGATTTCTCCGACTCCTCACGTGACCGACATTCAATATTTGATTGATTTGATCGTGCCACGTTTTCCTCGGCCTTCCTCTATTTCTAGCTCCGTTAACGCCGTTTACATATACCTTTTTTTACCATTCTGTCTTCACTCATTCTTTCCATGTATCCAAAACATCTTAATGACCCTTTCCTTATTTTGTTCATAACACTTTCATTCGCACCACATTTACTTCTTATGCTTGCATTTGTCACTCTATCATATACAGATTTGCCACACATTCGTTTTAGAGATCTCATTTCTTCTTCTTCTTCTTCTTTCCGTGTTCTGTCAGGTCTCCCCAACGTTGACTATCATCCTTGAGTAGGCCTCCCTGTCCTGGGCCGCTCGGAACAGCTCCTCCACGGTCCTCAGCCCTGTCCACTCTCGGATGTTCCTCAGCCAGGAAACCTGCCTTCTCCCAACACCTCGTCGACTCTTAATCTTACCCCCTAAGATCAGATGTAACAGTGCTTACTTTTCGCCTCTCAGAACATGGCCCAAGTAGGATACCTTACGGACTTTGATGTTGGTCAGCAACTCTCTGTCAACTCTGGCTCTATGGAGAACGTTTGTGTTGCTGACCATGTCAGTCCAGGAGATGCGTATCTCATTTATATTGCATTTATTCTACTTTCATCCTTCTTTTGCCAGTTCCATGCTTCACTTCCATACATAATGGTCACAGATCTACGTGTTATAAAAATATCACTCACATCTATCCTCTGTTCCTAAGCCTTTCAGATATCGGTTTTTGTTAGGTTAGGCTTATCAGACGTACCATTGCCGCCTATTCACTCGAGTTACTAAGTTGTAAAACAAATAAAAGATTTTTAATAAAAGTGTCAATGCTATTCTCTATCTAACAAATTGAAACAATACAAATGATCGAAACTTTTTATTCGTTGCTTTTTAATGTCTTGGGCAGTTCGTGTCCGGTCGAACCGGTTTGAATTTGACTTGGCGAAACCCAACTCCATTTTTCAAACTACACCATCTCACGCTTAATATATCTACACTTCCTAACAATGCAATGGTATCAAAGTGCATGCAGTTGAAACAGATTACCATTGCTTAAATCTACCCTTTGTTCCTGGTTTATTCTCTTTCGGAATTACAACAGCTTTGTTTTTTATTTTTCGCGATCTCGCGGGCGTTTCTGATGCAGTTTCGTGTGCGTGGTCGTAGACTATAGGCAAGGTGGGCGTTTTGTAACGCAGACCGTGGTCAAGTTTTGATGAATTTATATGTTTTCGTCTTACAAAAAGCGTTTGCCGCGGCGGCAACGCGAGCTTAACCGAAGTTCTTCGGTCGCGTGCTGGTAGTGAATGTTGTTTTTATTGTTATTGTACCGTGTGTGAGTGAGTTTTTTTTATGCGTGTTATGTTATGGTGGCGAAACGTTATCTTTTGGATTTATTACAGTTTTGGGGCCGCCCCAAAGGGAAGTTGCAGGCAGTGTTAATGAACTTGCACGTATGGTACAGTAGTCATCGTAATTTTGTTACCAATACGTGTCTATTTTTTTCGTTTCGAAGTTATCATTAAGTAAAGGCGATTGTTTTGTCGGTTTTATAGGGATTTAAAAAAAATTGATTTGATGATTTAATGATTTAAAAAAAAAATTTAATTAAAAAAAATCAGAGGTATATCTCTACATCAGGGAATATGGTAGCTATCCCTGGCTCTATCCAACGGCATATTTTGGGAATGCTTGGGATCAACTCTCTGCAGCTTCGCAGAGATGGGCATCTCATAACCTATTTCTTTAGATTACTCAGCTGGACTTGGACTTGGATCATCTGGCTTACAGAGGTTCAGCTCATGTGGCTATTCCTCTTACGTCTGATGGGAACATTGTTGGAAGGTGATTTGGTGGGTTGATGGTGGTGAATTTGCGCGTGTTAAGTTTGTGTTAATAAGTTCAACTACACGAAGTAGTTGATGTTGTGTGGAGTGTTGGGCACGGAAACCGTGTTGAAAATCTGGAATGAGAGTTGGAGGATGTTTGGCGTTTTGTCCATGATAGATATATCTGACAGCGACAGCATAGATTGTTTTACCTACCGGCCGCCAGAACCAACCTGCCTCTGATGACACCGGTGGGAAAAGCAATTAATCTGCTCAACGCGATCTTCTCGGAGATCGACGTCTTTCATATGAGTAAAAGTACGTTTAGAAGGCAAATACTCTTGATTTTGGAGTGTACCTTGTCTTCCTAATTAACTAATTAACTTCCTAGTTTCTGGTATTATCCTATATAACTAACTAACTAACTTACCATCACGCCGTCTTTCCGAAGGGGTAGGCTGAAAGAACGGACTATGACACTTTTCTTTCCTGAGATATTTCTCTCGATTCCTCAACATTCAAACATCGTGTCATGCACGCGCGTCGATTTCTCTGACTCCTCACATGGCCGACATTCAATGTTTGATTTATTTGTTCGTGTCACGTTTTCCTCGGTCTTCCTTTATTTCTGGTTCCATTTACATCATTAACATATAACTTTTTTACCATTCTTTCTTCATTCATTATTTCCAATTGTTCAAACCATCTTAGTGATCCTTTCATTATTTTATTCATAACGCCATCATTCGCACCGCATTCACCTATTATATTTTCATTCGACACTCTATCACACACAAAATATATATACACACATTCGTCTAAGAGATCTTTTTTCACAGTTCCACGCTAGGCTTCCATACATAAGGGTCGGTACAAGAACACCATTGTGCCATTACATTATACTATGGTATATATAATACATTATTTTACCTGTTCTTAATAGATGCCTTAAACCTTAATTTTGTAATGTCTATTGATTGGACTTGGATCTTCTGGCTTACAGAGGTTCAGCTCATGTGGCTATTCCTCTTACGTCTGATGGGAACATTGTTGGAAAATGATTTGGTGGGTTGTTTGTTTATGCGGGGGCATGATTTGTGAAATAAACTGATTTGATTTGTCTGCATGTGGTCAATATTATCGGCTAGTACTGTAGCGAATACATCCGCACACCGCTACGCTTACTCGGCTTATATAACGTTAATTAATTATTTATCGATCGGGTATCGAAGGCGATGAAAGTTGACCCATTGCATTGCGTCCGATACATTTTCACATTCTAACCGTCCCCGGCTGTGGCGAGTGACCATGTAACGAAAAAATGTGAGGAATAAAAGCGAAATGCGCTTTTAACGAGTCCCCACTCATGTCAACTCGTTTGGCGCCGATGAGGTTCGCAACTCATCTCGGATTATGAGATAATCCAGCGATGCCGTCATAAATATTAAATAATACTTTATTTTGCTTGTGTCATTGTTGTATATGATAAGAAAATAATTAATACGAATGAAACGTCTGTTTTATATACATTTTATGTAAGGCCAATGTGGCCGCTACGTAGGCGCACCACCAATACCGTAAGGCCACTGTGTATTAAAAATAATTCCAGAAGGATTTTTTTGTGTGGCTAGCGACTCTCCGCAAGAAAAATGAAACTTCTGACGTTGGTCAATCTTATTGAAAAAGGGAATTTTGTTGAAGTCGAGCACTAGGGTTACCATTTATAGTGAGATCGATATAAAAGATCCATTTTTTGTTTTAAATTAATACCTGAATTTCAAGTGTTTTGTTGACCTTTTAATCTTTAATCAATTTCATATTTGCCCGTTTTTACAAAATAAAAATATAATAATTTTGTGATATTGAATTTCCTGAAATTACCTGAATTTTTTATTTATATTAAAATTGTAAACTCTTAAGAATTGGTCAGGCTACACGGAAGTGTAGCCAACATGTCGAAAATAAAATCCATCCGGTCATGAGAGCCTCAGTACACTTACTTTCTGGATATGCCTCGTATATATATTTTTTGGCCCTTTTTTGTATTCAAGCTGCCTTAAAAATAGTAAAAAAGGAAATATATTACAAAGATGAATAAAACAAACAATAAAACTTGAAAATCGGTTGATAATTGTTCGAGTTATCGATGCGACCAGTTTAAAAAAAAGTTTAGAGAAAAACACTTAATAGTTTTTAGTCTATTTTTCTTAATATAAAATCATGTATCTTCTAAAATACGAGTTTTTATACTAACATAATCCTACCGAGTCCTGGACCATTTGATGGTTATTCTTTTTATCTCCAGTGGAGTCCTTGACTTTTTATATTTTTTTACCCTTTCCATGCGATTCTCAGTAGCTTTCACCCGGTTAGGGTCGCGGTCGACGCAAGGGCAGTCGGTCTACCTACTCTCACTAAAATTACTGTAACTCAGTCAATTTTAGGAATTTTGACCTCAAATTTTATACAAATATTTTCGAAGCTATAAAATTAAATTAAAATAAACAAAAATTCACCCAATGCGTGGCAGAAATATAATGTTTAATATTAAACTTTATGTCTATTTTAAAATAAAAAAGAATTTACATAAAACAACGTAAACGGAACTAGAAATAGAAAAAGACCGAGGGAAACGTTGCACGATCAAATCAACCAAATATTAAATATGTCGGCCACGTAAGAAATCGACGTGTGTGCATGACACGATGTATGAATGTTGAACAAGCGAGAGAATTATGGCATGAAAGATCAGTGTGGCGGTGTATTTTTTTGTCTATCCCTTCGTAGGGGCGTTGTGATGGTTAGTCAGTTATGTCTTATTTTGACATATGACGAAAATATGTCATAAAATTTTCGTATAGAAATAAAGTTACAACAGTTTCCAGCGAGTCCGCGAAAAGGGTATTTATTCCCTTTCTGCGGCCATTATTAGTCTAATAAACGGGTATTATTATCCTTTCTGCGGCCATTACCAGTCTAGTAAACGGTTATTTATATCCTTTCTGCGGTCATTACCAGTCCAGTAAACGGGTATTAATATCCTTTCTACGGCCATTACCAGTCTAGTAAAAGAGTATTAATATCCTTTCTGCGACCATTACCAGTCTATTAAATGTGTATTAATATCGTTTCTGCGGCCATTACCAGTCTAGTAAACGGATGGCTATTAATACCCTTTCTGCGGGTATTACCAGTCTAGTAAAAGGGTATTAATATGTTTTATGCAGCCATTACCAGTCTAGTAAACGGGTATTAATACCCTTTCTGCAGCCATTACCAGTCTAGTATACGGGTATGAATATCCTTTCTGCGGCCATTACCAGTCTAGTTAACGGGTATTAAAACCCTTTCTGCGGCCATTACTAGTCTAGTAAACGGGTATTAATATCCTTTCTGCGGCCATTACCAGTCTAGTTAACGGGTATTAAAACCCTTTCTGCGGCCATTACTAGTCTAGTTAACGGGTATTAATACCCTTCTCGCAGACGATGTGTTAATAAAAGAGCCGCAACCGAGTAAAATCAAGCCTTTCCCAAAATCCATTCTATGCCATTTTCCCATAGAAACTGTGTATTGGTTTATGCATCTGCCCGCATTACATAGCGTGGGAGTGGTCTCCGCTGATGGTTCTGGCCGACCAGCGTTTGCGGAATACTGGGGAGTCGTTGACCCCGTGCTGGGAAGAGCTATTTAATGGTTGTGATATACAGCCTATACAATCCTACTAGCGAACGTAGACGGACCGTACGCAAATAAACATTACAGATCAAATCAAATCAAGTCATTTTAAAGGAATAATTGCATCTCAATAGAGACGAAGATGTAAATTGATTCTTTGGAAACAGAATATGGTGGTCGAGGCGTTTACAGGACTTATGACCTGTCTGAGGCAGAATGACAGGTCATAAGTCCTGTAAACACCCCGACCACCATATTCTGTTTCCAAAAAAACAATTTACATCTTCGTCACTATTGAGATACAATTAATCCTTAAAAATGATTAACCCGCAATGGGTAAAATCCAGTATTTGTCTACAAATATTGGTAAGATTCATCAAATCAAGTCAGTTTATTTCTCAAATAAGATATGACAAACATTAAAATTTAAAGCATATTGAGAACAGGTAAAATATAATATTGGTAAAACATCACTAACTTACTAACCATCACGCCGTCTCCCCGAAGGGGTAGGCAGAATGAATGGACTGACACACTTTTATTTCCTGACATTTCTCTCGCTTCTTCAACATTCATAATAATAATAATAATAATAATATGCTAACTTTTAAAGCGCCGTTTCTGTGATGTAATCACCTCAAGGGCGCATTAAGACGTGTTTTAAATCTTAAAAATCTAAATGTGACCGCTTAAAAAACGATCGGTTTAAAAGTATAGTAGAACAAAGTATAAATGTTTAAATTGGGTATGAAATATGAAAAAGATGGGTTTTCAATTTAGATCTGAAATCTGTCGGATCATTTATGCATCTAAGGTGTGAAGGAAGATTGTTCCAAGCTGATGGACCGGCTACCGCGAACGCTCGATCCCCGAAATTTGTACTGGGGCAACGCTTCGGCTAAACTAATCTTCCTATTGCTGAGGAGTTCGCCGAGCGAAGTGTGGATTTCCGTGAATTTAGGCTGTCCGTTATACAGAGTTCAGATATATAACTTGGTGCCATTCCATGTAGCGCTTTGAAGACTGTCCAGCAGAGTTTATACTGGATTCTTTCTGGACTTTTAAGCCAGTGAAGTTCTTTGAGATGTTGTGTTATATGAGACTTTTTTGGAATGCCTTTAATGAGCCTTGCTGCTGCATTGAACGCAGATTGAAGTATGTTTATTTGTTGTTTTGGAATGTTTGCATAAATTCCATTACAATAATCAAGTCGTGACACAACGAAGGAATTTACAAGAGTTTTGAAAGTGTCGTGGGGAATACTCCTTTTGACGGATTTTAATCGTCTTAGGTGGAAGAAACTAGCGCTGACCGTGTTATTAATTTGGGATTTTAGAGACAGATTTACGTCAAGATAAACACCAAGAAGCTTTGTGGAGTTTTTGGGAACGATATCATTGTCAGCTGTTGAAATTGAGGAATGATCGATAAGATGTTGACGCTTTGCGGAAGAAGTTCAGAGAAATTCCGTTTTGGATGGATTTAGTTTAAGTTTGTTTGATGCCATCCATCTGGATATGGCATCAATGCAGTTGACAGTTGTTGACGTAAGATGTTTGGTGTCATCAGGGTTGCAGAAAAAATAAAGTTGCTGGTCATCAGCATAGCAATGTGAGAGGAGGCCAAAGGATTCTATTATTTTGGCAACGTCATTTGTAAACATGATAAATAAAGGGGTCCTAAAACAGAGCCTTGTGGCACACCAGATTGGATATTAGTAAATGAGGATTTTTTACCTGCTAGCTGCACAGCTTGTGAACGATCCGACAGATATGAATTTAGCCAGTCTATGGCATTACCTCTAAAACCATACGTGATCGCTAATCGTTGGATAAGATATGAGTGATCAATTGTGTCAAACGCAGCGCTCATGTCCAGAAGGGAGAGCAGTGCCAATTTGCCCGATTCGTTTGCCAGTACTAAATCTGACATAACTCTAAGCAATCCCGTCTCCGTTGAATGGAAACGTCTGTAGGCGGATTGTAATTTAGACAAAATATTATTAGTCGAAAGGTGATTAGAAATTTGGGAGGCTACAATTTTTTCAAGAACTTTAGAGATGAAAGGTAGATTTGAGACGGGCCGGAAGTTACTAAGATTTTCGGAATCTAGTTGAGGTTTTTTTAATATGGGAGAAACAATAGCTTTCTTGAGCAAAAAGGGGACTTGTCCTGTTAGAAGAGATTTGTTAAAAATTTTGACTAAAAATGGAGCAACATGGTGACAGCATCTCTTGAGAAGCCATGTCGGAATCGGATCAAGCGAACACTGTTTATTAGGTGCGTTTAAGATAAGTTTAATCACTTCTTGAGGTGTTGTGATATTAAATTTAGTTAGAAGTTTTCCCTCATATGTCGTGAAAGTTGGTGGTGTTGTAGATGAAGTCGTTGCACGAATCACAGCGATTTTATCTTCAAAGAATTGGGCGAAGTCCTGAGGAGATAACTTAGTAGAGGCCTTTTCTTGTTGATTATTTCCGAGTACTGATTTAACGGAATTCCATAGATGTCGGGGATTTTCCTTTTCCGATTCAATTTTACATTTCCAGTACTCCGATCTTTTCTTCTTGATCAGGTCTCTAAAAGAATTCTGCGATCTCACCCAGGCTTCTCTTGAAGAGCTTAGGCCTGTGTTTCGGTACATACGTTCAAACCTACGCATTAGTCTCTTGTTTCTACGACATTCTTCATCAAACCATGCATTAGACACTCGCACCCGGAGTGTTTTTGTCGAATGTGGAGCATGCTTGTCGAGAAGAAAAGTAAAAACATTGTAGTAGGTTTGAACTAATTCATCTAATGACATTTCGAGGGTATTGTTATTATATTTTTCACAAACATGTGAGTTCATCAAGTCTCTTTCAAATTTTTCAAAATTGAAAGAGCGCCATGTACGTGAAGTGAAAGTTTGAAACACGGGTCGTGGTGGATGGAAAGGGATCTCCGTACGAATCATTTTGTGGTCCGAGAGTCCAATATCTATAACACTTGCCGGAGTGTTAACAGCATTTTTGTTGGAGATGAGGATATCCAGTAATCCACCTGCGGTATGTGTTGGCTCGGTAACCCATTGCTTGGACCCATAGCATTCCATACATCTTGCATACATGACATACATCTTGTCATGCAAGCGCGTCGATTTCTCTGACTCCTCACGTGGCCGACATTCAATATTTGATTAATTGATCGTGCCACGTTTTCCTCGGTCTTCCTCTATTAAATAATACCATTAAAACATAATTATACAATACCAGGAACGCTACTTATGGTGTTCTTCTACCGACCCTTATGTATGGAAGCGAAGCATGGAACTGGCAAAAGAAGGATGAAAGTAGAATAAATGCAGTAGAAATGAGATCTCTTAGACGAATGTGTGGATACTCAGTGTATGATAGAGTGTTGAATGAAAATATAAGAAGAGAATGCGGTGCGAATGATGGTGTCATGAACAAAATAATGAAAGGATCATTAATATGGTTTGGACATATGGAAATAACGAATGAAGAAAGAATGGTAAAAAAATATATATGTTAATGATGTAAATGGAAACAGAAATAGAGGAAGACGGAGGAAAACGTGGCACGATCAAATAAATCAAATATTGAATGTCGCCTATGTGAGGAGTCAGAGAAAAATCGCCGCGGGTGCATGACACGATGTATGAATGTTGCGGAAGTGAGAGAAATATGTCAGGAAAGAAAAGTGTGGCAGTCCATTATTTCTGCCTACCCCTTCGGGGAGACGGCGTGATGGTTAGTAAGTTAGTTAGAAACGCTACTTAGAACATGAACTTAAAAATATTTGATTAAAATTTTTTTTTGAGTATCTTCTTCTTCCTTGTTGAAGACCTTTGTGGTCTGTTATCCAGAGTGTTGCTCCTTCTGTGAGGTAGACTCCCAGCTATCCTTCCATCTTATTTGAGGTCTTCCACGAGGACGAGTCCCATGAGGCTGATCACGTAGTGCAATATAAGGGAGTCTGGTGGTGTCCATTCTTTGAACATGACCGTACCAGTCCCCTCTTCGCTGTCCATCTTATAATATCCTCAACCTCACATATCTCTCTAATTCTGGTGTTCCTCACGCGATCTCTCAGTGTCTTGCCTGCTATCGTCCTCAGTGTTCCTCGGAAGTCCTCAAAACTTGTTTGGTCCTAACTGTCTGCCCTTGCTTCGAAGCCATTGTTGGTCTTACGCATGCTTTATAGGTCTTACTTTTAATGGCAAAGTCTTTGTTTTTCTATATTGTAGATTTTAGAGCACCAGAGATTGCAGCTGCCTTGTTTACTTGGGCTTGTATTTCTTCCCGCAGATCAGCTCCTCCCACCAGGTCTATGCCTAGATACTTGAAGGTCCTGACCTGTTCTATGGGTTGATTTTCTATAACCAGGTTACATGTTTTGGGTATTTTGGAAAAGGTCGTACATTTTGTCTTTTCGATAAAGATCGTCATGTTGTATTTCTTACAGGCGTGATGTAGTCTGTCTATCATTTTTTGTAAGTCATTTTTGTTCTCAGCTATGATTTTAGCATCGTCCGCATAAAATACCACATTGACATAATGTATGGAAGCGAAGCATGGAACTGGCAGAAGAAGGATGAGAGCAGAATAAATGCGGTAGACATGAGGTCCCTAAGACGTATGTGTGGTAGAACGATATAGACAGAATCTCAAATGCTGATATAAGAAAATAATGTAGAGCGGAAGAAGGTATTATGAACAAAATTGTGAAAGGATCGCTTCGTTGGTTCGGACATATGGAACGCATGGATGGAGAAAGAATGGTTAAGAAAGTATACGTTAATGATGTAAATGGGGTACGGAGTCGAGGCAGACCGAGGAAAACATGGCATGACCAAATTGATCAAATTTTAAAGGTTGGTCATGTTAAAAGTCGGAGGAATCGACGTGCGTGTATGACTCGTTGTATGAATGTGGAGGAAGCTAGAGAGGTTTGCCAGGATAGAGTAGTGTGGCGGTCCATTCTCTCTGCCTACCCCTGTGGGGAAACGGTGTGATGTTTTGTTTGTTTGTTTGTTTTGTTTGACAATTTCTTCTCCCATCCTATGTTATATATCCCAGTTGTAGCGATTGGCTCTCCTCTATGAGTTTGTTGTAGAATATGATATTTTTATTCTTGTGTTTACGCGCCCATGATAATACGCACTTTCTTTGTGTAACACGAGAGAACTGATCGATCTTACATATAAACTATATACCTATATACAAGATAAGGCACACGTGTTATATGCTTTGATGCTTTGAGCTGTCAATATCTTAGAAGGAACAAATTGATTTCAATTTCGGTACTCAAATTACAATCGCTAAGGGCGGGCTTATAAAACGTTGCTCGAGAATTCGGTACTTGCTTGAATAGTGTCAATATCATTTCAACTTATACCAATTTACATTATTCGTGTTTTTATCAGTTCGATTTAAATAAAATAATGTTTGCGTGGAATGCTCCGTATACCATGGATCGATAAGGCCAGTAATGCAGATGTAATACAGAAATCTTTATTTTGCAAAATATAAAATATGGTTTGAACCTTACAAAACATGGCTTGACTAAATTAATCAAGTTTAAATGCAATTAAAAATGAAAATACATTGTAAAAAACTTTTTAAAATGTGTATATAGTTAAAATTCACTAATGTTTGCTTCGGTCTTGTATGCACTACACCAGCTTTGGATGCACTACCATCTTTGCTTTTTTGGATAGGCTTTTTAGTAATAGTTATTAGAAATAAAATATGTTTTTATAAGATATCTACTTAAAGTTATTTTGATTTATTGTTTCTTAAACATGTATGGAAGCGTAGCATGGAACTGGCAAAAGAAGGATGAAAGTAGAATAAATGCAGTTGAAATGAAATCTCTTAGACGAATGTGTGTATACTCTGTGGTGTACATGATGTAAAACTCTGTATTCAATAATTATTTGGAATAAAAACGTCTGTTTTCTAGAAGATTTATTATATTTTATGGGAATGCCATGTTTCGCTTTCTGTCAAATCAAATGTTATGCATTATCCAAGGCACATTTGATAAAGAAGATACTATTATCATATTTAACCTTAGAAATGAATGATGAATGTGATGATGATGAATGTGAATAAGTCTAAGGTAATGATTTTCGAAAAAGAAGGGAGCATGACAGTCTGCAACATTAGTGTAAACGGTGAAAATCTGGAACAAGTGGATGAATTTGTTTATTTAGGAAGTATGTTTACAAAGGATGGGAGGGTGGAGAAGGATATTGAAAGAAGGGTTGGGGCAGGCAACAGAATAAATGGTGCACTTAAAGTTGTCATCGCAAACAAAAGCCTATCCAAAAAAGCTAAGATGGCAGTGCACAATGGTGTTCTTGTGCCGACCCTTATGTATGGAAGTGAAGCATGGAACTGGCAAAAGAAGGATGAAAGTAGAATAAATGCAGTAGAAATGAGATCTCTAAGACGAATGTGTGGCAAATCTGTATATGATAGAGTGACAAATGCAAGTATAAGAAGTGAATGTGGTGCGAATGAAAGTGTTATGAACAAAATAAGGAAAGGGTCATTAAGATGGTTTGGACACATGGAAAGAATGAGTGAAGACAGAATGGTAAAGAAGGTATATGTAAACGGCGTGAACGGAACTAGAAATAGAGGAAGGCCGAGGAAAACGTGGCACGATCAAATCAATCAAATATTGAATGTCGGTCACGTGAGGAGTCGGAAAAATCGACGTGCGTGCATGACAAGATGTATGAATGTAGAGGAATCGAGAGACGTATGTCAGGACAGAACAGTGTGGCGTTCCATTTTCCATTCTTTCTGCCTACCCCTCCGGGGAGACGGCGTGATGGTAAGTTAGTTAGTTAGTTAACCTTAGAAAGACGAAACATGTGAAACCCGTTAAATATAATTAAACTTCTAAATAACATATGTTTTTATTCGTATTAATTAATTAATGAATTGTTTTTTTTAACAATGATATAAAAATCCACATTAAATAATTATTTTCTGACTTAAACAGAAGTTGTCGTCCACTGCTGGACATGGGCCTCCCCCATACTTCTCCACATATTTCTGTCTTGTGCCTTTTGCGTCCAATCACTGACAAATTTTCGAATATCATCGAACCATCGTGTGGGGGGTCCCTCTTTTTCTTTTGTCTTCGCGGGGTTTCCATTCCACTACCATTCTGGTCCATCTATCGTCTACCAATCTGGCAACATGTCCCGCGAATGACCATTTGAGCATAACCACCCTTTCGACGACATCCGTTACTCCCGACCTTCTACGTATTTCATTATTTCATATCCGGTCTAAGAGTCTTACGTGTAGCATGTCTCTTTCGTTATTCCTCTGAGCTACACGGAGTCTTCTTGGTCGACTTGGTGCGTTTCTGCTTCATATGTCAGTACTGGAAGTAGGCATAGTATACATTCTCCGTTTCAGACTTTGGGGAATGTTACTGCCGAAGAACTTCTTAAGAATGCCATATGCCGCCCACCCATGATCGATTCTCCTCTGAAGCTCAGCAGTCTGATTATCTCTGGAAAGTAGGATGTTGTGGCCGAGATACACGTATTAAATAATTAATACGAATAAAAACGTCCGTTTTCTCGAAGTTTTATTATATAATATTTTATGTGAATGGCATGTTTCGCCTCTTTCAAAACATTTGATAATGCCTTAGAAAGGCGAAAGAGGCAATTCCTATAAAATACACTATAATAAAACTTCTAAAAACATTTTTCTTCTTCTTCCTCTTAGTTTAGGTCGTATGACCTGTTTATGACGGTGAGTTATCCTGGGATGATGATGTCTAGCCATTTCTCCAACTTTTTGGCGGCCTTCCTAATAATCTCATGCTGCTTGGGTTTTCATCATGGTTATCTTCGACAGCGTCAGCACATACTGTTTTATCTCCCAGCATGCAGAACCAACCTGCCTCTGGTGATGCCGGTGGGGAGAGCAATCAAACTGCTGAACATGATCGCTTCGGAGATCGACGTCTTTCATATTCGTGAATGTACGTTCAGAAGACAAATACCATTTTTTATGTTTTACCTGTTCTCAATAGATGCCTTGAACTATAATTGTTGGTTGTAATATCTTTTGAGAAAAAGATAAACTGATTTGATTTGATTTGATCTGATCTTTAACAACTTTTGCAATTCTTGTATTCTCCATGCGGTCAACGTGGTCTCTCCAAAAGCGCCTTATGCTTCTTCCCCATCTTACTATGTCCTCAACACCACAGACAGACCTTATCGTTTCATTTAAGTTATCATCTCTGAGGGTTTCATTTTTCGTTCGTGTATTAATACATATTTTTTCTTGACTTGAAAATCATCCTAGATTTCGCAGCGTGAGATTAAACTCGCCTCGCAGTAAGGGGTAGTAACATGTATCTGAGGATTATATCTTTACAAATGAATCCAATTTCATCCTTAAACCCGCATAATACCACCTTAACAATGGGGTTGATAACCCCTTAAACATTATTAATGGACTTATTTTAATGGAATATGAGTGTTAAGCAACTCGCGAAGGATACTAAACATTTAATGTACAATATTTCACGACGTAGGCCCACAATGTAGGTGGCCCATGGTTATTACGCTTCGTTGTGGCGTTGATTAGCCGGAAGCAAAGCAATTCAAGACTCAGTTGCGGTACACGTAGACACCTCCGAGATCAAAAAGCTATTCGTCTGATATGTAAACGGTACTGGACGAGTTATCGTAATACTGTATTGACTTCATTACCTAACAGGATAAATTACTAACTTGAATAATTGAATAGTGCGGACGAATTACAAGTCTTGGTGTCGAGAATGTATGAGGTATGCAAGCCAAATGATTTAATGATGAATGTCGGAAAGTCAAAGGTGATGGTTTTCGAAAGGGAAGAGCAAATGACAGTTTGTAATATAAGTGTGAACGAAGAGAACTTGGAACAGGTGAGGGAATTTGTGTATTTAGGTAGCATGTTCACAGCAGATGGCCGAACGGATAGTGACGCCGAAAGAAGGGTTGGTGCGGGTAACAAAGTGAATGGAGCTCTAAAAATAGTTATTGGAAACAAGACTTTATCAATGAAAGCGAAAACGGCCGTTTACAATGGAGTTCTGGTCCCATCACTAATGTATGGAAGCGAAGCATGGAACTGGCAGAAGAAGGATGAGAGCAGAATAAATGCGGTAGAGATGAGGTCCCTGAGACGTATGTGTGGTAGAACGATATACGACAGAATCTCAAATGCTGATATAAGAAAGGAATGTAGAGCTGAAGAAGGTATTATGAACAAAATTATGAAAGGATCGCTGCGTTGCTTCGGACATATGGAACGCGTGGATGGAGAAAGAATGGTCAAGAAAGTATACGTTAATGATGTAAATGGGGTACGAAGTCGAGGCAGACCGAGGAAAACATGGCATGACCAAATTAATAAAATTTTAAAGGTTGGTCATGTTAGAAGTCGGAGGAATCGACGTGTATGTATGACTCGTTGTATGAATGTGGAGGAATCTTGAGAGGTTTGCCAGGATAGAGTAGTGAGGCGGTCCATTCTCTCTGCTTTCCCCTGCGGGGAAACGGCATGATGGTTTGTTTGAATCATTGAATTTCTTCTATATTCGCCATCGCTTTGTGTTGTGGATTCATATTTGAATAAATATGATGTTGTGCACACTACTTGTTATTGTAACACTTTAACACATACATGTTTCGGTTCTAACGTAACCTTGATCAATGTACTCACTTTTAACAATAAAATAAAATATGTTATTATACAGGTGTCCCAGATCTCAACGTCGTAGGGCAAGTCATGCCGGTTATGAGAAAAATGTTTAAAAAAATCCATGTTTTGTATATTTGAAATTATCGTCAATTAAAAAAAATCGAGAAAATCAACACCCTGTGATGGTCTTTTAACTCCCATTTCTACAAATCTTTACTTTTTACAAATTTTATTTTTATTATGTAATCCTGAATAATGCTTCTATAAATTGTTGCTTAAAATTTAAAGGTAAATGCTCCAGCTTGAAAGAAAATGTTACTATTTGCTCAACCAAGTATTCAAAATTAAAACTACGCCCTTCTTTAACTGACTGTATTGAAAATAAAATGTACTACGCTATTTTGGCAGGTAACGTTAAAAGTTGGCGCATTTAATGAGAATTTCAAAATGGTATAACACTTGCTTGATTATTTCTTAAATTAGGTGTGGACAATTTTTTTTAATGAAGCGTTGATATAAATTACACCAGGCGCCACTGTCTGCAGGTGTGGAAATCTAATATAATTAGGTAGTGCGAGAGTTAATGCGAATCTTGTGTTAGGAAGGATTGCGATTAATCCGTTAGTACTGGAGCAAGAGGATATACTGCTCCAGAGCTTATAAACGTGTTTGAAATTTATTCTTTATTTATTGTCAATCATAATCTATCACAAGTCAAAATACTAATTATACATCGACGTGAATATGTAATATTTTTTTGTGCATAGTGACAATAAATTTTAATACTTAAGAAATTGATCAAATAATAAACTGGCTCCCCGATAGCCTACCACGTACTCCTACAAACAAAATTGTATTGCGCAGATGCTGTCTCCAACATTAGTGTAAACGGTGAAAATCTGGAACAAGTGGATGAATTTGTTTATTTAGGAAGTATGTTTACAAAGGATGGGAGGGTGGAGAAGGATATTGAAAGAAGTTCAATTTACGTTTAATTTATTTGATGATTTATAATATTTTCTTTATTTTTAATGGCTTTTTTAATTTCTAAAATTTCGAGATTGCTTAAAGTTATATTTCTATTATTAAGATGCATAAATTCAACGCTATTCTTCTTCTTCTTCGATGGCCCTACAGCCCATATCGAGCCTTAGCCTCCAGTATTCTTCGCCTCCAACTCCTCCTGTCCTCCGCTTCGACCCTCCAATCTGACACTCTTAACAATCTTGTTCCATCTCTCCCAACTTCATCCTCCCATCGCAGCCTTGGTCGTCCAATTGGTCTTCTACCACCTGGGTGCCACTCCAGCAATCTTTTTGGGGTTCGCGATGACGGCATCCTCTGCACGTGACCGGCCCATCTCAGTCTATTCAGTCTGACCTGTGTGGAGAGACTGGGAGCTTTGTAAATATTGTACAGCTCGTCATTATGCCGCACTCTCCAGCCTTCACCGTCATTCACAGGTCCCAGAATTCTGCGCAGCACCCTTCTCTCAAAAGTATCCAGTCGCTCTGCAGATTTCGCTGTCATTGTCCACGCCTCACACCCATAGGTCACTACTGTTCGGATGATTGTTTTATACAGGGTGATTTTGGTTTTCCAGTGTACGTTTCTTGATTTGAGCGCTGGTAGTAGAGAGAAGAATGTTTTGTTACCAATTGTGATTCTTCTTTCGATTTCCTTGTGATCTTCGTTTTCTTTTGTTTAATTCAACGCTATTATCTTTATTAAATGAATGATCTTTTTCAATGAGGTGGTTTGCAAATTAAGAAAAATTATTATAAGAGAGACAACTTATGTGCTCTTTTATTATTAATTTAAAATTACGCCAATTATACAATACGTAAATTACATAATTTATGATCTTCTTCTTCTTCGATGGCCCTACAGCCCGTTTCGAGCCTTAGCCTCCAGCATTCTTCGCCTCCAACTCCTCCATTCATCCGCTTCGACCCTCCAATCGACACTCGTAACAATCTTGCCCCATCTCTCCCAACTTCATCCTCCCATCGCTGCCTTGGTCTTCTACCACCTGGGTGCCCCTCCAGCAATATTTTTGGGCATATCATAATTAATGATATGTAATTAAATATTTTTTAAAGTTAGTGTTGTATATACAAAGTATATAAAAAAGAAAAAGACAAATTATTATTATTATTTATATTTACTTCAAACATTATGTTTGGTTTCTCTGACACAATAATCGAATTTTTACCTTTTAATGGTTCAAGTTTATTAAGTTTTAAGAAAAGACGATACTAATCATAGAACAATGCTTTTCAACTGTTTGTTTCTACAAATTTGTTTTAAAGCAATGGACAATGGAGGACATTCGAAGTGGCATATTTTCATCTACTTTCTATTTTTCCCACAACACAAAACCATTAAGCTTAATGGAAATAAACGTTAATCGACACTGGACAATTGTAAATTACAATGTTCATTAAGTGCATTGAACAAATTTGACATACATTAAGGCATTGCTTCTCAATCTAGGGGTCGCAACCGGATTTTTTTTTTAGATTTCTACAATAGAATTTATATTATATTGTATAATATTTTATTAGAACGACATGTTTTTCCTTGATTTGGTTTTATCAAATATTTGATACATTATGAACATTTGATAATGCATTAGAGATGTGTGTTTCACATTCTCATAAAACAAAATTAATTTATTGTCTCTTGAATAATGATGTAATCCTTCATATTAAAAAGCAATTAATACGAATGAAAACGTCTGTTTTCTAGAAGTTTTATTATATTTTATACGAATGACATCTGTCTAAGGCATTATCAAGTGTAACTAATTAACCATCACACCGTTTTCCCGGAGAGGTAGGCAGAGAGGATGGACTGCCATAATCCTCTGTCCTGACATAGCTCTGTAGCTTCCTCTTCATTCAAACATCGTAGCATGCACGCACGTCGATTTTTCCAACTTCCAATGTTTTCGCCTTTCAGTATTTGATTAATTTGGTTAAGCCGTGCTTTCCTTGGTCTTCCACGGCTTCTCTTTCCACTCACACTACTTGTATACAACATTTTAACCATAATTCTCTCGTCCATTCGATCCATAAGTCCAAATCATCTTAGGGATCCTATTTTGTAACGACGTTACAAATAAGACTACATTTATAATTAATACGAATGAAAACGTCAGTTTTCTAGAAGTTTTATTATATTTTATGGGAATAACATGTTTCGCCCTTCTAAGGCATTATCAAATGTATGATCAAATGTACGATAATACCTTCAAAGGGCGAAACATGTTATTCCCATAAAATATAACAAACTTCTAGAAAACTGACGTATACGTTCGTATTAATTATTTAATATCATCAAACAATAAATAAGATTACATTTAATGATGCTTTAGACAGGCGAAACTTATCATTTATATAAAATATAAGAAAACAAACAGGAGTTGTGGGAGACCAAGGACACCGAAGAATCGATGTGCGTGTATGACTAGCTGTATGAATGTGAAAGAAGCTAGAGACGTGTGTCAGGATTGAGTAGTGCGGCGGTCCATTGTCTCTGACTACCCCTTCAGAGAAACGACGTGATAGTTTGTTATTATCATGTGAATATAAAAATAAAAATAATCCCTTTGTTGCTTTTATCGTAAGGGTATTTTTTACGAATTCGCTATTATAGTATCCAAAGATTATCTCTTGATTTATTTTTTCTTACTCTTCTTTTCTCGAAGTGCCATATCAGGTCGGCTATCACCCTGGCGTAGGCCTCTCTATCCTGTGCTAACCGGAACAACTCTCCCTCTTGATTCCGGTCCACTCTTTGATGGTTTCCAGCCAGGATATCTGGGGTTTTCCCACACCGTGCCTACCCTCAATCATCCCTTTCACAATGAGGTGAAGCATTTCTCATCGCGGATAAAAATATGTAGATGTATTTCGCTATAATTGCACCCAAAAAGGTTTATTTATATATGTATGTATATTTTATACGATTTTATATTTAATATCTAAAGACTTCTTACTCGATATGTTTCGTGCTTAGAGAGAGAGAATAAACGGCTCTCTACCTGTGTGATAGGGTAGCATTAGAGAGAGCGGACTTATCTTGAACAAAGAAAGGGATTTTGTTCACAAGTCAGGTGTTAAAACACCCAAGTGGAGACGATTCTCGAGTGTTCTCTCTGTTGTATTTTACTAAAGAAACAATATACAGGCTGTTAAATATTATCTAATACAAATTTAAAAGTTTTTGTAAATAAACTAACTAATAATTTTTTCTTCTTCTTCTTCACTTACTTTACTTTACTTTATTTATAAAGGGTAACATACAGCGATATCAATTACATATATATATATATATATATATATATATATATATATATATATATATATATATATATATATATATATATATATATAGTATATATATATATATATATATATATATATATATATATATATATATATATATATATATATATATATATATATATATATATATATATATATATATATATATATATATATATATATATATATATATATATATATATATATATATATATATATATATATATATATATATATATATATATATATATATATATATATATATATATATATATATATATATATATATATATATATATATATATATATATATATAATAAAAATAATTAAAATAAGGTCAATTACATGCTACCACAAATATAAAATAATAGTTTACAATTAACAAATGATAGTGCGAAACGAGATTGAAGTTAAACTAAGACTAAATAAGGTATACATAACAAGAGAAAAAATACTTATAGTATTGGAAATAAAAAATAAAATTAAGATAAATAAAAAAAGTAATATACGAGTATTATAATATCATGTAACATCGTGGTCCATGCCGAAATGTTGCTCCGATTATTTTTTTAAAATTTCGCTCGTTCAAATGAAAAACATCTATGTCTCCAAAATGCTTGTTGTAGTTGTCACAGATTCGATACAATGCCGCGCTCTGAGCGTAGTTAGTGCGATAAACAGGAAGATGGAAAACTTTCGCGGTGTGTTTCGTGCGAGACATGGGGGTATTGAGTGACAATTTGCTGAGAAGTTCAGAATTGTCAATTTTAAAGTGAATTATTTTATGAAGCAACATCATATCATGAAAGTAGACACTTTTGGTAGACTCAGGAGTCTTTTATTTCGGGCGGGTCATCTTGAGACGCTAAACTCCAGCTTTCTCTCCACTGTTTCGGGGGTCTTCCTGGTCGGCGTTGTCCGTTTGGCGTTCCATGGAGAGCTATGTATCCTATTTGAGCTCATTCTTACTACATGTTGATGCTAGTATCGCCGTCTTGACGTCCCCATCTGACCACATCTTCGACCTCGCAGATTTCTCGGATTGGTGTATTCCTAACTCTATCACGTAGGGTTTTGCCAGCTATAGCGCGGAGTGTTTTCATCTTGGTTGTCCTGAGTATGCTCTTTGTCTTGACATAATAATTTATTGCTAGTTGCAATCCGTGAAATATTCACGGAAGTAAAGATTTTCTACCCTTGGTTCACTGTACAGTAATTAATTGTAACTTTAAATATCTATAATTTTTTTGGATAGTCAAATGATTTTACTGAAATCTCTTGATGGAAGTTCATTTAAAATAATAAATAAAAAAAAACATGTTTTTTAACTTCTTTTACTTTTGTCTTTATTTCAACAGCGACCGGTTTCGCCAGACTCGCTGGCATCGATAGACTGGTGACACTATTGCAAACCGAGTCCTTTATATACATACAGATCAGGGGTGGTAAAAATGATTCTATACAAAAATAATCTTCATATATGTATGCAAAATTTACTGAATTTGAATATTGGCATTACAGGAATTCAAGAAGATTCATATTCAATACAATGGATTTAAAATTTTATTATAGCTTACATATTTATATATAACGTTTGAAAAAATGGTACTTTCACACTGCAATCGCCGGGAATCGAACCCGGGACCTTCGGAGTGGCAATCAAAACACTCACCACTCGGCCACGAATGTCGTCATTATCAAATGTGTCATTCCATATACAACTTATTAAAACTCATAGAAGACGGATATTTTTCATTAATGTTTTAATATGGAGTTTTACATAATTTTTCATGGCATTAACTGGCAGAAGAAGGATGAAAGTAGAATAAATGCAGTAGAAATGAGATCTCTTAGACGAATGTGTGGATACTCTGTGAATTATAGAGTGTCGATTGAAATTATAAGAAGTGAATGCGGTGCAAATGATCGTGTTATGAACAAAATAATGAAAGTATCATTAAGATGGTTTGGACATATGGAAACAATGAATGAAGAAAGAATGGTAAAAAAAATATATGTTAACGATGTAAATGGAACCAGAAATAGAGGAAGACCGAGGAAAACGTGGCACGATCAAATGAATCAAATATTGAATGTCCGCCATGTGAGGAGTCAGAGAAATCGACGCGCGTGCATGACACGATGTATGAATGTTGAGGAATCGAGAGAAATATGTCAGGAAAGAAAAGTGTGGCAGTCCATTCTTTCTGACTACCCTTTCGGGGAGACGGCGTGATGGTTAGTTACTTAGTTATAAATAACCAAAAAAGTATGTCTTCTTCTTCTTCTTTTTGTCCTGTCACACCTGTGGTGCATAGGGCCTCAAGGAATCTTCTCCACCCGACTCTATCGCATGCCTGATGCTTAACATCATCCCAAGTGAGGCCTGCTGCCTTAACCTCGTCCTGCAGGGTTCTTCTCCAGGTGGCTCTAGGTCTGCCTCGCTTTCTCTTACCTCCCATAGGGGACCAGTCTAGTGCGCCCTGAGCGATGCAGGCTGGGTTCCGTCTTAGAGTGTGACCGATCCACTGCCATTTGCGCCTAGCGACTTGTTCTCTAATAGAATTCCAAAAAAGTATGTATATAAGTAATATTATTTAAAAGCATTTGAGTGAAAGTTTAAAGCATCCTGTATTGTTCTACATACAAATAACACAGAAATAACACGAACTGGAGGTATTTTTGAAATATTCTTTTGTTTCGAACACTTTAAGTTTTAAAACGACTTATTAGGACTGCGGTGACTATTGTCCACACCTTATTCTTCGAAGGTAGCCTTATCTGCTTTGCCACTTTCGAATGGCAACATTTTACAATCCTATTCATAATATATGAACTAATATCCTGGCGCCTTACTGTCTGACTTTTATTAGCCGTATTGTACAAAGAATTATAATCTCTGTTCAATATTTATTATTTATTATTATTATACCAAGTACCTACATGGTTTTAATACCTCCCAACTGGGGTTATCCGTTCTAGGGAGGCATTCCTATATAGTACTCTATATAATTTCAATATATAATATAATTTACAAATTTAGGGAGCAGTTAAGGGAAGCAACACATATCCTAAAGTGTATAACTTAAAATTAATTGACTTATATATTATATAACACTATTTAAACACTATATTGTCTTATATTACACTATTTAAACTATTGACTTATTTTTAAAAATTACACTACATTCAAGCCGCCCTTTTTTTAATGTCTCCGTGGTTGCATGTTTTTTTGTAATTGTGCATTGTAATTTTTTGTGGGTCGTTTATAGTTTTGTTAATTAGGTTATATAGTTTGGGTCCAAGATAGTAGAAATGTCTTTGCGCATAAGAAGTTTTAGTTTTCAACATTATGTTCTACAAAAACATGGTATTTTTAAAGTGAAAAACAGAGAATTTTTGAGGGAAAGAGACAACACAACAGCGGTATATTGTGTTGTCACGTTGTCTCTTTCAGACGGGTATCCTGTTTCATTTTTATTAATTTAAATTTTTCGAGATAACACGTTATTCTTGCAAAGAGGCGATATATAACGCTTCTATATTGAAACTAACTAACTAGCTAACCATCACGCCGTTTCACCAGAGGAATAGGCAGAGACGATGGACCGCCATACCTCTCTTGATTCCTTCACATTCATACATCGTAACATGCACGCTCGTCGATTTTTCCGACTTCGAATGTGGCCGCCTTTCAGTATTTGATTATTTCAGAATTTATTTGGTCATGCCATGCTTTCCTTGGTCTTACACGGTTTCTCTTTCCAGTCACACTGATTGTATACAACATTTTAACCATTCTCCTCTCGTCCATTCGTTCCATATGTCCAAACCATCTATATTTTTTAATTTTACTTATGCAATCATTTGCCTTACATTTCTTCCTTATTTCATTTCTTTTCCGTGATCTCATTTCTAAGTCATTTATTCTACTTTCATCATTTTCTTGCCAGCTCCAAACTTCAATAAGGGGAATAATTATTAATAATTATAATAAGGGGAATATCTAATAATGAAGTAATAAAGGAATGTAAGACGGATGAATGCGTGATAAATAAAAATAAGAAAGGGTCACTAAGATGGTTTAGATATAGGGAACGAATGGATGAGGGAAGGATGGTTAAAAAGATATATACAAGTAGCGTTAATGGAAAAAGAAGTCGAGGAAGGCCAAGGAAGACATGGTATGACCAAATTTATCAATTATTGAAATGTACGAGCGTACATGTCATGATCTGTGAATGTAGAAGAGACGCGGGAGTTATGTCAGGATAGAACAATGTGGCGATCCATCTTTTCTGCCTTCTCCTCCGGGGAAACGGCGTGATGGTTAGTTAGTTATTCTACATGAACATGTTTTTTTGGAACAAGCTGCTTGAACATATTTCATTAGAATTAGCTCTATGATTTTTTTTTATTAGAATATGCTATTTAAATATATTTTATTAGAATAAGCTACATGAAGATATTTTATTTGAATATTCTACATGAAAATATTTTATATGCGGTTTATAATGAAAACAAAAAAAAAAATTATACAAATTTTCTTTATCATTATATATTATATTTAGTGTGCTTCCACTTGTGTTTATCGTCGACCGGTTTCGGCAGCTTACTACCATATTCTGGTAATTTAATATACTCGTACAATAATAAAGAAATTTTTTTACATTTTTTTTTTGTTTTCATAATTTAAAATGAACTTCTTCCAAGAAATTTCAATTAAAAAATATTGATTATTTGTGGCTGTTTATAAGCTGCTTAAACATATTTTGTTAAAATATGCGACATGAAAATATTTTATTAGAATATGCTATTTAAATATACTCGTATTTTATTAGAATAAGCTACTTGTACATGAAAATATTTTATTAGAATATTCTACGTGAAAATGTTTTATTCGAATATGCTACATGAAAATATTTTTTTAGAATATGCTATTTAAATATACGCGTATTTTATTAGAATAAGCTACTCGTACATGAAAATATTTTATTAGAATATTCTACGTGAAAATGTTTTATTAGAATAAGCTACATGAAAATATTTTATTAGAATATGCTACATATAAATAATCCATTAAAACATGCCTCCGAAAGCTCACCTGTTTTCATTTATGCTGTGAGTTTATTCAAGATAAATGTTTATACGTGTAATGAACAAATTTTAATCTAGCAAACAAAAATTTTCGAGTAGTTGAAATTAATGACTCCGAACATTAGGGCTGTGTTGCGAAATTTAACGTCCGCTACAAGAGCCTTCGTTACTAGGTGACAAATCGTTACACTCGATCGTAACGGCCCGTTACTTAGAACGACACGGCCAACGGGATAATGGGAATGATATTTATTTTGTGATATCAATTGGAAAGGTTACTTATATGTATTTACACATCCATAAGAATGTATCTTAGATAAAAACATTTGTTCGCTTATCTATTGCAAATAATGATTAGATGATAATTTCAATAGAACAGTGGTAACTATTTATTCCAATCTAATCTATTACTAACTATTTATACCAATCTAATCTATTACTACTATCTTTAATCGGGTGGTAGTCTAGGGGATAGAACGCTTGGCTCCTGATCCAGGGGACATGGGTTCAAGCCTGGACACGACCAGATTCCTTTTCATAATAATGAATTATTTTCTGCTCACATTGAATATTGTAAAATGAATTCTAATATCATTGATTAAAATCCTTGGTATTAGTCTTTTAAAAAAATGTCTGAAGTTCGAGTTTTTCTTGTTATATAATAACTAACTAAATAACTAATCATTACGCCTTTTCCCCGGAGGGCTAGACAAAGAGCATTGCCCTCCATACCATTCTGTCCTGACCCATCTCTCTAGCAACCTACCTCTTAAAATTATGTTCGCTGTGTTTCGATATTTCATGTTTGGCTAATACTTTCCTATATTTTTCAAATCAAATCAAATCAGTTCATTAACTCAAAAGACATTACAAATAGCAAAATGTTTTAGGCATCTATTGAGTGCAGGTAAAATATTATAAAAATACTACATAATACCAGGAACGCATTAGAGATGGTTCGACATTAGGAAGACAAGATACTTTCTAAAGTCAAGAGTATTTGTCTCCTGAACGTACCTTCATTAATATGAAAGACGTCGATCTCAGAGGAGACCGCGTTCAGTAGACTAATTGCTCTTCCCACCGGTGTCACCAGAGGCAGATTGGTTCTGGCGGCCGGTAGGTAAAACAATCTGTGCTGCCGCTGTCGGAGATATCTATCAGGGACAAAAAGACCAACACACTCCAGCACGGCCGAGTTCTCGAAATATCCCCTGATTAATTTAAAGAAATGGGTAATGAGATGGTCATCTCTTCGATGCTGTAAAGAATTGGTTCCGAGCATTCCCAAAAGAAATACCATGTGATAGAACAACTGATAACAACCATACTCCCTCATGTAGAGATACCTCAGAATTTTTTTTTAACCCACTCCAGCATAACGGAATATCTCGCCTCGTGAGGACTCCATATCACAGAACCACTTTCGAGTCTGCTATGTTATTTTTTTCTCTTATATCTCTTTCTATTCTGGTGTCTATGCTTTAATTATTTTCAACAATGTATTCAAGAAGTCGGCTGGAATATAGTTTCGTTATTTGGTCACCGCCTGGGATCCGATATTCTCTGATGGTGGAGCGAGTGCAGAAAAAAATTCTGCGCTTTCTTTACCTCAGGGAGCGCGGTTATTACCCGTGGCTCTTTCCGACTGAATTCTTGCTAGGTATACTAAGCTACCAATCATTGGAGAGAAGGATGAATCTTCACTTGGGAGTTCACTTCTTTCAGCTGATTGGCGGCCGTATACAGAACTCGGATGTCCTGAGTGATGTAGGTCTATTTGTCCCTCTCTGCCCTTTCGTCAAAGACAGCACAGATTGTTTTATTTACCGCGTTGCAGAACCAACCTGCCAATGGTTATGCCTGTGGGCAGGGCAATCTTATTGCCTAATCGGATCGCCTCGGAGGTCGACATATTTCGTGATAGTGTGAGTTGCCTCAGAGATGCAATATCAATGTTACGATTCTTTCTAATTCTTAAGCCTAATTTTTTATATATATTTTTTATGCTTCTCTTATAAATTGTTATAATGTAATTGCAAACGATCTGGAATTATATGTCTGTAATGTTTGTGATTTTTATTAAAATAAATGAAAAATGAAATGAAAATGAAAAAAATAAGCCACGATTTAGCTTAATTACCGTATTAAGCTCGTTTAACTCGTGTATAAAAACAACAACGCGTTTGATTTACGCTACATTAGATTGTGCTTTGGACATGCGATGTATTATGATGAAATGTTGTAAAAAAATTCTTTATTTTTTCTCTCGTGTTTGATTCACATTTTAACTATTTTCCGGCATAGTATATTTTGCATTGCACACTAAGAAGTGTATTGTTCAATTGTTATCTCGAAGCTGTCTCTTGATTCTACCATCCAGCGCTTCCGGCGTGTGTTCCGACCTTCGAGCTACGTGGAGCGTACCCGCCACCCTCATTAATTTAAAATGGCGAACCAAATATGAAATAACAACACTCCCCAAGGGTCAGACATCGCAACTTTCGCGATAACGAAGTCACCAACAGCTCACCAGGGCTCCCTGCCCATGAATTTAATAATATTAACATTAAAAAGTATTGGAAATTGTACTTAACATCATTTAACATTTTGAGAACGCACCAAGCGCGTACTACTGAAAGCTCGTTGAGTGCTCGATACGCGCCTAGACAGTTCCATGCTTCGCTTTCATACATAAGGGTCGGTAGAAGAACACCATTGTGCACTGCCATTCTAGCTTTTTTGGATAGGTTTTTGTTTGCGATGACAACTTTAAGTGCACCATTCACTTTGTTCATAAGAATGTATCTTAGATAAAAACATTTGTTGGCTTATCCATTGCAAATAATGATTAGATGATAATTTGAATAGAACAGTGGTAACAATGTTTACTAATCTAAAAGTCTGAAGTTCGAGTTTTTCTTGTTATATAATAACTAACAAAATAACTAACCATCACGCCGTTTCCCCGAAGGGGTAGGCAGAGAGAATGGACCGCCACACTACTCTATCCTGACATACCTCTATAGATTCCTCCACATTCATACAACGAGTCATACACGCACGTCGATTCTTCCGGCTTCCGACATGACCAACCTTTAATATTTGATTAATTTGGTCATTTCATGTTTTCCTCGGTCTGCCTCGACTCCGTACCCCATGTATATCATTAACGTATACTTTCTTAACCATTCTTTCTTTACCCGTGCGCTCCATATGTTCGAACCTAGCGTAATCCTAGCGTGTACATTTTATAAATGATATTTTTGATAGATATTTGTTCAAGAAACAATAAATCTAGACATAAAATATAATAAAATTTCTAGACATATAATTTACAAAAACCTCTAGACATAAAAACTAACTAACTTACTAATCATCACGCCGTCTCCCCGAAGGGCTAGGCAGAATGAATGGACTGCCACACTTTTCTTTCCTGACATATTTCTCTCGCTTCCTCAACATTCATACATCGTGTCATGCACGCGCGTCGATTTCTCTGACTCCTCACATGACCAACATTCAATATTTGATTTATTTGATCGTGCCACATTTTCCTCGGTCTCTCTATTTCTGGTTCCATTTACATCATTAAAATATAATTTTTTTAACATTCTTTCTTCATTCATTCTTTCCATATGTCCAAACCATCTTAATGATCCTTTCATTATTTTGTTCATGACACCATCATAAAAAGACATAAAATATAATAAAATTTCTAGACGTAATTGAATTAAACTTCAAGATACGAGTATAAAACATATTGACATAAATTTAGTACAATTTCTACACATTAAATATAATAAAACTTCTTGACATATAACATTATAAAACTTCTAGACATGAAATATAATAAAAATTCTAGACACGAAATATAATTAAACTCCTGGACATAAAACATAATAAAACTTCTAGACATAAAATATAATAAAACTTCTAGATCTATATCTAGGTAACTAACTAACTAACTTACCATCACGCCGTCTCCCCGGAGGGGTAGGCAGAAAGAATGGAACGCCACACTGTTCTGTCCTGACATATTTCTCTCGCTTCCTCTACATTCATACACATTGTCATGCACGCACGTCGATTTTTCCGACTCCTCACGTGACCGACATTCAATATTTGATTGATTTGATCGGCACCGTTTTCCTCGGCCTTCCTCTATTTCTAGCTCCATTCACGCCGTTTACATATACCTTGTTTACCATTCTGTCTTCACTCATTCTTTCCATGTGTCCAAACCATATTAATGACCCTTTCCTTATTTTGTTCATAACACTTTCATTCGCACCACATTCACTTCTTATACTTGCATTTGTCACTCTATCATATCGCACCGTGAGTGTAAAACCGAGATAACTGCAAATATAAATTTTGGAGATGTGAGAGTTTAAAGGCTTCACATTGCTTGGAAAAACTGTTTATAGTAAAAACCTATAAACTAAAAATCATTGGTTTATTTAAAAAAAACCCAGTTTTTTCAAGCAATATGAAGTCTTTAAACTCCCATATCTCCACAATTTATACAGATTTGCCACACATTCGTCTTAGAGATCTCATTTCTACTGCATTTATATCTAGGTAAAATGTAATAAAACTTCTAGCCATAAAATGTGTTTTAATTTCTAGACATTAAATAGTATAAAACTTCTAGAAAACAGACGTTTTCATTCGTATTAATTATCATCATTCATCGTTGCATGACCGTGACAGTTAATAGTATTAATTTAGTATTAACGCGTAAGCGAAGAGCGCGAAAGCTGGTATTGCAGTATCGGATGGCACAGCATTTAGTGCACTAGTTCCAGAACCGGTCGCCTCATTTAATGAACGTGTCAAAGCCCGGACTCGGTCCCGAAACTGTTCACTATTAGCCGTTTAACCGTCGCGTTGCCATGTGGTTAATTGAGTTTCCACTGCCAATTTAAAGTTGATTTTCTTAACCCTTAACGTACCGTGTTCAAAACAAAACGCTTGCTCCCATGTGGTAAGTTCAGTTTACCGCTAACTTTATCTAAATATCAAGCATATGACTCGATGAATCAAAATTTAATTTATGTCATCTTGTAGGGAATTTCATTAGGAATAGATCGATATCTATAACATACATGGATTATTTGAAAAAACATATCATTATTAATTTTTTTCTGGAACCATGCGATTTCTGATATGTAATGCGTCATAACATACGGGCGACTAAAAATCGACTAAAAGTCGGGTCGAAACTTGTCTGCACGCGGGGCGAAGATAAAGGCACCTAGGCAAAATGTATAGTACGTTCAAGACAACGAGTACGTATTAATATTTGTCCCTTTTGGTAAAGTGTTAATATTTTCACAGTTGTGATATTATTAACTTACGTGCTGCGTTTTCATCCAGTCGGTATTATTACGTACCTATTGAAAGGTCAAAGATATAATTTATAATACGTTCAAAACAGCGAGTAAGTATTTGTCACTTTTGATAAAGTTGTAAATATTAGCAAAACAAATTCTACCTTAACACGAATGAAGGTGAGGGCAGTCTTAGAAAATATTTTATTTTTGGGATGAAGGAAGTAATTTTTTGCTTTTTTTTTTTATTACGAAATATTGAAAACACTTCAATGGAGGATTACAATTTTTTTTATAATATTAGGGTCCACAGGTTTTAAGAAAATCAACTTTAAATTGGCAGTGGAAACTCAATTTACCACATGGCAACGCGACGGTTAACCCGTTGTCGGTCTGCAAGGCTGCCGGTTCGTGGGGTGACACGAGCTACTGTTATGTACCTCTGATGCGAGTGTCACTCGCATCAGTGGCGTTCGTAATGCATCGATAAAATAAACTAAGTGCATAGCACAAACTGTGTAAATAGTACATGTTGCTTCTAATTACTTTAATAACTCTATAAATATAATATACACTAGATCAGAGGAGAGATAATCAAATGATTTTACTGAAATCTCTTGATGGAAGTTCATTTCAAATAATAATTAAATAAAATGATGTTTTTCAACTACTTCCACTTTTGTCTTTATTTAGACAGCGACCGGTTTCGCCAGGCTCGCTGGCATCGACAGACTGGTGACACTATTTGTTTGATTCTAGACCCTAGCAGCTATATGGATGGGGAAAACCGAATAAGGCGATGCCAAGTACTATAACATACTCGTATAACATTTAAATTCAGTAATAATAAAAACAAAATTACCATTTTTTCAAACATTATATATGAATATGTAAGCGATAATAAAATTTAAAATCCATTGTATTAAATACGAACCTCCAAGAATACCTGTAATACCAATATTTAAATTCAGGAAATTTTACATAAATATTTGAAGATTATTTTTGTATAGAATCATGTTTACCACCCCTGATCTGTATGTATATAAAGGACTAAGTTTACAATAGTGTCACCAGTCTGTCGATGCCAGCTGGCCTGGCGAAACCGGTCGTTGTCTAAATAAAGACAAAAGTGGAAGTAGTTAAAAAAAACATCGTTTTATTTAATTATTACTGAATTTTTCTGTTTTGCGTATGCCCCCCGATTACTTATAATTGAATTTTCTTACAAATTCATCCAAAATAAATTAGTTAATTTATAATAGTAGGTAAACTCTAATTGGTTTTACTTGGATTTAATTTATATAAATAATATAAATTGTGACAAATTTATTTCACCTTGCGAGGGCATTCTCAAACTATTACAATTTTGTCACAATTATTAATATAAATTAAATCCAAACCACTAAACAATCGTGTTTACTATAATACATTTATTTATTTGTTTATTGATCATTTACCAAGTACGTGGTTTTAATACCTCTCAATAGGGGTAACCCGTTCTAGGGAGGCATTTCTAGCACTATATACAATATAATTTTAATATATACATTACAAATTTAGGGAACAATTTATTAACAAGGGGAGCAACACATATCCTAAAGTGTATTTAGGTAGTATGTTTACAAGAGATGGGCGAGTGGAGAGGGATATTAAAAGAAGGGTTGGGGCAGGCAACAAAGTGAATGGTGCACTTAAAGTTGTCATCGCAAACAAAAACCTATCCAAAAAAGCTAGAATGGCAGTGCACAATGGTGTTCTTCTACCGACCCTTATGTATGGAAGCGAAGCATGGAACTGGCAAAAGAAGGATGAAAGTAGAATAAATGCAGTAGAAATGAGATCTCTTAGACGAATGTGTGGATACTCTGTGTATGATAGAGTGTCGAATGAAAATATAAGAAGTGAATGCGGAGCGAATGATGGTGTCATGAACAAAATAATGAAAGGATCATTAAGATGGTTTGGACATATGGAAAGAATGAATGAAGAAAGAATGGTAAAAAAATTATATGTTAATGATGTAAATGGAACCAGAAATAGAGGTAGACCGAGGAAAACGTGGCACGATCAAATAAATCAAATATTGAATGTCGGCCATGTGAGGAGTCAGAGAAATCGACGCGCGTGCATGACACGATGTATGAATGTTGAGGAAGCGAGAGAAATATGTCAGGAAAGAAAAGTGTGGCAGTCCATTCTTTCTGCCTACCCCTTCGGGGAGACGGCGTGATGGTTAGTTAGTTAGTGAGTTATAACTTATAATTAATTGTCTAATATAATATATTATAACACTATTTAAACTATTTACTTGTTTTTAAAAAATGTGCTACATTCTTTTTATGGAGTTTTGCAAAACTAATAACTCAGCCATCAATAATAAATTAGATTTTGGGATCTAAGGAAAATCCGCTTAGCTTGTTTTTCTGGACCGACGTTTCGGAGATCGTTGCAGTGCTTTGAATATAAAGCGCCACAGAACTGTTTACGTCGCACTCTCGCTACCATAATATAGGAGCACGATATATACAGGTATACTCCTGTAGTTGACCAAATTTATTATATCAAATCAAATCAAATCAAATCAGTTTATTAACTTAATAGACATTACAAACAGGAAAATGTTTAAGGCATCTATTAAGTATAGGTAAAATATCATAAAAATACAACAAAGTACCAGGAACGCATTAGAGATGGTTCGACATTAGGAAGACAAGATACTTTCTAAAGTCAATAGTATTTGCCCCCTGAACGTACTTTCACTAACATGAAAGACGTCGATCTCCGAGGAGACCGCGTTCAGCAGACTAATTGCTCTTCCCACCGGTGTCACCAGAGGCAGATTGGTTCTGGCGGCCGGTAGGTAAAACAATCTGTGCTGTCGCTGTCGGAGATATCTATCGGGGACAAAAAGACCAACATCCTCCAGTACGGCCGAGTTCTCGAAGTATCCCCTAATTAATCTGAAGAAATGGGTTATTAGATGTCCATCTCTTCGAAGCTGTAAAGAATTGGTTCCGAGCATTCCCAGAAGAAATGCCGCGGGATAGAGCCACGGATAGCTACCATACTCCCTCATGTAGAGATACCTCAGAAATTTTTTCTGAACCCTCTCCAGCATAACGGAATATCTCGCCTCGTGAGGACTCCATATCACAGAACCACTTATATAATATAACACACCTACCAGAATCATCAAAATTTCGCTTTTGAACTTACTTTTTGATTTACATTTTTATATACCTTCTTCTTTCGCCTAAACATTTCCCGTTATTTTGGGTCGGCTCTCCTAATACGGCTTCGCCAAGTCTCACGATCCAGGGTCATCTGGCTGTACAGTCCCAGCGTCTTCAGGTCGTTCCTGGAGACGCTGGAACTGTGGACATCCACGTTGCAGGAGGCCGACCTGGTCCCCTCTTTCCTTCTTCTAATTGCAGGGTCTTGTGAACGATGTGTTCATTGTATTACATTTTTATATACCGAACTAAATAATTCTATGTATTGTATTCTTAAGCAGAAATATTATGAATTTCTTAACGCTGCGTAACAGAAGACAATGCGTTGAAGTATTTTAAACAATAATAATTATGCGGATAATGATAAAGATAATCTATAAACAATTTTCTATTCGCACTTACTTTTCTAGGATCCTTCACGTTCTAACATCGTAGGATTGATTCCTATATAACATTTATGGCCATATTTATATTTAATTTTAAACAAAGCTTTTTGATATATTTCTTTTTTTATATACTTTGTATTCAACACTCACTTTTTAACAAATTAAATATCAAATATGTTTCGGACTACCCAGCTCTTCCTCAGTGATATTATATAGATATTTAAAATATTTTAAAATTGTTTAAAAACATGGTCAGTTTTGTCTGTCTAACATATGTCAAAACTGACCATATTTGTAAACAATTTTGTAATATTAAAAAAAAATGTCGGTCACGTGAGGAGTGGGAGAAATCGACAATAATTCGCAAGGTTTATAAAGTTCAAGCTTCTATCCAGAAACACCAAGCTGCGTATTTATAACACCATCATCAAGCCAGTGGTGGACAATGACTCTAAAAGAGCAACAAAGAATCTACTGGTTTGAGAAGAAAATACTTGTAATTATCCTGGGACCCAGACCCGGTGTTACAGCGGGAACTTGGAGGCATAGGATCAACCAAGATCCGTATGATGACCCAGCAGCCCCTTATAACGAGCACCGTGAGAGCCGGTCGCCTAGCATTGATTTGGCACGTATGCCGAGCCGAAGAGACCAGAGCAATCAAGACCCTGTACGCGTCTAGACCGACTGGAGTAAGACCTCTAGGAAGGTCTAGACAGCGCCTAATGGACAATGTTCTGGCTGATTTGGCTAGGTTGGGCGAATCGGACTGCTGTGAGCAAAAGGCGCAGGATCGAGGAGCTTAGCGAAAAATCACCAAGGAGGCTAAAACTCTTCAAGAGTTGGATGGCCACAGGAAGTAAGTACATGTCATGAGAATCAATGTAATAGCCATACCCTTTATCGCTTCGGCTCGCATTGTATCGATGTAAAGAGCAATTAATAAAAAAGGGTACCTAGTTTAATCATAGTTGTTTCATAAAAACAATTGTTTTATTTGTCCAGGTTAGCAAACATTTCTTCAATTAGAACAAACAACCGTAGAAAACTAAATAGGTACCATCTTTGCCGTTTCAGAATTCATAGATTAGTCTTATTGCGAATTAAATTGAGCGGGAAAACTGTACCTCAACCGTTTTACCTGGAATCATGGTTCAAAAATTAATCCGCACCCTACAAAAATATGCATATCTTCACAACAAACCAATCCCAATCACAAAAAGTTCAAATGCATTCGTATCTTTTGAAATACTGTCTATTGAAGAAAGTCTGCCCTTTCGATGAAAATGGGAATGATACGTTTTACTGATACCATCTCGTTGAAGCACGACTTTGTAATGGTATTGTAATCCGTTAGTTTTAACGACTACAGTAGAGCAGTGTTCCTCAAACTTTTTACACCTGCGGACCTCTAAAAAAAGGGGAAAAAAAATCGCGTATCACTAATCTTCTTCTTCTTCTTTAGCCTGTATTGACCGTCCACTCCTGGACGTAGGCCTCCTCTCGCATTTTCCATTCTCTTCTATTCTGAGCGATCCGCATCCAGGCACTTCCCGCACTCCTCCGGACATCATCGCGCCAACGCAACTGTGGGCGCCCAACGCCACGCTTTGCCGTCCTTGGCCACCAGCACAGCAGTCGCCTTGTTCACTTTTCATCTGGATCGCGAGCGACATGTCCCGCCCATCGCCATTTGAGGGTTGCGGCCATCTTGATAGCATCGGAAACCTTTGTCCTGACTCTTATGTCCTCATTTCTGAGTCTGTTCCGTAAACTAATACCCAACATAGCTCTCTCCATTGCTCTCTGACTGACTCTTAGCTTGTTGGCTGAATAAAAATGGTTTTTATGTAATATTGTGCGTTAGTTTCGATTTTTTTAACCTAATAAAAAAATACTTACACCAAAGATTTAAATCAATGATATTAGAATTTATTTTAAAATCTCCCTCCAATATTAGCCGAAAATAGCTCATAATTATGAATAAGGAATCTGGTCGTATCTAGGCTCAAACCCAAGTCCCCTGCATCAGGAGCCAAGCGTTCTATCCCCTATTTATTTCCTATCTGATTTATTTAATATTTTTTATTAAGGACATGGACGAAAATTCTTTTAAACATAAATAATCCTATATTTGAGAGGATCGCTGCGATGGTTCGGACATATGGAACGCATGAATAGAGAAAGAATGGTTAAGAAAGTATACGTCAATGATGTAAATGGAGTATGGAGTCGAGGCAGAGCGAGGAAAACATGGCATGATAAAATAATCAAATTTTAAAGGTTGATCATCTTAGAAGTCGGAGGAATCGACGTGCGTGTATGACTCGTTGTATGAATGTGGGGGAAGCTAGAGAGGTTTGCCAGGATAGATTAGTGTGGCGGTCCATTCTCTCTGCCTACCCCTGCGAAACGGCGTGATGGTTTGTTTGTTTTAATATTATATGGCGAATTTTGTAGGAATTTAGCATACTGTTTGCGGCCAGGCGTAAATTCTCTGCGGCCCGACACCGCGCCGCGGACCGCAGGTTGGGCAACACTGCAGTAGAGGACCTTTAAGTACCACATAAATACTCTTTATTAAAACGTTTTTTTTACTGAATCTTTGTATTATAATAGGATTGCTGCTCACAGCATCTTTTTATGCCAACGATAACATTATTATGATTATCAAAATGAGATTTTATGTATATTTTTTAAACATAAACAGCTGAAAGAATCTTTTAACGAAAGAAAAATGACTATTTTGTCTTCGTTTTTAAGATATTTCATTCATAAAAATATATTTTTATTTAATATTAGGTGTATAACTTTGCTTCCGCCGTTTTGCAATAGAGTGCAGTAGCGGTAAGTGGTAGTTGGAATAAATAGATCATAGATGTCATACAATAAGCTTAAGTATTTGTAAACATAACGACATCGAAATATTAGTCGATTTGTGTCTGCATCATAAAGTTATTCCCGACTAAACATATCAGCTTATGCTGCCCGAAAGATGGGAGAAAGTAGTGGCCAGCGATGGACAATACTTTGAATCATAAATGTATAACCAGTTTTTTACGACAAAGCCTCGAATTTCGGAAAAAAACGGCGGAAGCAAAGTTATACACCTAATACTATAACAAACAAACCATCACACAACCAAACACGCCTTTTATCCGAAGGGGTAGGCAGAGAGAATGGACCACCACACTACTCTATCCTGGCAAACCTCTCTAGCTTCCGCCATATTCATACAACGAGTCAGGTTGGCGCACCAAGAAGAACAAAACAGTGACCGCCCCATCTAGAGTTAAAATAGAAAAACTCCAAATCGATGACGTAAAAGAGAGTTATCTGACGAAAGTGAATGAGAGGCTGAGTGGTCTAGAGTCTGAATTTATAAGTATAGACGAGATCTGGAACAAATTGAAAGAAAGTCTATGTGAAACAGCGAAAGAGGTATGTGGTACATGTGTGCAAGGAAGAAGGAATGGAGATGCTTGGTGGGATGACTGTGTAAAAATTCTGGTCAAAGAAAAGAAGGATGCATGGTTAAATATAATATCTGTGGATAAAAGAGATTGCGAGAAATATAAAAGAGCAAAAGAAGCATACAAAGTTTGTAAGATGAATGTCAAGTTGAAAGTGAGAGAGAAAAAAGATAAACTGAAGGAGGAAGACGGTCTCAAGATGACGAGTCACTTTCAGAGCAACATAAAAATGTTCTGGAAGGAAGTCAAAAAGGCCCGGAATCCTCCTGAAAATGGTTGTGCGAAAGCAATTTTGAGTTGTGAGGGAAGAATGATTACTGATTTTGACAGTATACAAGGAAGATGGATGGAATACTTTAAAGATGTATATGGCAGTGAAATGACTGAGAGTTCAATGAGAAGGAGCGTTACAAATGTAAGTTGTACGAATAGCGAAAGAGATATGACAGAAATAAGTTTGAACGAAATAGTAAAATCTGTAAGCTGTATGAAAGGTGGAAAAGCTGTTGGTTATGATTGTGTCGCTTTGGAGTTTATTAAAAACGGTGGGCCAGTTGTTGCAGCGTGGTTATACAGACTCTTTAACCAGTGTTTAGAGGAAGGATATACGCCGCTCGACTGGAGGAGGGCTGTTATCATGCCTCTATATAAGGGAAAGGGGTCTCGTATGGACTGTGGAAATCACCGGGCAATAAGTCTGTTAAGCGCCGTTGGTAAACTCTACGGCCGAATTTTTATAGAAAGAGTAAAAAAGACGACGACTGAAAGAGTATGGGATGTTCAAGGCGCTTTTATGACCGGAAGAGGATGTATGGATCAGATTTTTGCACTTCGAACGCTTGCGGAGAAGTTTATGGCCAAAAACCGTAAGCTTTTCTGTGCGTTTGTCGAGTTGCAAAAAGCCTATGATCGAGTGAACAGAGATAAACTGTGGTCAATCTTGTCCGAATACGGAGTGAGCACAAAACTGATACGGGCGGTTGCTTCTCTACGAAGGGAGCACTGCCAGTGTTAGGGTAAATGGAGACATCACGCCTTGGTTTGATATCACGAAGGGTGTTAAGCAGGGCTGCGTGATGTCTCCATGGTTGTTCAATCTGTATATGGACAAGTGTATGAAAGAACTTAAAGGTATAAATGCTGTTGCTAAGATGAGTGATCTGTCTGTAAACTGTCTGCTTTACGCGGACGATGCCGTTCTCGTTGCGGATAGTGCGGACGAATTACAAGTCTTGGTGTCGAGAATGAATGAGGTATGCAAGTCAAATGATTTAATGATGAATGTCGGAAAGTCAAAGGTGATGGTTTTTGAAAGGGAAGAGCAAATGACAGTTTGTAATATAAGTGTGAACGAAGAGAACTTGGAACAGGTGAGGGAATTTGTGTATTTAGGTAGTATGTTCACAGCAGATGCCCGAACGGATAGTGACGTCGAAAGAAGGGTTGGTGCGGGTAACAAAGTGAATGGAGCTTAAAAAATAGTTATTGGAAACAAGAATTTATCAATGAAAGCGAAAACGGCCGTTCACAATGGAGTTCTGGTCCTAACCTTAATGTATGGAAGCGAAGCATGGAACTGGCAAAAGAAGGATGAGAGTAGAATAAATGCGGTAGAGATGAGGTCCCTAAGACGTATGTGTGGTAGAACGTTATACGACAGAATTTCAAATGCTGATATAAGAAAGGAATGTAGAGCGGAAGAAGGTATTATGAACAAAATTATGAAAGGATCGCTGCGTTGGTTCGGACATATGGAACGCATGGATGGAGAAAGAATGGTTAAGAAAGTATACGTTAATGATGTAAATGGGGTACGAAGTCGAGGCAGACCGAGGAAAACATGGCATGACCAAATTAATCAAATTTAAAAGGTTGGTCATGTTAGAAGTCGGAGGAATCGACGTGCGTGTATGACTCGTTGTATGAATGTGGAGGAAGCTAGAGAGGTTTGCCAGGATAGAGTAGTGTGGCGGTCCATTCTCTCTGCCTACCCCTGCGGGGAAACGGCGTGATGGTTTGTTGTTGTTGTTGTTGTTGAGTCATACACGCACGTCGATTCCTTGGACTATTAAAATGACCAACCTTTAAAATTTGATTAATTTGGTCATGCCATGTTTTCTTCGGTCTGCCTCGACTCTGTACTCCATTTACATCATTAACGTATACTTTCTTAACCATTCTACTCTCATCCATTCCTTCCATATGTCCAAACCGTCTCGGGGATCCTTTTTTAATTTTATCCATGATGCAGTCATCTGCCTTACATTTCTATCTTATTTCATCGTTCGGTATTCTATCATACAACGTTCTCCCGTACATTCTTCTTAGTGATTTCATTTCCACGGAGTTTATCCTGCTTTCATCCTTCTTTTGCTAGCTCCAAACTTCACTTTCATACATAAGGGTTAGCACTAGAACTCTATTGTGTACTGTAAGAAAGTTGATATCCTGCATAAAGAGATCGCAAGGTCTACAATCATAAGAAGAAGAAGTCATATGATCTTTCTGTAGTAATAGAAAGACCAGATCACTTAAAATAAGTGGAGTAGATCCAGAAGAAGATACTGGAGGGACCATGTAGCCCGAATGGATGGTGACAGACTCGCATATACAGCCGCTTATGAAATCCCTTCCGAAGACCGCCTAAGAGATGGAGGGACAGCTGGATCTCATCATCCGACGAGATATGATTTCTGTGTCACAGATCGTCAGATCTATCAAATGAAGAAGAAGAAGAAGACTTAAAATAAACAATACATTATTTTTAAAATTACAGATTTTATTTTCAAAATAACGTGCGAACAAGGGCTCTTAATCAATACACGAAGATCTTGCACAGTTATAAACAACTGAAATACACAGCATCCCACCGTACTCGGAGTAATCCAGTTAAAAGATAACATTTTTAATTTCCAAAACGGTAACACGATAAGGTATCAGATATTTCCCAATGACCGTGTACACTACGGATCAAAACAAAGTGAACCGGGGCATCGTGAAATAATAGTTTGATAATGAAATCGCGTGTGAACATAGTGCAAGACACAACATCTAATCTGCGTGAAAAATAAGAGAATTAAAAATGATTCGCTTGTGATTACCACAAAGAAAGTTATGTTTTAATTAATATAAATAATACGAATATCAGTATCACAATGGAGTTCTCTTTCCATGGCTAAATGAAATAACATTATAAGAATTTAACTTTAAAAAAAAACATAAAAATAGAGTGTCGAATGAAAATATAAGATGTGAATGCGGTGCGAATGATGGTGTCATGAACAAAGTAATGAAAGGATCATTAAGATGGTTTGGACATATGGAAAGAATAAATGAAGAAAGAATGGTAAAAAATTATATGTTAGTGATGTAAATGGAACCAGAAATAGAGGAAGACCGAGGAAAACGTGGCACGATCAAATAAATCAAATATTGAATGTCGGCCATGTGAGGAGTCAGAGAAATCGACGCGCGTGCATGACACGATGTATGAATGTTGAGGAATCGAGAGAAATATGTCAGGAAAGAAAAGTGCGGCAGTCCATTCTTTCTGCCTACCCCTTCGGGGAGATGGCGTGATGGTTAGTTAGTTAGTTAGTTTTATGAAAATATAAATAGTTCAAAGTAGAAGTAATAATAAATAATACAATTAATATAACAACCCCGAGGCTACTCCTACCATAATGTAAATTACCCCACCCACAGACATAACCATTGGCAGGTAAGGTCTTACTACTTAAAATTAAAATTAAAGTTATTGAAGCTTACATATCGTCATTTTGTTGTTAAGCGAATTCTACACCAGACCAAAGACAGTGTGACAATCACACTGCCATCGTCGGGAATCGAACCCAGGACCTTCGGTGTCACTTACTTACTTAAACAGCCGTTGTCGGTCACTGCTGGACATAGGTCTCCCCCATACTTCTCCACGTATTCCTGTCTTGTGCCTTTCGCATCCAATCACCAGCAATATTTTGAATGTCATCGGACCATTGTGTGGTGGTCTCTCTCTGTTTCTTCTGTCCTCGTGAGGTCTGCACTCTACCATCTATCGTCTACCAATCTGGCAACACGTCCCACAAATGATCATCTGAACGTAGCCAGCCACCCTGTCGACGACATCCGTTACTTCCGACCTTGCACGTATTTCAGAATTTCTTTTCCGGTCTGAATCCTTGCAAATAAAACAAACTGTGTTGCCTTTGACGAAGAAGAAGGGACAAATAGACCTAAATCATTCACCGATATCTGAGTAATGTATACGGCCGTCAATCCCTTGAAAGAATTAACCCCCCATGTGATATTTCTACTTCTCCCCAATGATTGGTAGCTTAGCATGTCTTACAAGAAGTCTGGCGTAAGAGCCACGGGTAATAACCGCACTCCCTAAGGTAAAGAAAGCTCGGAATGGTGACATTGTACAAGATGAAATAAACAGAATAGCAATTGGATTAAAGTGTCAAGATCCATCTTGGAGTATCTCTATTTTCTCTTCTCTCCTTTTTTTCTTGGTGTAGGCTTTGTTGCTTGTTTCATTAGAGGGATCGGGCTCCTGCGAAGTCGATTCCCAGCTGTCCATCCACCTTTTTGGTGGTCTGCCCGGGGGTCGACTACCTTGGGGTTGTTTTTTAATTTTGTTTTTACTTGAATTGTCTCTAATAATTGATGCCCTGCGTTTTAATTATCAGAGCGGTGTGGACATGTTTGATTTGCAATTCTGCGAAGTAATATGGCTTTATTATTAGAGGGGCAGAGATGGCCTAAAGAAGTCAAAAATAAGTTAGAAAGGTGAGAGGTGTTAGGTGAAAGAGAAATGAGAAATAATAGAAGAAGAAATAATAGAGTATGAAAATAAGAGGAGTGGAGTTCATGGACTATAATAAACATCCCGACATTTGCCTTACAACTGAGGGAACCATGGAAAACCTCAGTCGGGACGCGAAGTAGCTGTAAAAACACGTATTAGTTATTTGTTTGCTTCTCGTAACCGATCCACCACCGTGGTTGCGAAGTCAACGAATCTGCATAGTGTATCCTTGTTGCGAAGGACGGCTGGTAGATCTGTGATGTGGATGTCTCTCCTTTGACATTCCTTCTCCAGTTTCCATCTCTCACGCGTGAAGATTGGACAGTGGGTGATGGTGATGATTTATATAGCGCCATTTTTGTGAGAGATTCACTTCAAGGGCGCTCAACGTCCGGAAAGATTCTCTTAAAAAGAAAAGTTTTAAGAGAACTTCTGAACACTCCTTCGTCGTCTTGATTGCGGATATTGTAGGGCAGCCTGTTCCACGCCGTCGGTCTCGCGATGCCAAAAACGCGATCTGCGAAGTTTGAAGCTCCTTGGCGCCGCGGGACGAGAAGTTTGTGTGTTGCTTCTTCCTTCAGGGGTTCGTAGAGTTGACTGCCGAGGGTTCAAATCTATCAGCTTGCAAAGTACTGTGAGGTATTGGGGCGCTCGTCCATGTAAGGCCTTGTGAACAAGTAGACACAGTTTATAATCGATTCGCTCAGGTAACCTTAGCCAGTGAAGTCGATAAAGCGTTGAGGCTATATGGGTGAATTTTGATGCACCAAAAATTAATCTTGCTGCAGCATTCATAATGGATTGCAGTCTATCCAGTTGCTTCTTGGGTTGTCCGGCATATAGTGAGTTACAGTAGTCGACACGTGAGATGACAAAGGAATTTATAAGGGTTTTAATGGCATCAAAAGGTGGACATTTACGGATATGTTTTATTTGTCTTAATCCAAAGAAACCAGGGTGATGATGTACCATGGGGCTGGTTGTGCAGCATTTCATAAAGGCACGCAAGACTTTGAAGCACAGCGCAGAGACGACGTCACAGAGAGGAGGTGGAGGAGATGGGGAAAAACTACTGGGAGACTGACGGCTCCATTAAAAGCGCCTTCCCCTGCCCCGGATGCCCCAGAATCTCGGGTGGGAAACCTTCTATGCTGATCATCACGTTGGAGTTTTTCCATATTATGGTGCGATGTTGATTCGAATAATTAAACTTTCGACGTACGCAATTGTGCCAATTCTAATATTTCCCACGTCGCGTCTAATGTCCCCTGGCATAATGGCATAGAAGTTTACTTATTTCACACAACTGTTACATAATGGCAACCATTCGTTACCGAGTATTTTCTCACCCGAAAAGTGAACAAGGTGTTACGTAATGACTTCTTTAATGTGGAAATGGGGGCATATCTCGGAGTCGCGCGACTGTTTGGCCTTTGTACAATAATATTTATAATGGCGTTGTTAATGTTTGCGGCGCCATTTTTTTGTTTGTTTATTACTGTTAATTGATTCGAATCTTAATGGCGCGACTTTGGAACTTTATTGGTAATAATCTAACATAAAAGCATAAACACTTTGCACTTACTTCATCTATTAAAACTAAATATAAATTTTAATGCGACATTTTCACACTTGTCTTAGGCTATGTTGTAAAATTCCAAACTAATTGTTTTTGAGACCATAGAAAAATCCTTGTAACTCGTCTTTCTGGACTCGTCTATATTTTGGAGATCATTGAAGTCTCCATCTTTAGGGTTGTTATGACCACTCTAATCATTATCATCATCAGTCGTCTGTCATCCACTGCTAAACGTAGGCCTCTCCCAAAGCATGCCACCGTCCCTTATCCATTTTCGATCCCATCTATCCATGTCCAGCAATCCTCTTCAGATCGTCAGTCCTGCGGAATCCTGTACGCGGTCTCCACTCCAGAATCCATCTCCCCCATTGCCCGTCGGTTCTCCGACAGATATGTCCAGCCCATCGCCACTTCAGCCCGCTCATCCTCAGAGCCACCTCAGTCACCTTGGTTTTTGTCGAATAAATTCGTTTCTAAGTCTGTCCCTCAAGGTTATTCCAAGCATAGCTCTTTCCATGTCTCATTTCTGCGCTTTAATTCAGTGTTTTTAAGATTATCCTATAATCAAATTTGCTCCGTATTTCACTGCACGAGTCGTGGACCTTCAGATTTAACTTTTCTTCGTCAAAAAGCAAAACTAATCAAAAACTTTTCCACTTTAGTTTATTTCGAAATTCTCACAATATTTTGAATTCGAAAAAGTTTCCCGCGGCAGGATTACTCGCGACATTTATTTCTCGACATATACATCGCGTCGCCTTACGCTTGACAGATATTGCTTTCGGAAGGTTTTAATTATCAGCCGCCAGGCGGCGCCAGTATTTTTCCGTGCATAAAGCTACGGTTTTGAAGTAAATTGGTTTATTTATCGTGTCACTAGGCACAATATTAGATTCTTGATAAGAAAATAATATGAACAAAACGCGTTTTTTTATTCAGTTACTTTTATTTTTATTTTACGTTTCTTCTTCTTCGGCGTTACAACCCTTGGTAGGTCTTAGCCTCCTCCAAGAATTGTCTTCATCATGTCCTGTCTCTGGCCGCCACCTCCCAGTCTTGCTGTTCCAGAACTCGACAGTCTGTCACGGCATCATCCAACCATCGCAGTCTCGGCCTGACGACGTCGACTGCTGAATTGTCAGACAACACTCTTTTCAAATCAAATCAAATCAATTCATCAATAGACATTACAAAATTAATTTTTAAGGCATCTATTGAGAACAGGTAAAATAATATTTGTGTGTAGTATACTGCCAGAAACGCATGAGAGATGGTTCAACATTAGGAAGACAGGATACTCTCCAGAATTAAGAGTAAGTAAGAAAGAGCCTTTTGAACGTACTTTCACTGATATGAAAGACGTTGATCTCCGAGGAGACCGCATTGAGCAGATTAGTTGCTCTTTCCACCGGTGTCACCAGGGGCAGGTTGGTTCTGGCGGCCGGTAGGTAAAACAATCTATCAGGGACAAAAAGCCGAACACCCTCCAGCACGGCCGAGTTTTCGAAATATCCCCTGAGTAATCTAAAGAAAGTTATGAGATGCCCATCTCTTCGAAGCTGCCGAGAGTTGGTCCTGGTAAAGATCGTGGAGCTCTGTGTTGTATGTCCTTCTCCACGTCTGACCATTCTTAATCAAATCAAATCAAATCAGTTTATTTCATCAATAGATATTACAAAATTAATTTTTAAGGCATCTATTGAGAACAAGTAAAATAATATATTGGAGTGACATCTCCAGGCGGTTTCTAGCAATGCGCTAAAATGGCGGTAGCCTTTTACATTGCGTTAAAAAGATCTTCTGCTTAATGCTTAAAAATACAATCTTCAAAGATGGCGTTAGTGTGTAGATTGACTAAACTACCATGCAAAGGGTGGTTTTGCAGATTAACATATATACAACTTCCAAAAATTTGTTTGACATGGTGCTCATAAAAAAAAGGTGGAATGGGGAATGTTGTATTACATAAAGCGTGCGCTTTACCCAACCAATGACAGGTCACAAGCCCTGTAAACACCTCGATCAACCATATTCTGTTTTCAATTTGCATCTTCGTCTCTATTGAGATACAATTGATTCTTGAAAATAATATATTGTATATAGTATACTATCAGAAACGCATGCGAGATGGTTCGACATTATGAAGACAGGATACTCTCTAGAATTAAGAATTAAATTAATGGGTTCTGCGGAGGATTAATCCTTTCAATTTACGGTTAAGTTTTACAGTTTTACGGTTATTATCAATTAATCTTATTATCCTTTTAGACTTTTGGTCTGTTCCCTCCATCTCTTCGGCGGTCTTCCGGGGGGCGGTAGTCAACAGGATGATTCGCCACAACGTGTGGGATTCTGGAGGATCCATCGTCTGCCCCATCTTATGATATCTTCCATCTTGCATATTTCGCGGATAGCCGTGTTCCTCACCTTATCTCGAAGAATCTTTGCTGCTATTGTCCTCAGCGTCCACATCTCCGCCACCCGCCTTCGATCTTGTGGTATCCGCTCTGGTCTTAATCCTATTTGTCACCTTCCCCTCACCCACATTTTGTATATTCTGATGATTCTTTGTATATTAATATACGGTTATTATTAATGCCGACCTCCGTGACAGAGTGGCAAGAGCTATGACAGTCACACCAAAGGTTCTGTGTTCGAATCCCGGTAATGGCAGTTTGATTGTCACACAGTCTTTGGTCTTGTGTATCACATGTCTAAGGCAGCGTGACAATTACTCTGCCACCGTCGAAAATCGAACCCGGGAACTTCAGCGTGGCAGTTATAGCTCTTGCCACTCTGCCACGAAGGTTATCATTATACAGTACTTATTTTTCTTCAGTCAGTTGTGGCCATCGACTCGTGGAAGTAGGCCTTCTCATAGATTGTTTTACCTACCGCCAGAACCAACCTGCCTCTGGTTACACCGGTGGGAAGAGCAATTATCTGCTGAATGCGGTCTCCTCGGAGATCGACGTTTTTCATATTAGTGAAAGTACGTTCAGAAGGCAAATACTCTTAATTCTGGAGAGTATCGAGTCGAGCCATATCTCATACGTTTCTGGTAGTATACTATACACAATATATTATTTTACCTGTTCTAAATACGAGTAGATGCCTTAAAAATTAATTTTGTAATGTCTGCTGATGAAATAAACTGGTTTGATTTGGTCCTGGCTCGTATGTTCTCACTCCTGACTCAACATGGCTCTTCCCATTGCTCTTAGCTTGTTGACACTTTTTTGTAACACTGTGACTGTCTCAATACCATACGTGAATACTGGCAGAACACGTTGTTGAATACTCTCATTTTTAAGTTGATGGGTATTTTCGAATTCTTCAAAATGTGGCCAAGATTTTTGAACGTAGCCCAGCTTAATCCTATTCTTCTATTAAGGTTTGCTGTCTGTTACCTTGTCCCAGCTCTTTTATATAATTATTTTTTGCTATTTATACATGAAATCGTATCTAGTTTACTTGAGTATTTCTAAAAACATGTCTAGAGTAAAGCGTAATGTATCATTCACAATGTATAGTACGCTTCGGTTATTCGGTCACGTTTCCTTGTGTTGGCTGCAGATTTCAATAATACTGATACAGATTATGAGCGTTTCGATTTTCTCGAATTCCTACGGCGCAACGCTCAGATCATCAACACAGCATCGACTATAAGGGTGTGATGGTATTGAACCATCGTAGAGAGAGATGCGTGAATTCAGACGTAATACGAAAATAAATTCAAATGACTAGGAAATATAACACCTAACCATGTGGGGGTAGGTCTAGGCGGGGAGCAGGGGAGACGCGGGGAGGGGAGAGAGGGGGGAGAGGGGGGTTGAGCCGAGAGGGATGCAGGGGAGAGGTAGTTCGGGGCAGTTGACTTCTGACCTGACGGGAAGCGGTCGCTTTGGTATTAAATTCAGTGGGTGTTTGTTGTTCTGATTATCAAGGACTTCATTTTATTTTGTATACAAGTATAGTGGTACGAGGGGTGCGGCATTTGCAGATTTAAAAATACTATAGAATCAGTTTTCCTGAGCTGTTACGACTGAAAAGCTAAGTCTAGAATTAAGAATTTATATTTCAGGAAATTGGAACGTATGCGTTCGGCTTACTCCATGATTATACTATGCTTACGTTTATATATTACATACATGTACCTAAATATATATATATGATATATCGATACCTTTCCTATACTGCACGTAATATAGTTCACTAACACTCGGGCTAACGCCTCGCGCCCGAACAAGGTACTCACTAACTCATCGAATACTGAAATCTTAGTTATGGACATGTAGCGTTCTAACAAAATTTGCCATCTTCTATATAAATAAACATATAAACTACGACCCATGCAAATTATGCTACATAAATATGGTTAACTGTTGATGAATGAAGACAGTCAGGAGAGGTTGGGATCGCGCGCTTCGGGACCCCATCGAAAGACGAAATATGGGGTAGTATGGTGAAAGACCCTGCTATCTGTCTATTGGTGGAGGTTGTCTCGAGGGTGAGTGGACCGACTGCTGATGAATGAAGACAGTTAGGAGAGGTTGGGATCGCGCGCTTCGGGACCCCATCGAAAGACGAAATATGGGGTAGTATGGTGAAAGACCCTGCTATCTGTCTATTGGTGGAGGTTGTCTCGAAGGTGAGTGGACCGAACTTCGAAAACCCCTAATAGGGTGATGGCCAGGTTCATGGGTTTGAATCCCCAGGTCCACTGATTAAGGGTTGGGAAGTAGGTCGTCTGGTTACCAGACGATCCTGCTGTGGAGCAGTGGAGAAAAATCATCAGTCTGACGAAAAGACTGGTTCAACGCGATACTAACACTATTATATCCCAGTTATCCCACACAACTCCCTATATACTTAATATATTATATTTTGACACTGAATTGTTATATAACCTGTGCCTTTCAGGAAGCTGTTCTTTATTGCATCATTATTACATTACGCTCTGATTTAAATTACTGTACATCGTATTTGTTCCAAATTATTTGTGAATGTTTCTTCCAGGGCTGCCACATTTTCTAGAGATAATATTCTGAATTATATTCTGTAAACTTAGAGATATTTTAGGTTGTTTGGTTTAGATGTTCCTAGGAAATATTGAGTGACATATAGTTTGATTACGCGTGGGTTTGTCAGGATTGCTTAGAATATTCGGAAGGGTTAGGAACGATTAGCTTTAGAATGAAATTATCAGTAATCGCCAAATAAAAGGACTTGGATTACATCGGTCATAACGAAGGGTCATACGGTATTATTTCTAGACGATCACGAAGGCCAACTCGCGTAAGGTAAAACACCTGTAAGCTCCGTACAGGTGGATGAAGAGGGAATGACTGGAGGAAGCTCCACCATTCGCGGAGGAAGGTTAGGAGGGATTCTGCTTAGGTTCATCGCGGATAGGTCATTTCACCACATTCGGTGCCGTGACCAGGATGGGGTCATCACAGTGATGATGACCAGGAAGGATGAAGGCTGGGTTACGATTGGTGCCCAGCTCGATTCACCACATTTGGTGCCGTGACCAGGATGGATTAATTCCCCACGGACTAGGACGTTTCATCACATTTGGTGCCGTGACCAGGATGGGACTGGAAGAAGGGAGGAGGAGAGGAATCCTTCCACGCTAGGTGTTCCTCGAAGGTAGGGCGATTCACCACATTTGCTGCGCGTGACCAGGAGTTTGGTTTAAAGCATTACTTGATAATTTCATTATTATGCATATTTATTTAATTAGTTTAAAAATTTAAATTGTTTTAAAAAATTATTCATCGCTAGATATTTATGCCAACCCTAGCTAGGATTCGTAGACAGTGTGCAGGTTTTCTAGGAAGGTATTCTAGGATGCTCTATGCAGGGGTCGCGTATCGTTTCGAATATAATTATCGGCGTGGTATTTAGGTTATGATTTGAATATTTAAAGAGAACTCCGAACATATTATAGAAAGTTTAGTATTGAAACACAACTTTAGTTCACTTTCGGTAGGTTTAATAGGAATAAAATATTATTATCATAATTTTGTTATTGTAGAAGAATATTTCGAGAATTTAGAAAAAGGTGAATGTAAATATTATTATTCATAAGTAACGCTATTCTATTAAATTATCGTCAGCTTGAAATTATATTTGAGACCAATTAGAGTAATCTTTAAATTATATTAAATTATTGACAGGTTAATCGTATATTTGAGATCAACTAAAGTAACCATTAAAACATCCATTGCATTATAGACTCATGTATATTCTAATCACACTTTTGAGAGTACGCTAAATAAATAAATAAATATTATGATTATGTACCGAATTAGCATATTTGCAAAAAAATTTTAAGGGCCCCGCTATTATTAGTATACTTAGAGTAGAATATAGTATTTAAGTTAGTTAAGATGTATGATCGTGACGAGATTGAATTCATGCTTAAAATATTGGGAATTAGTAATATCGAGAGTTATATTTATTTCGTAAATGTAGTTTGTAAAAAAGGTTTGTTACCACCTACGTTTTTTCATACTTCTAAAAACTGCAGCGAGGGATCTAGAATGGCAAACATGTGTCTTGAGTCAATAACGTTCTTCTTGGTTTGTATTTTTCCATAATCTTGGATAGGTACACATTAATTTCTTCACGCCAAAATAACCATAAATTAGTTCGAGTCAAGTGGTGACATTAGGATATTTCTAAGATCGGTTAGGTCGCCGTAGTAGTACAAATATTTTTGCTTGCTAAGGAGATGTAAATAATATTATTAATAAGGAAAGCAATAAATAAATGGGTCGTGACTAAAATATTGAATCATTTAGGGACCATGTATAATAACGAGTACCTCCTTGGATTTCGACTGTCCCAGTAAAAGAAGGACATAGCTCGGTAATTTTAGTTAAATATATAATTATAATAGTTTATGAATACGGAATAGGATAGGATATATATTTTATAATGGCTAGTTTACAAAATTTATATTTAATGTCTTTATGTTCTACGTATGAGCAATAGGTCATCGATAATAATTTTAAGTTATGTACATTGCGAATTTGAAATACAGACGTGTTAATTATATAAAATAGAATTGCGAGTAATGATTAAATCAGTAATAATAAGAGTTTAGGTTACTTCCATCGTAAATTAAAATACAGATGTGTCAATTATGCGAAATAAATATTATTGATTTGGGAGATGCCTATTGGTGGCGATGAGGTTCGCAACCCATCATTCCGCGTCTCCCGCGGAGCGAAAAGAGAAGGATTGAGTGCCGCATCGGTTAGAGTGTGACGGTCCACTCTTTCTGCCTGACCTTTCGGGGAGACGGCGTGAAGGTTAGTTGGTTAGTTGATCATTATTAATTGCAGCAAGTAAGAATTTAGGTGAATGTCTACGAAGCGGAAAATAAAATATTGTATTTTAAATGAATCGAATTGCAGTCGTATATGAGGCGTTGCGGTCTGAGATATCCTAGAGATAACGAGGAGACCACTTAAAGATATCGTTAAATTTTGTGGGTTTTAAAGTATTGACAATTTTAGCCGTTAAATAATTTAGGATGGAACAAAAAAAAATACAACAGTATTTAAGTTTCTAGGCGACGTGTCGGGCTTAAAACTTAAGGAGATAAAGTTATTTATGGCGGATGCTGGGACTTGTTAAAATGCGAACGATGGACAGGTTGTTTTTCAAGTGACGATTTTTCAATAGTGTCAAGTTGTTATTCTGTAGGCTGGCGTTCCATGGAATTCTCCTTATGGATCAAGTATCTTGCCAAGCTGGTGTTGCTTTAGGTCGCCATGGGTTGGGTTCACGATAACAAATACTAGGAAATGAACGGCGATGTGACATGCATTTGTGAAATTATTACAGGTTCGAGGACGATACTTAAATTGTACGAAAAAAAATTGAGATACTTTATGATACTTTAGAATAATATTTAACGAAATGGAGCGGCATACCCATAGGTTAGTTCAGTATGATTCTCAATTATTGTGGAATGCATAAATACAAATACATTTTATTTCAAAAGGAATATAGGATAATGCTTATAAAATTATAATAATTATATAAATTGTCGAATAAACAATTACGGAGATAAACCGAAGTAGTATAATATGTTAGCATTTAAAGATGATTTAGTTTAAATTTTAATTTAGTGTTTAATTATATGTTCCGATTAAGTACCTTAATCGTAGTTTAACATAAGTCTAAGACTAGGTGTGAAAATCCGGATGAGTAGGTATTATAATACATAAACATATAATAGGAATTGACAAATATATGAGTAAGATAATTATAAGAAAATAAATAAAAATATTTATAAAAGGCTATGATGTTTAGGTATAGGTATTTCAGGTTTCAATTGCAGATGCAGCCGGTTATAGGTCACTTACATATATCCCAACATAATTAGGTGTATCAAAAAAAAAAAAAAAAAATCGGAATTTATAAAATTAATAAATACTTCCGCAGTCATCAAAAATAAGGGCCAAATATCATCGATATACATATAATAGATTTCTTCTGAAATTCAGTAAATTATTAGATTACTTAACAACAGATAGTCGCAACATTCTACAGGTATGTTTTGCGAAGCTTCTACGTTCATACTTCGTGGAACGGACGCTCGTCGATGGCCCCGACTTCTAATGGAACTCCTTTTGGGTTTATTGATTTGATTGTGTCAAGTTTTTTCCGACCTTCTCGACTTTCTCTAATTAACACTGTGCGTGTATATATCTTCAAAGAATTAATTTACGTTATTTATTTATTCTTAGGAGCTCGATGTTATTCTTTTAGGGAGCGTTCAATCGATCGAGATGTGTTACCAAATTACAAAAAATGTTTAAAGCAGCAGAACTAATTATCAATCGTAGTGATGAGAAAATTCTTAGGGGGGTACGTTTAGAACCATAATGGTAGATTGAAATTAGAATAAGAACTATTTTAAATTGTCAATTTTATAATTCGAATTTCCGTTGCACAATTAGGAAATGAAAGGAGGATGTGACAACAGTAGCTCACTGGTGATTAAGTTTCTTTAATATTCGAGTTACATATTATTTTAATGAACAACTATCAAGTATCTGGAAAACGTGCAGGACCGAGTAACCAGATGCGTTATTCGTCATTCATTGTTATTATTTTTTTTTTTTATCTAGGTAATAGGGTCACTAAATAAAGATAGGTACAACGGCAATAGTGATTATGATTATTATAAGGAATAGATTATAAGTTATTTTATTTATGATAAGTTATATTTTAAGTGCGTCGTTTGTAAAATCAATTACCACAAGGGTTCACTAGAAAAGGGCTGACTGGTCAATGCAGTCTTTAGGAGTTAAGATTATAGTTATTATAGCATAAGTTTAGTCGTAAGTAGCTGTAAATAGGTAATGATTGCGTTGAAATTCGACCTTAATCTAGGTAGTAAATTGATTTTGAAAAAAAAAAAAAATAATAATAATAAATATATAAATAAATAACGGTGTGTGAGTACATGTGCACGTGAGAGTAAAAATATGTAACGAAATATGTGCTTTGGATTTGAGGGGCTGGAGTTTTAGGGGGGGGATGAGGAAAGTTGTATTTGATTTGATTTTGTGGAGCGGAAGAATTTCTTTTGTAGGGACATGGCGATATAATTTTAGTTATAATATTGTGTTCAAAATTTACCAGATTAGATTCCAATTGGAAACAATAAAAATGAAATGAAGTAAATGTGTAATAGTTGTGATTTCACCAATACGAGGTTGATAAAGTCTTCGGATTCTAGGGGGGAGGTTTATTGATAAAAGCGTTGTCGCTTTATATATTTTGCAGTGACTTAGGATAATAAAAGGAGCGAAACGAAGGAAAATATTTTACTCGTCAGATTCTTGCTAGAATCTAGGGAATAGAAGTGGCGGCAAAATTATTAGTTCGAATTGAAGGTGTTGGCATATCAAGGCGTAGGTACGCTAGTGGTTAAGACAGCAGAATAATGTACTGTCAAAGGACAATTATCATAGGTTAAATAACATAATAAGATAACTTACTAAGAAAATTGACAAGCGTAGAGCGAATCACCAGGAATTGAGGAAGCAACGGAAAACTTTCTGCCGAGTTTTCCTGGTTTCCTCTAGGGGGGAACTGTGATGGTATTGAACCATCGTAGAGAGAGATGCGTGAATTCAGACGTAATACTAAAATAAATTCAAATGACTAGGAAATATAACACCTAACCATGTGGGGGTAGGTCTAGGCGGGGAGCAGGGGAGACGCGGGGAGGGGAGAGAGGGGGGAGAGGGGGGTTGAGCCGAGAGGGATGCAGGGGAGAGGTAGTTCGGGGCAGTTGACTTCTGACCTGACGGGAAGCGGTCGCTTTGGTATTAAATTCAGTGGGTGTTTGTTGTTCTGATTATCAAGGACTTCATTTTATTTTGTATACAAGTATAGTGGTACGAGGGGTGCGGCATTTGCAGATTTAAAAATACTATAGAATCAGTTTTCCTGAGCTGTTACGACTGAAAAGCTAAGTCTAGAATTAAGAATTTATATTTCAGGAAATTGGAACGTATGCGTTCGGCTTACTCCATGATTATACTATGCTTACGTTTATATATTACATACATGTACCTAAATATATATATATGATATATCGATACCTTTCCTATACTGCACGTAATATAGTTCACTAACACTCGGGCTAACGCCTCGCGCCCGAACAAGGTACTCACTAACTCATCGAATACTGAAATCTTAGTTATGGACATGTAGCGTTCTAACAAAATTTGCCATCTTCTATATAAATAAACATATAAACTACGACCCATGCAAATTATGCTACATAAATATGGTTAACTGTTGATGAATGAAGACAGTCAGGAGAGGTTGGGATCGCGCGCTTCGGGACCCCATCGAAAGACGAAATATGGGGTAGTATGGTGAAAGACCCTGCTATCTGTCTATTGGTGGAGGTTGTCTCGAGGGTGAGTGGACCGACTGCTGATGAATGAAGACAGTTAGGAGAGGTTGGGATCGCGCGCTTCGGGACCCCATCGAAAGACGAAATATGGGGTAGTATGGTGAAAGACCCTGCTATCTGTCTATTGGTGGAGGTTGTCTCGAAGGTGAGTGACCGAACTTCGAAAACCCCTAATAGGGTGATGGCCAGGTTCATGGGTTTGAATCCCCAGGTCCACTGATTAAGGGTTGGGAAGTAGGTCGTCTGGTTACCAGACGATCCTGCTGTGGAGCAGTGGAGAAAAATCATCAGTCTGACGAAAAGACTGGTTCAACGCGATACTAACACTATTATATCCCAGTTATCCCACACAACTCCCTATATACTTAATATATTATATTTTGACACTGAATTGTTATATAACCTGTGCCTTTCAGGAAGCTGTTCTTTATTGCATCATTATTACATTACGCTCTGATTTAAATTACTGTACATCGTATTTGTTCCAAATTATTTGTGAATGTTTCTTCCAGGGCTGCCACATTTTCTAGAGATAATATTCTGAATTATATTCTGTAAACTTAGAGATATTTTAGGTTGTTTGGTTTAGATGTTCCTAGGAAATATTGAGTGACATATAGTTTGATTACACGCGGGTTTGTCAGGATTGCTTAGAATATTCGGAAGGGTTAGGAACGATTAGCTTTAGAATGAAATTATCAGTAATCGCCAAATAAAAGGACTTGGATTACATCGGTCATAACGAAGGGTCATACGGTATTATTTCTAGACGATCACGAAGGCCAACTCGCGTAAGGTAAAACACCTGTAAGCTCCGTACAGGTGGATGAAGAGGGAATGACTGGAGGAAGCTCCACCATTCGCGGAGGAAGGTTAGGAGGAATTCTGCCTAGGTCCTCGTGGATAGGACGATTCATCACATTTGGTGCCGTGACCAGGATTAGACATCACGGAGATCGTGGACAGGACGTTTCACCACATTTGGTGCCGTGACCAGGATTAATTAATTCTTCACGTGTGTAAATCGATTTCATCACATTTGGTGCCGTGACCAGGAGGGGATCATCACAGTGATGATGATCAGGAAGGATGAAGGCTAGGGTTCCGAACGGGGACCAGCTCATTCCATCACAAGGGAAATGTATCGAAATTCGAATTCTTCATTGAAATTGTATCAGAATTTTATCCAGCGCTTAACACATTATGTTCAGTAAACGTTAACAACGTTTTTAGGTCCAACTTCTTTTTGGACACATAGAAGGTTACGTACCGCTTACCCGAAGCTGTTATAGGATGCAGCGGCGCCCTTTCGTCAGCTTCGCTCATACAATCCCTAGGCCCGCCCCCCCATCCACACGGGACTTACATTAACTGGGGAATACACTAACTAACTAACTAACCATCACGCCATCTCCCCGAAGAGGTAGGCAGAAAGAATGGACTGCCACACTTTTCTTTCCTGACATATTTCTCTCGCTTCCTCAACATTCATACATCGTGTCATGCACGCGCGTCGATTTCTCTGGCTCCTCACGTGGCCGACATTCAATATTTGATTTATTTGATAGTGTCTCGTTTTGCTCGGTCTTCCTCTATTTCTAGTTCAATTTACGTCGTTAACGTATACTTTTTTTACCATTCTTTCTTCATTCTTTATTCTTTCCATGTGTCCAAACCATCTTAATTCCATTTTTTTGTTCATAACACCATCATTCGCACCGCATTCATTTCTTATATTTTCTTTCGACACTCTATCATACACAGAGTATCCACAAATTCGTCTAAGAGATCTCATTTATACTTTCATCCTTTTTTGCCAGTTCCATGCTTCGCTTCCATACATAAGGTTCGGTATAAGAACATCATTGTGCACTGCCATTTTAAGTTTTTTGGATAGGTTTTTGTTTGCGATGCCAACTTTAAGTGCACCATTCACTTTGTTGCGTGTCCCCACCCTTCTTTCAATATCCCTCTCTACTCGCCAATCTCCTGTAAACATACTACCTAAATACATGAACTCAACTACTTGCCACAAATTTTCACCTTACACGCTAATGTTGCAGACTGTCATGATTTCTTCTTTTTCAAAAATCATTCATTACCTTGGACTTATTCACATTCATACCTCATACATACTATTCACCAGGACTTGTAGTTCATTCTCGTTGTCTGCAAGTAGCACAGCGTCATCCGGATACAAGAGACAGCTTACTGACATTCCGTTCATTTTGGCACCTGCATCCAACCCTTTCTGCTCTTTCGTACACCATTCCAAAAAAAGCAATTAGTTATTTAGTTAAGTGAGTACACTATAGTAAGTTAGTTGTAAAATGAATATATGTAAATTAAAATAAGAAGATCCTGTAAGAGTGTATCTTGTGCCGTTTGTCAGATGTTTATAATGTTGCCTGGTGGCTCTCTTCGGCGTCACTTTCTTCTCGTAACTCACAGCATCTTTGCATAGAAAACTCGGTGCGGAATGCGCAGAGTAATTACGGCAAGATCGCCGGAGCGTCCTATGCGGAAGAGAAGATGCATTAGTCATGCCACGTATAGAAAACTGCATTCTCGTGCAGTACCGGACTTTGGAAAATCCGTTCATCTTAACATTCTTCTGCTACGGTCTCAATCTAAAGATTGGTCTGCAGCAAGGCGTCGTATCTCCTTTTCTACTCCGCTCGGTGCAGCCCATATCTCGGCAAATCTGGTCTAGCTGCTCCTGGCGAGGTCGTCCTTTGCCAATCGATCCCTCGACCATTCCCTCCAATCCATCATCGTGTCGCAACACATGACCAATCCATCTCGCGTTTAACATGTCTATTATCTTCAACTCTGAGAACCTCTTAATTTGTAACGTGGTACCTCCATGAAACATGTGCAATTCGTCGGTAGGTCCACATTTCAAATGCCTCCAGCCTTTTGCGTTCTCTTTCGCCCAGGCACCAAGTCTCGCAGCCGTATAGTAAAACACTCCACACAAATTGTTTTCAGAGGTTTAGGTCTATGTTATTGGACTCGAATATTTTAGATCTTTTGTTGAAGGCAAGTTTAGCCTGGGGGATCCGACTATCGACGTCTTTCGTTGATCGACCATCCCATGTAATGCAGCTGCCCAGGCCTCTCTATATTAACATTAGCCCCAAGAATACTTCTTGGGACAAAGAAGGTCCTCCACTTGTGGTGTTGCAAGCCCAGGCCTCTCTATATTAACATTAGCCCCAAGAATACTTCTTGGGACAAAGAAGGTCCCCCACTTGTGGTGTTGCAAGCCCAGGCCTCTCTATATTAACATTAGCCCCAAGAATACTTCTTGGGACAAAGAAGGTCCTCCACTTGTGGTGTTGCAAGCCCAGGCCTCTCTATATTAACATTAGCCCCAAGAATACTTCTTGGGACAAAGAAGGTCCCCCACTTGTGGTGTTGCAAGCCCAGGCCTCTCTATATTAACATTAGCCCCAAGAATACTTCTTGGGACAAAGAAGGTCCTCCACTTGTGGTGTAGCAAGCCCAGGCCTCTCTATATTAACATTAGCCCCAAGAATACTTCTTGGGACAAAGAAGGTCCTCCACTTGTGGTGTTGCAAGTTCCCAAGCCCGCTAAACTCTCCGAGCAGTAAAAAAAAATCACAATCAATAACACGAAATTGTTCTCTTTTTGTTTTCTAAACCACTCTTCGTCAGCTTGTCTCCATCGACTGCTGGACGTAAGCCTCTCCACCCCTACGCCATCTCTTTCGGTCCCCCGACACTTCTCCAGCCCAACCTTGGACTCCATTCGAAAACCCCCTGGCTCCATCTTCCATCATCCCGTCGACACACATGACCAGTCCACTGCCACTTCATCCTCGCAATGCATATCCCTACATCTAAACCACTGTCATACAACAATAATCAGATCAAAATTCAACATAATCCAATACGTTCTCGGGCATGCGCATCGTGTACATTTCGAATTATTATACTTTTGGAGAGAATCGCAGTATTCCTCTCTCGCTCTCTTGTATTCAAAATATTTTCGTACTCTTTTTTGACGACATGCAGGTTGCCTAGTAATATTAAAATATTTTGATGACGCTATAAAAAAATTAGATAATGCCTTAGAAAGAAACATGTTACCTATTAATTACAATAAAACTTCTAGAAAACAGACGATTAATTTGTATTAACATTTTTTAAAGTTTTATTTTAAGATGATTTTTTTATAGAGACATATTTACTACCCCTGAACTGTATGTATATAAAGAAGTCAGTTTGTAACAGTATCAAGAGTCTCTCGATGCCAGCAAGCCTGGCGAAACCGGTTGCTGTCGAAATAAAGACATAATTGGAAATAGTTAAAAACCTCGTTTTATTTAATTATTAATAATTTTTTTTTCAATTATATAAAAATATAAATCTGAATCCGGCTCTGAAAACCACTCCAGGCCTGTATCAGAATTCTTAAAACGTTTAAAATAGTAGTAAAGACTGTTATGTCTTCCGCCCATCATCTTCATAATACCTTCTTGTCGTCTCAGGGAGACACCCGAAGGTAGGGATTACCCTTTTCAATAGTGTGAGTAACACTTTCTGTATCACACGAGCTATGTAGTGGTGTTAGTTTTAAAATGTATAATTATCGGCGATTAGATTTGATTCGATTCTATTGTTTTAATAATTGGTGATTTGAAATTTTATACACTACCATGTCAAAACTCGGAAAGGGGAAACGTATTTTTTTCGGAAGCTCACAATAATAATAATATATTGTAAAACTCCATATTAAATAATTAATGCGAATGAAAACGTCTGTTTTTTTAAAAAACTTCACGCCGTTTCCCCGGAGGGGTAGGCAGAGCGGATGTATCACCATTGTTCTATCCTGGTAAATTCTCGCTACTCTTATACATTCACACATCGTGACATGCATGCTCGTCGATTGTTACTACTTCGAACATGGCCGCCTTTCAGTAATTGATTAATTTGGTCATGCCATGTCTTCCTTGGCCTTCCTCGACTTTTTTTACCATTCATACTACTTGTATATATCTTTTTAACCATTCTTCACATATCCATTCGTTCCATATGTCCAAACTTTCTCAATTTTTTTTTATCACGTATTCATCCGCCGTACATTCCTTTCTTACTTCATCATTAGATATTCTATCATACATTATTTTCCGCACATTCTTCTTAGTGACCTCATTTATACGGCATTTATCCTACTTTCATCCTTCTGCCAACTCCAAGCTTCACTTCCATACATAAGGGTCGGGACTAGAATTCCATTGTGCACTGCCATCTTTGCTTTAGTCGATATTTTTAAATTTGCGGTAATGACATTGAGCAGCTCCTCGACACTTGCCGGTCCACTCCCTCACGTTTCGCAGCCAGGACATTTGTCTCCATCTGGGCCCTCGGCGTACCTCAATTTTCCCCTGCAATATCAGTTGGAGAAGGTGGCACTTTTCTCCACGCAGTATATGACCCAGATATGAGATCTTTCGAACCTTGATAGTTGATAATAATTCCCTGTCAACTCTAGCTCGCCTCAGGACTTCGGTATTAGTAACCATGTGTGTCCAGGGAACTCTGAGCATTCGGCGATGGAACCACATTTCTTCTTCTTCTTCTTCCCTTTTTGTAGACTCAGGAGTCTGTTATTTCAGGCGGGTCCTCTTGAGATGCTGAACTCCAGCTTTCTCTCCACCGTTTCGGGGGTCTTCCTGGTCGGCGTTGTCCGTTTGGCGTTCCATGGAGAGCTATGTGTGGTATTCTATTTGAGCTCATCCTTTCTACGTGTTCATGCCAGTATCGCCGTCTTTGACGTCCCCATCTGACCACATCTTCGACCTCGCAGATTTCTCGGATTGCTGTATTCCTAACTCGATCACGTAGGGTCTTGCCAGCTATAGCGCGGAGCGTTTTCATCTCGGTTGTCCTGAGCATGCTCTTTGTCTTGACAGTATCTGCCCTCGATTCAATGCCATATGTGAGGATTGGTCGCACACAGGTCTTGTAGATGCGTACCTTGCTGTCAGTCCTCATGTCTCTGTTTCTCCATATGACATCCTTCAGGCAGCCTGCAACTGCTGCAGCCCTATCCACCTGTGACCTTACTTCTCTGGGGAGGTCATTAGAGCTGGTTACTTCGCTTCCGAGATATCTGAATAGGTCCACCTGTTCGATTTCCTCCTGGCGTACGGAGACTTCGCATCTCAGTTGATTTCTTGCGAATGTCATACACTTCGTTTTTGGGGTGGATATGATCATGTTATATTTTGAACAGGATTCATCAAACTTTGAGAGCATTGCTTGCAAGTCGCTTTGATTTTCGGCCACGATTGTGGCGTCGTCTGCATAGCAAAGCATTCCAATTACCTCTTTACCCAGACCGTACCCTAAATTGAGAGATGCAACCTCTGCAATGATGTTGTCCATGATGCAGTTAAAGAGAAATGGGCTCAAGCTGTCGCCTTGTCTGATGCCAAGGGATGTTTTTATGGCTTTAGTGAATTTCCCATTTGCTCTGATCCTTGTGTTGCCGTCTAGGTTGATCTCTCTTACCACATTAACAAGTGATGGAGGCGCCAACCTCGTGGTCAAAGTATTCAGGAGGTCCTTCAGCTTGATTCTGTCAAACGCTTTTGTGAGGTCGATGTAACACAGGTATGCTGGTTTATTATATTCCAATGCTTTTTCCTTTATCTGTCTGAGAGTAAATATTGCATCAGTGGTGGAGCGGTTCCTTCTGAATCCTTGCTGCTCTTCTCTGTTGGTGATGTGAGTTTCAAGTTTTTCTTTAATTATCATTGTAAATAATTTAAAGGTAGAGCACAACAATGATATTCCTCGATAGTTCTCTGGGTTTGTCTTTTGTCCCTTTTTAAAGATGGGTACTGTAATGCTTGATCTCCAGTCTGCAGGTATAGTTGACGTGTCTAATATTTTGTTAAACAGTTTAGAGAGTTCAGTCACTAGTCGGTTATCGGCGTACTTGAGCATTTCGTTGTGTATTTCGTCTGGTCCTGTTGATTTTCGGTTTTTTAGCTTTGCTATGGCTGCTTTGACTTCAGCTTCGTCAACAGTTTCTGAGTCTGTGATATTTTGAGGTGGTGGTGGTATTTCCTCCGGGTCATTGTATAGGTTCTGGAAGTAATTTTCCCATTCCTCCGTTGTGATTTTACTCGTTTGTACATATTCGTTTATCGGTTTTTTCTTTTCCCTTAACATTTTCCAGACCTTCTTTTGGGCTCCATACAGATCAAACTCCATGTCTTTGGTGAATTTAGTCCAATATTCCTTCTTTATGCGTTTTATATCCGAGTTGATTCTGTTTCTGGTTAACACGTACGCCTGTCTCTCTTCATCAGATGGTGAACTTCTGTATTTCAGATAGCTTTTTCGTTTTTCTGCTGCTAGCTCTTTGATTTCTTGTGTGAACCAGGGTTTAGTTTTATTATGGGCATTAGTATTGATCTTTCTTTTCCCCAGTGCTTCCGATGATGCATCATGTATATTTTGTTTTACCTTTCTCCAAGCTGTTTCCACGTCATCTTCTTCACTTACATGGTTATTGTTTATTTTTTCAGCAATTCTAGATTTAAATAATATTTTGGTGCTGTCATTTTCCAAGGACTCTATATTGTACTTCTCTACAAAGTTAGGTTTTCTTCTGTTTATTTTTGGTCTTTCCATTCTGATTTTCCCCAGTATGAGGTTATGATCCGTGCCAATATTAGCTGAGGTGAGTGCTCTTATGTCAATAATATCGACTGGCTGGATCTGTCTATTTGTAATTATGAAGTCAATCATTGATTTATCCCCTCTAACATTCCTAAATGTATATTTGTGCTGTTCTTTATGGTTGAAAAATGTGTTATTTATTCTGAGTTCGTTTCTGGCGCAGAACTCTACAAGCATTTCCCCATTTTCGTTGCTAATGTCTTCGTTGAATCTCTGCATAATTCCGTTCAATACTGTGTTACCTATTCTAGCATTTAAATCTCCGAATATCACAGTTTTGTCCTTTTGAGGGATAGCATCTACTGTTTCCTGTAGTTTGTCATAAAAAGCTTCTGATTCTTCTCGTGGTTTTGTGATATCCGGTGCGTAGGTGCTGATAAAATGGAATATATTTTTCCCCAACCTCAGAGTAACTTTAAGCAATCTGTCATTAACATAGTCGATGTTCTCTATGGAGTTCTCATATTGCTCTTTAATAAGCATCCCAACCCCAGAGTGGGCTCTGTCTTTCTTATCCTTTCCGCTGTATATGAAGATATAGTTAGAGCACTTTAATGTCCCTTTGCCCTTCTTTTTGGTCTCAGACAATCCACATATGTCTATGTTGTGGTTGTTCAGCTCTGCCGTAATCTCCCAATCCCTGTTGTTCCATGAAGTAATGTTCCAGCATGAAATCCTTGTTATATTTCTGTGTTTCCATAATCGTTTTTTCCTTGTCCTTGCGTGGGTCATGTCCGTGATCAATCCGGTGTCCGAGGCTCTGTTGCCTGTTCTGTGAGCGTTGTAGGCTTTTTTACCCCAGGTAGGTTGCTAGCCTTGCCTGAGAACCCTCCTCCTTTGTCCGGGCTTGGGACCGGCAGGGCTTCCTGTAGTAGTAGGCACTGGCGGAGTTAATGTAAAAATTCAAATTTTATGCAAAACAGACCAAATTCACAATTTGCTTTCCCATCCTATATCCTAGTTGTAGTGATTGGGTCTCCTCTATATTAATTATATTAATTATAATAATCACTTTTTCAATGCAGAATTTCCTAGAATTTCCATTACATAAATCCATACATATTATTTGGCATTGTAATTATGATGCATTAGTATGTAAAATGACCTTACTTTTATTTTAATTTTTAATGCAATCGGATCATTTATGTTAAATGGAATGAATGCACGAGGGAAGCATTGTTATAAAGGAAGCCGAAAAAAACATGGTGTGACCAAATCAATCAATTATTGAAAGAAGGCTATGTCCGACAAGAAAGATGGATGAACTATTTTTAAGAAATATATGGCAGTAACGTAGCAGCTGATATGGATGCCAGAGAAAATGTAAGTGCTGTGAACACAAATGAGGTAAGTAATACAGAAGAGATAAGCATAAATGAGATGAAGAATGCGTTGAAAATGATGAAAGGTGGAAAAGCAGTTGGATATGATTGCGTTGCCATAGAGTTTAAGAGTGGTGGCCAGGTGGTTCTTGCATGACTTTGCGGACTCCTTAACCAATGTATGGAGGAGGGGTATACTCCACTGGACTGGAGGAGAGCAGTTATCATGCCTCTTTCCAAGGGTAAGGGAGCCCGTGTGGACTGTGGGAGCCAAAGGGCCATCAGTCTGCTGAGCTCCGTTGGCAAACTGTATGGCAGGATACTGATAGAAAGAGTGAGGAAATTGTCATCTGGAAAGATTTGGGAATAATAATATAATAATAATAATATTATATTAAACTTGTATCTTAAGTGTATTAGAAAATCTAATTCTGTAAAACTTTTGATTTATTAAAATAAATAAATGTATTGAAATGAATCAATGAGTGTACTGTTTTCAAGGTCTCAAATTTGCTCAGATCTGATACGTCCAGTTGTTTTGTTTGTCTGTTGTATGGTTGGGGTCAAATACTTAATGTTATAGGCTATTTTTATTTTGTTTTTTTAACAGTTTATCTTGGCAGTAATGACTTTGGTATTTTAATCTGAATTTTAATAAACAATTGGACAAATCTACGCTTCATACATTGGCCTCCTCCACAACGGTCCTCCACTGACTTCTGTCTCTGGCCATCTCTCTCCATTCCCCAGCCCCTTCATTTTCTCCCAATCTTCTTCCACGCAATCCGCCCATCTTTGCCTCGGTCCGCCTTTTGGTCTGCTTTCGCGGGGCACCCATCTGGATATTATTTGTGGTGTTCTACCTTCTGGCATTCTTTCTACATGGCCAGCCCACCGTAGACGTTGAGACTTACAGAATCTCACTACTCTTTCCTGGTTAATTAGTTTTTCAAGTTCAAGGTTTCTTTTAATTCTGTAAGTCCCATCCTCCAGCGTGGGTCCAATTCAAGTTTCAAAAACTGCCAGTCTGCCTTCCTCTCTCTGCTTTAGAGACCATGTCTCACAGACGTAGGTGACTACCGGTTTTATGATAGTCTTATATATTACAATTTTGGTCATCCTGCTGAGTAACTTAGAGCCCAAAAGCTTCTTAGACTCATTAAAAGATCAGTTTGCTGCTAAGAGGCAAATATTTAACGCTTCATACAGAGGCAACAATAATAATAATATATTTTTTGAATGTATACATATACTTGTATACGAATACTGGATTTCACCCATTGCGGGTTGTCAATTCATGATTTAATTGTATCTCAATAGAGACGAAGATGCAAATTGGAAACTGAATATGGTTGATCAAGTTATTTACAGGACTTATGACCTGTCATTGGTTGGGTTAAGCGCACGCTTTATGTAATTACAACATTCCCCATTCCACCTTTCTTATGACCATGTCTGACAAATTTTTGGAAGTTGTATATATGTTAAAGTCCAACACCAGAATTCACATGTCAGTTAAGTCTCTATTGAGATAAAATTAAATCATTAAATAATATTTTTATTGTTGACTTAGTTTTATTTCATGTAGGTCGCAATGCACAAGGTAAAGATAATCTATAAAAAACATCCTTGGTATCGAAATCTCGTGGTCGGATTTCGCTTCAATATTCACGATATCTTCCAATCCACAATATTATTCGCCGACAATAATACACTTAGCGAGTAACTGTATTTCGAAAGTACGTTCGTAGGAGGCAAACGGAAGAAGGATTTCACGGGAGCGAACTGCGTTTTTATTTTATATTCTTCTTCTTCTTTTAACCACCCTACGTATTTGAACGTTTCCGATGTTATCAAGATGGCAACCCTCAAGTGGCGATGGGCGGGACATGTCGCTCGCGATCCAGATGAAAAGTGGACAAGGCGACTGCTGTGCTGGTGGCCAAGGACGGCAAAGCGTGGAGTTGGGCGCCCACAGTTGCGTTGGCGCGACGATATCCGGAGAAGTGCGGGAAGTGCCTGGATGCGGATCGCTCAGAAAAAAAGAGAATGGAAAATGCGAGAGGAGGCCTACGTCCAGGAGTGGATGGTCAATACAGGCTGAAGAAGAAGAAGAAGAAGAAGATACGTTCACTGTGACTGTACCATTCTGCGCTATCCCGTATCACGTATGCGCTTGAGAAAAAGTAATGTACCTTAAATGTACAAACTGTTAGGGATATGCGCGTGTGCCAACAACACTCGAGTACAAGTCTTCACAAATATGATAGTTTTACAAGGGGCAGGTTTAATAGGTCTATTTCATTTATTTATTTAAATATATCCTATGCATTACAGAATTATTTTCCAATACACTAAGGATACAAGTTGGATTTTAATTGTATCTCAATAGAGACGAAGACGTAAACTGGAAACTGAACATGGATGATCAAGGTGTTTACAGGACTTATGACCTGTCATTGGTTGGGTTAAGCGCACGCTTTATGTAATTACAACATTCCCCATTCCACCTTTGTTATTGTGATCATGCATGACAAATTTTTGGAAGATGTATATATACTTCAAAATCCATAAGTTGGAGATACACAATAATAAGTAAAACATAATAAAATAATAAAAAGAGCGGAAACATAAGATACATGACAAATTAATAAAATGAATATATCAGGTGAGCCAGACTATCACACAATACGTCAAATTCCGAGGTGATGCGATTTAGATATTGCTCTACCTACCGGCATAACCACTGGCAGGTTGGTTCTGCATCGTGGGAGATAAAACAAACCTCTTTGTCGAAGATAATTATCAGGGACGAACAGACCTACATCACTCAGGAATTTTGAGTTGTGTATACAACCACCTATCAGTCGAAAGAACTGAACACCCAAGTGAATGTCTCGTCTTCTCTCGAGTGACTGGTAGCCCAGCATCCCTAGCAAGAAATCAGTCGGATAGAGCCACGGGTAATATCCATACTCAATAAGATAGAGGTATCGCAGAAATTTATTCTGCACCCTCCACTTCACTTATCTCCACTCATCTGATGATCTATGACACAGAAATCATGCCTCCCCGAAAGATGAGGACCAGCTATCCCTCCATCTCTTAAGTCTTAGACGACGGTGTGTGGGAAGCTTGTAAGTTCATTTTATATTTCAAAACTAATTAGCTGACTAACCATCACGCCGTCTCGCCAATGGGGTAGGCAGAAATAACGGACTGCCACGTTTTTCTTTCCTCATATATAGTCTTTCGCTTCCTCAACATTCATACATCGTGCCACGCACGCACGTCGATTTCTTTGACTCCTCGCGTGGCCGACATTCAATATTTGATTTATTTGATCGTGCCACGTTTCCCTCTATCTTCCTCGATTTCTAGTTACATTTACATCGTTAATATATAGTTTTTTTTACCATTCTTTCTTCATTTTTCTTTCCATATGTCCAAACCATCTTAATGATCCTTTCATTATTTTGTTCATGATACCATCATTCGCACCGCATTCACTTCTTATATTTTCATTCGACACTCTATCATACACAGAGTATCCACACATTCTTCTAAGAGTCATCTTGGAGGCTATCCATCTTTATGTTCCGGATGGTTATCTTCGACAGCGTCAGCACAGACTGTTTTATCTTCCAACATGCAGAACTAACCTGCCTCTGGTGATGCCGGTGGGGAGAGCAATCTAACTGCTGAACATGATCGCTTCGGAGATCGATGTCTTTCATATTCGTGAAAGTACATTCAGAAGACAAATACTCTTGACTTTGGAGAGTATCTTGTATTCCTAATGTCGAATCATCTCTCATGCGTTCCTGGTATTATATATTTATTATGTTTTACCTGTTCTCAATAGATGCCTTAAACTATAAAAAAATGTTTGTAATGTCTTTTGAGAAAATAAACTGATTTGATTTGATTTGATTCTGTGTCACAGATCGTCAGATCTATTAAAAGAAGAAGAAGACTATCATACACAGAGTATTCACACATTCGTCTAAGAGATCTCGTGTCGATTTCTCTGACTCCTCACGTGGCCGACATTCAATATTATATTATATTTCAATAGCTAGCTGCATTCACATAGCTCGTGTATAATCTTTTAACCATAATTTCTTTTCTGTTCCATTTGCTGCTACTGTAATAGAAATTGTAAATAAACTTGCATACATATTGATCGTTCATTTTAACCTCCGACCCTGCTTCACCTTTCTCTCTAACGCTCCGTCCAATGCTATTGAACCTCATTAGCATTGTTGCAGCAGACAGCCTTGACAAATTGATAAATTAGTCTACTCCACTAGACACAAGAACTGAAAAACGTTTATTCCGCGATACGTTAAAGCGGTAAAGTAATCTCGACCCAATCTCAAACCGGCCAGGTAAAGAAGAAGCGTTGCATTTTTACAGTAATAATTGGGCTTAATGGCTGCGGTCAAGTTTACTTTTCCGCAAATGCGTTTTGGTGATCAAATATCGCTGGTGTTTTGTGTATTGAGAAACGATTTACTAAAGTTTTATAGCTCTTGGTTTTACTTTTACTATTTTAATTAATGGTGAAAGTATTTACAAAAAAAAAAAAAAAATTAAGAATATTTTTTTACAAGATTTTCTGTCCGATATTATGTTTCAAAATTTGCTTGAGTGCCCAATTTATCTTTTTCTATGCACTAATCCTTTTGATGTCTTTGTCCATTAAATTTTTTTTTGTAAACATAATGCTAGTTTTGTTTAATTCAATTTATTTTAGGTTAGTTTCGACCGGCTCGTTAGCCGCCAAAACTTAAATTAATCACCGTTTTTTGCCAAGCTCGCTGGCAACGATAGACTGGTGTGTTGTGATGTGATTCGGTTGTACAAATGAAAAGTCACAGGTTGGTAAATTATTAAATGCGGCACAGACACAAGTGTATAACAATAAATAGGCGAGAGCGTATGGACGGACGTGTGTTGCTCGGCCGAAGGACGCGGTAGTAATCTCGGAGCAAAGACGGGGTCCTTGTTTCTAGGGGGCGCTATGCTGCTGCCAGCATACTAGCGCCATAGGTTAGGCAGAGGGAACGGGATTAATCCTCCTAGTTCCACACTGGTCTGTCTGACCGACTATTCTGACTGGTCTGTCTGATTGACCATTCTGACTGACCACTTACCATTCTGACTGGTCTGTCTGACTGACCATTCTGACTGATCTCTCTGACTGACCATTCTGACTGGTCTGTCTGACTGACCATTCTGACTGACCGGTCTGACTGACCAGTCTGTCGATGCCGGCGAGCCTGGCGAAACCGGTCGCTGTCGAAATAAAGACAAAAGTAGAAGTAGTGTAAGAACATTGTTCTATTTAATTATTATCGTTTTATTGAATTATTATCTACTCGTATATATAAAATTGGTTCGGACATATGGAGCGCATGGGTGAAGAAAGAATGGTTAAAAAAGTATACGTTAACAATGTAAATGGAGTAAGGAGTCGAGGTAGACCGAGGAAAACATGGCATGACCAAATTAATCAAATATTAAAAGTTGGTCATGTCAGAAGCTGGAAGAATCGACGTGCGTGTATGACTCGATGTATGAATGTGGAGGAAGCTAGAGAGGTGTGCCAGGATAGAGTAGTGTGGCGGTCCATTCTCTCTGCCTACCCCTGCGGGGAAACGGCGCGATGGTTTTGTTTTGTTGTTGTTATATATAAAACAAAGTCGTGTTAGTTACACCATTTATAACTCAAGAACGGCTGGACCGATTTTGATGATCTTTGATTTGTTGGATTTGTCTCCGTCCCGAATAGCAGAATAACTATTAAAACATCGAAAAAAAAACGACCTGAGTGCATCCCATCCAGAAAATATAATAGTTTAACTGAAAGTAGTGCAACAATGCTACGTGAATCATTTCGATTCGATTTAATAAAGCAAACCCCTTGCTGCCATGTGAATTATATTCATAACAATGTAATTTAAATACTTTTCATTTTGATTTTTGCACATTTATTTAACTTAATTAATTTTAACTTAATAAATAACTGAATTTAATTCAGCTAATAAGTTAACACAACATTTATTAATTCTGAGGCGGTACGAAGTTTGCAGGGTCAGCTAGTTTAATATATAATAAAATTGTCAGCTTTGAACGTTATGCAAAAGTTAAGACGAATGTTGTGTGATGGAACATGATCACCTCTGTAGTCCACTGTGCACGGTATCGTAATGGATTTTTCACGGTGCTTCCTGCTGACTTCAGGTCCATTCTAAACTCTGACAGCGGTGACGTCAGCCGAAGGGACAGGGGCGGCCGTGAACTTTAGCGAGATTGACAGAAACGAACCGATAACATAATATTTTTTATTTTTGCATTTTGCTTATAAAGGTTAATATTAACACATTGTCTGCGGTAATGGACTGAAGTGTATTTGTTGTTTCTTGAACAATAATAAATAGAATTTATCAATGAAAGCGAAAATGGTCGTTCACAATGGAGTTCTGGTCCAAACCCTTATGTATGGAAGCGAAGCATGGAACTGGCAGAAGAAAGATGAGAGCAGAATAAATGCGGTAAATATGAAGTCCCTAAGACGTATGTGTGATAGAACGATTGTTCATAATAGTACATTCTTTTGCTCTAAATTCCTTTATAATGTCAGCATTTGAGATTCTGTCGTACATCGTTTTATCACACATACGTCTTAGGGACCTCATCTCTACGGCATTTATTCTGCTCTCATCTTTTTTCTGCCAGTTCCATGTTTCGCTTCCATACATAAGGGTTGGGACTAGAACCCCATTGTGACCGGCCATTTTGGCTTTCATTGATAAATTCTTGTGTCCAATAACTATTTTTAAAGCCTTACATTCCTAACTTACTTTATCTTACGGTATTCTATTATATAACGTTTTAAATTGGAATTCATTTTTTCTCTCTCTCTCTGGTTTCAATCCTGGGATTGGTTTGCAGCAATTTCCTCTATTCTTCTCTTTCATTCTTCCCTGTCTTGTGCGGCTCTTTTGAAATCTGCATATGATGAGCAGCGCAAGTCCACCAACAGGTCCTCCAGGTACTTTCGCCGTGGGCGTCCCCTAGAGTTTGTCCGCTCGGTTATACCCTCCATTATTGCATGCAAGAGGCCTTCTTGTCGTATTACATGGCCGATCCATCTTGCACGCCTTTCGGACAAGATCCTGAGCAGGTGCCTACCTCCTTCGATTCTTTGGAGAACCTCCTCATTTGTAATGTGGTCTCTCCAGGAAATTCCTAATAGTCTTCTATAGGACCACATCTCAAAAGCCTCTAGTCTCCGTTTATCTCTTTCGGATAGGCACCATGTCTCGCAGCCGTACATCAAGATACTCTATACATAGGTCTTGATAAGAAGTATTCTCAGTTTTAGGTATATATTATTCGATTATATTATTTTCGACCTTTTATTAAATGCAAGCCTAGCCTGATATATATGGCTGTCGACCTCGCTCTTAGACCGACCGTCCCATGTTATTTTGCTCCCGAGGTAGACAAACACCTTGGTGTTCTTTAGTGGAATTCCTGACATCACTACTCTCATCTGATGTTGCGTTCAGCCTACAGTCAGCAGCTTTGTTTTGTCTTTATTTATCTCCATGTTGTAGTTATTTTGAAGAATGCTTTGTATAGTTGTTAAGGCCACTTGCAGTTATTCTTCACGTTCAGCAACCATAGCAATATCGTCAGCAAACCTTATCATATACACCTTTTGCCCGTGTATCTTTACACCTTTTCTGTGACTCATTCTCTCTCAGGTCGAAACAATATATTATTTTCACGTGCCGTCTATGAGTGTTTCGATTACAATCGGTTACATAAATGTGCTCACAATAAAGTGCAGTGATTAAGTATTGCATTGTGTTTCTGAACCAGGCGACATAATGCTATTGTAAAACCATGCTAGGTGGGTCTACCAAGCCTCGATGTGGATTGCTAAACAGAACTGCTATACACTTCTTGCTAGGGCTAAAAACTATAATAGAAAGTTACATTCGTTTAGATTAATTCTCGTTCGCTTAGAAATAATTCTTTTTTTCTTTTATTGTAACGATTCTACGACATATTTTATACGGTTTTACATAATCATGAATACATATTTTTAATAGCTAGAATGGCAGTGCACAATGGTGTTCTTCTACCGACCCTGATGTATGGAAGCGAAGCGTGGAACTGGCAAAAGAAGGATGAAAGTAGAATAAATGCAGTAGAAATGAGATCTCTTAGACGAATGTGCAGATACTCTGTGTATGATAGAGTGTCGAATGAAAATATAAGAAGTGAATGCGGTGCGAATGCTAGTGTCATGGACAAATAATGAAAGGTTCATTAAGATGGTTTGGACATATGGAAAGATTAAATGAAGAAAGGATGGTAAAAAAATTATATGTTTATGATGTAAATGGAACCAGAAATAGAGGAAGTCTGAGGAAAACGTGGCACGACCATCAATCAATATATAAAAATATGTTGTAAAATAAATCAAATATTGAATGTCGGTCATGTGAGGAGTCAGAGAAATCGACGCGCGTGCATGACACGATGTATGAATGTTGAGGAAGCAAGTGTCAGGAAAGAAAAGTGTGGCAGTCCATTCTTTCTGCCTACCCCTTCGGAGAGACGGCGTGATGGTTAGTTAGTTAGTTAGTTAGTTAATAAAATAAATAACCAACCATCACGCCGTCATTTTTATCGAAGGTGTAGGCAAAGATAGTGGACTGCCACGCTTTTCTTTCCTGACATACTTCTCTCTGTCTTCCTCAATATTTATACATCTTGTATTGCACAACTGCAACTGTATTGCACAATTGCAACAAGCAAACTGTAATATTGTCCAAACAAAGTGCCGAGAAACTACGAGTGACCCAAAGAGCCATGGAAAGAGCCATGTAAGGAATAAGCCTAACAGAAAAAGTTAGAAACGATACGTTGAGAGAAAAAACAAAGGTCACTGACATCGTCCACCGGGTGGCGACTCTAAAATGGCAATAGGCAGGTCACGTAGCTAGAAGCTCAGATAAAAATGGATAAGACTGCTGATTTGGAGACCGTGGACGGCAAAGAGAAGCGCAGGGTGACCGCAACTACGGTGGAAGGATTCTCTGAACAGACACATTGGAATAACCTGGATGCAGTCTGCACCAGACAGAGTGACATGGAAGCGAATGGAGGAGGCCTTTGTCCAGGAGTGGACGGGAATAGTCTGAGGAAGAAGGAGTGTATTGCATGGCCAATATTCAATATTTTGTTTAACTAGCTAACTAACTGACCATCACAGAGAGGATGGACCGCCATACCGTTCTGCCTCTAGCTTCCTCCACGTTCATAAATCATAACATGCAAACTCGTCGATTTTTGTGACTTCGAAAGTGGCCGCCTTTCAGTATTTGATTAATTTGGTCATGGCATGCTCTCCTCGGTCTTCCACAGCTTCTCTTTCCACTTACACTGCTTGTATACAACATTTTAACCATTCTTCCATTGGTTACATATGTCCAAACCATCTCAGGGATCCTTTTTTAATTTTACTAATGATTTATTTTTATATTTATCAATGGATGCGTTCCTGGTATTGTGTTGTATGTGTATAATATCTTGCCTGTAATAGATGCCTTAAACATTTATGCTATTTGTAATGTCTTTTGAGTAAATACACTGATTTGATTTGATTTGAAAGATATATCATCACTTTTGATAATAAATGTCATTCTTATAAAAAATAATAACCATGGTCTTTTTCCGAAGGGGTAAGCAAAATTTAAAAAAAAATCAAATTATAAATTTTTCAAAATTTTCAAATTTTCAAAAAAAATTTAACTTTTTTTAAAATTAATAATTAAAAATTGTTTTTTTTTATTTCCTTTTTGTAATTTTTCATTTGAAAATTTTTCATTTTTTCAAATTTAATTTTGAATTTAGAACTGATATTATTTTTAACAATTTATCTATGGCTTTGGGTAACGTCAAAATATTCTTTATCACTCTCTTTTATTTCGAATAATATTTTCATTCGATCTCTTCCCAATTGATATTCAGTTTGAAGTTTGTGAAGACGGTCGAGAGGAGAATAAGTCAAGTGGAGGATCATAAACACAAATATATTAACATACGTACGCTTATTATATTATACATGTATACAAAGTATCGAACCTGTACACACGATACAGCTATGTGACGATACGCCACAGTGTGCATGCAAAGTAAATGGCCCTTTCTTGAAATACTATACCTGTATAAATCTCTTCTATATTCGCCTTCACTTTGTGTTATGGATTCATATAGAATAAATATTATTATGCTTTTATTACAACACTTTTTATTTTCACTGACCACAGACATTTTTCGGCTATAAGTAATTTTAACACTCAAATATAATAGTCCATTGTTTTGGCCGAAACACTATGATACTTCAACATTGTTAAATTTTATATTGTAATTTTAAAAACACATTTATTTTGAATTTTAACTGACATTCCTTGTTTTTCCCCTGTAGTCTTCAGATGTAACCTCCAAAAAGATTGTCAGAAAGCTGGCAGAACACTTCGCATGCTTAATAGTAAACTGACCGATTATGGTTTAGGTCATAATTGAGTTAACATTAGACACAGGCTTGTGTTCACGCTATCCATCTATTTTTCACAATGTTAACGCTATCCATTCGCACGTACGATAATCGTTCACAATGTTAACGCTATCCATTCGTACGTGTTTTTCGACTGTTTTTGTTAAAACACCGACTCATGTCAGATTGAGCAAAACTTGCTTTTTTGAGTTAAGCCAGTGTTCTATTAAGCGTGCGACTTCTCGAAATATAACAATAGGCTAAATGCCTATTCCAACAAGAAGATGAAGAACAGTAATATTTTCTGACCTTGTATTGTCTAAAACATTGTTACTGTTAGTTCGTCTTGAAATATTTATTAAAAAAAAATGTGTATAAGCGCGTTTGTAGTTGCACTGTAGTTGGTACCTGCCGGTGACATTGAAATTAGCATAAGTATTATTGTTTTGAAATAAATAATGCCACAAAGATTACAGTTAATACTACACCAGTAGAGGTCAGACCAACTCAAATTTAAATTATTACTTTATTTTGGCACCAATTTTTTTTTAGATCTTTCCTTTTTTTCTTCTTCTTTTAATAGATCTGAGGATCTGTGACACAGAAATCATGTCTCGTCGGATGATGAGGTCCAGCTGTCCTTCTATCTCTTAGGCGGTCTTCCAAATGGTTTGTGTTCAGAGTGTATTCTATAAGCGACTGTACGAGTATATGCAAGTCTGTCACCATCCATTCGGTCTGCATGGTCCCTCCAGTATCTTCTTCTGGATCTACTCCACTGAACGATATTATATTTCGCAAGTTTTTCTTATGTCTACGTCGCGGACACGATCTCGGATAGTTTTTCCAGTAATTGATCTTAGGACTTTCATATTTGATGTTCTTAGTAGTCCCTAGGTTGGCACAGTGTCGGCCCGCGTCTCTACGGCGTACGTCATGATACTTGCTGTCGATACGCATGTGCTTGTTCTTCCAGACCAGATTCTTCAGATACCCTGACACGGCATTGGCTTTACTAACTTGTTCTCGTACTTCGGTAAAAAGGTCATTTTGGCTGCAGATCTCTACTCCCAAATATCTGAAACTCATTATTTGCTCCACATGTATATCATCAATAGTCAGCTTACATATTGTAGGTTGCCTAGATATAGTGAGACTTTTTGTTTTGTTGACTGATATAGACATATTTAGCCTTTAGCCTCGGGTCGGCTGATCCGCTCTTTACTCTAATGCTTCATGGCTTAAACTTTCCTTTCCACCATCCTTATCCCATCCTGTATCTCAACTCCATTGCCATCTCCACCCAAGGCCACTCTTGTCCCACTTGGTTCCATATCCAGGACCAACCGGCCCCCACTCAAGGCCACTCTTTGTCACTGTCCCTCGGTCTCCATCCACGACCTCGGCCCCTTTCCAAGGTCATCCCCGACCCCTCCACACTCCTCCATACCCGGGTAGTCAGGACCAAATGTCGGACACAACCCACTACATCCTCCAAGTAACACTCCCCTTACCATCCAACAATATCAACTTCATCTCCAAGAAAGAAATTTCCAACATGTAGGGAAGCAAAAGCCTTCGGGCTGGTACTCCCTAAAAGACAATATCTAAGAAGAAGAAGGATAACCTGAGATCGAGAAGAAGACGAAGAAGAAGACGAAGAAGAAGACAAAGAAGAAGACGAAGAAGAAGACAATGAAGAAGACGAAAAAGAAGACGAAGAAGAAGACGAAGAAGAAGACGAAGAAGAAGAAGAAGAAGAAGACGAAGAAGAAGACGAAGAAGAAGACGAAGAAGAAGACGAAGAAGAAGATGATAAGAAGACGAAGATGAAGACGAAGAAGAAGACGAAGAAGAAGACAAAGAAAAATAAGAAGAAGACTTCCATTTATTAACTAATTAAACACACTAATTCGCTCCTGTATTCAAACAAATTAAATATCATGTTTGCGTGTCACCAACACAGTATTTAAAATTAGGATTTGGATACACATACAAAAAACATTTTTTTCCCGTCATATGGGATGTCATTCATCTCCCTTATTTACGCTTTAATTTAAAACGTTGAAATGATGAATGTATGTTGTGTTAGAATGAAATGGTTCCATCTACAATACAATAATAAATATATTGCAATTTTGATATAAAATTCTTTCATAATAATTAATACTTTATAAAAACGTCTGTTTTCTAGACGTATTTTCTAGTATATTTTTGTATTTTTTGTGAATCTTTTTCGCAAGTAAAGTTTTCATAAAAATGAAAATGGTGACACGTTTTTATTTAGGGTTGAGGTATTAGTTTTGTAAAACTCCATATCAATTTAATAATAGTAAACACGATTGTTTAGTGGTTTTAACTAACTAACTAACTAACCATCACGCCGTCTCCCCGAAGGTGTAGGCAGAAAGAATGGACTGCCACACTTTTCTTTCCTGACATATTTCTCTCGCTTCAACCTCAACATTCATACATCGTGTCATGCACGTGTCATCATCGTGTCGATTTCTCTGACTCCTCACATGGCCGACATTCAATATTTGATTTATTTGATCGTGTCACGTTTTCCTCGGTCTTCCTCTATTTCTGGTTCCATTTACATCATTAACATATAATTATTTTACCATTCTTTCTTCATTCATTCTTCCCATATGTCCAAATCATCTTAATGATCCTTTCATTATTTTGTTCATGACACCATCATTCGCACCGCATTCAATTATTATATTTTCATTCGACACTCTATTATACACAGAGTATCCACACATTCGTCTAAGAGATCTTATTTCTACTGCATTTATTCTACTTTCATCCTTCTTTTGCCAGTTTGCCATGTGAGGAGTCAGAGAAATCGACGGGCGTGCATGACACGATGTATGAATGTTGAGGAAGCGAGAGAAATATGTCAGGAAAGAAAAGTATGGCGGTCCATTCTTTCTGCCTACCCCTTCGGGGAGACGGCGTGATGGTTAGTTAGTTAGTTACGTATTTCTTAGTTACTTGTATTTTGTTTGAAATAACTTTCGTTAGTATATATCGTTCTCTCGACGATGAAGGTATAAAGCCTTCGAAACATGTCGAGAAAAATGATCTCATAAGTAGAAAACACAGAATTTTGATAAATAAAAAATTACGCCATAAAAATGGTTTTCCATTTCCAATTAATATTTTTAAATGTTTGATAGAACATTTTGAATGTATGTTACCTGAATAATACCCGATGAGTGATGCTATTTTTTTTTACAGATCCGCTTTGCCTCGTTCGTCCACCTGTGACAGAAGCATCACGATTGACAGAATCCACCCATCACTACTCGACATGGATTCCGAAAGGTATGTGTCAAATCACGGGCAAAAAATCATTACATTCACACAAAACAGAGGGCAAACATTTGATTTATGTGCACACCTTAAAAAGTTGAAATATTGGCATTCACCCTTTACGGTGGCAAACAAAAATACACGCGTTACAGTGCTGTGTTACAACTACACAATTTAAATTAACCTTTCCCTTACGGTGCTAAAATAAAAACGCGCGTTCCGGTGTTGGGTAGTCAGTATCCGATCAAAAATTAGCGATTAAATCTGAAAAATAAGAACATTCATAGCTTATCCCATTAGTTAATTATAAATATTTGTGAAATGTATACTTATATCTGTATACGAATCCTGGATTTTCACCTGTGGGTGTTTAATTTAAATTTTTAATTGTATCTCAATAGAGACGAAGAAACAAACTGGAAACTGAATATGGATGATCAAGGTGTTTACAGGACTTATGACCTGTCATTGGTTGGGTTAAGCGCACGCTTTATGTAATTACAACATTCCCCATTCCACCATTGTTATTATGATCATGCATGATACATTTTTGGAAGTTGTATACTCGTATATACTCCAAATCCATACCTATCTTCACGTGTCAGTTCCAGTTAGCCATCTATGTAGATTTGATTGTACTAATTAATTTTTTAATAAAGTTAATTATAATTGAAGTAAAACATTATAATAATTTAGATTTATTTGCTGAAATATTTAAAAACCATCTGGCAACGCTCACGGAACGGGCATAAGTCCACTCTGGTTGCAAGCCCGAGAGCTACTGCCGGAGGCAGTGAGAACATTGAGCGCCTTGCGCTTCCACAGTGAGTTGTGCAAGAGTGAGATGCGAACTTAATGTCGCGCACTCACAGCGCTGCTTTTACGCGTTTGTTTCTGATGTTCACAAAATACCTCCGATGTACCCGATAAATTCTGTAATATTATTTTTAAAATTAATGCGTAAATATATTATGGAGGAATACCTAAAATCTTAACCTTACATTTATAAAATGTATAGAGATATTGATGGTTATTAGAAGCATAGAAGATACCCATCATTCGGAAGGCAGGGTTAAGAGAATTAAATTCTGGTGCTAAGATGAGTAAGACGGTTATAATCATTGGAAATTAGACGAACTATTCATCTACGTGATCATTTTTTTCAAGTCAATTGTGGTCGAATAAATAACTGATATTTTGAATGACTTGACTTTGTCCCTGAGAATTATCTGCGACAAAATAAATTTTCGCGATTTTTCGAACCTTTATGTGTATTTGTTCCTATGTCAATTTGAATAATTTCTTTGATATAATTTTGAAGTTCTTGCTGAAGTTGAGTTAGGTACCTAATTATTTTAATTAAAATAACGGTTAGTTACTATTAAAGAAGAAAATATTAAAGGTGGAAAATATAATAATAATTAAAAAAAATATAACTAACTAACTAACTAACCATCACGCCATCTCCCTGAAAGGGTAGGCAGAAAGAATGGACTGCAACACTTTAATCGATGCTGCACTCCATTCACCGTGCAACACCCACAAAATAAATCTAAAATAAATAATATAAAATACAATGATATAAAATAAAATAACAAAATAAAAATAATTTAACACAAAATGTTCTTTTTAGATGGTGCACATATTGTCTATTTAATTTATGTTCCACGAATCCGTCGTTTTATTAATTTAGCACATAATGTAATAACACATAATGTTTTTTTCGATGTTGCACATGTTGACATGGACGATCCGGACTTTTGTGTTTTTTTAATTTATGTTTAACGTATCCACCGTTTTTTTAAATTAGCTGTAATTAGGCACTTAACCAGCAAGAACTTTGAAATAATATTGAAGGAATTATTCAAATTGTCATTGGAACAAATGAAAAATTTATTTTTACACCTGTCAAAATTCTTTATAAAAACGATAAAACTAATTTAATTTTAACAGCAAAACAGTACAAACGTATTACGTGTCACAATTAACTATTATAAAGTGCGGCAACAGTTAAATTGACCAAAACAATTCACTTATACGCGAAATATCTCCAAATTAACAGGAGCACCACATGAACCAAACCAAATTTTCAATAACATAAGAATATCATAATCCACCCAATAAAAAAAAAATATATACAATAATAATAAAAACAGTACCTAGAAGGAACAATTACACATAATAAAGAGTCAAAAACGATGAAACATAAAAAATTAAAGACGATAAACAAAACGAGTATTAGGAAGCAGATTACATTAATAAGAAAGGTAACAAAAGTTGAATGTAGTATTTTTTTTTTAAATAGAGGAAGACCGAGGAAAACGTGACGCGATCAAATAAATCAAATATTGAATGTCGGCCATGTGAGGAGTCAGAGAAATCGACGCGCGTGCATGACACGATGTATGAATGTTGAGGAATCGAGAGAAATATGTCAGGAAAGAAAAGTGTGGCAGTCCATTCTTTCTGCCTGTCCCTTCGGGGAGACGGCGTGATGGTTAGTTAGTTTTTATTATTATTTTTTTGCTAAATTGTATAAAGGAAAAGTTTTTAATGTACTATATACTAATGGGGAATAAGCTGGAATTTTGTTATTTATAACATTCAATTTACATTTCTTCGCTTTTAAAATTTAAAAAATTTCTGATTTCTCTAATTTTTGGGAATTATTTGCTATATGCATAAAAGAATATGTTTTGGTTTCGAAATGATGTTCGACGACCTAATAGCTAAAATATAAATTGTATACAGTAAGGGGGATCCTATTGACTCTTCGAGCGGTGCATGGCCATCACCGTGGTGTTGTCCTTGCTACGCAGGAGGATTGATCTGATCCCAAGTACCTATCCACCCCTCCTCGACTTTGGTCTCCCCTGGAAACTATGCGAAATGTTAGAGATCGAGTGTGAATAACCTCGGTGGATAATATTGATGCATAGGCTAACGTGGAAGGACACCTCGCCAACCCGTCTGGCAAGCGTGGCGTTGTAATGCCAACCACCCCCCGTATGACATGTCATACATGGAGAAGTATGGGGGAGGCCCATGTCCAGCAGTGGACGACAACGGCTGTTAAAGAAGAAGAAGATACAGTATTGGGGTTCAAACGACCTGTTGTATACAAAAAAATTATGGTCGAAATTCACACAATGATTCGCCATTTCCAAAAAGATGTTTCTGTTATTGTATGAAATTTTGTGTTCATGTAGCCTCTTCAAAAATGATCGACGAAACAGCTGTCGCGTAAAATAAAAATACAGTTGTGATTCATAAAACAAAGTTTTTTAATTTAACAGTTTATAAATACAGAAGTTTAATCAAAAGCGTGAAATTTCAAATAAAATAATTTGACAAAAATGTTAATCATGGAAGTGAAGCTTGGAGCTGGCAAAAGAAGGATGAAAGCAGGATAAACGCCGTAGAAATGAGATCACTAAGAAGAATGTGCGGGAAAACGTTGTATGATAGAATACCGAACGATGAAATAAGAAAGAAATGTAAGGCAGATGACTGCATCATGAATAAAATTAAAAAAGGATACCTGAGATGGTTTGGACATATGGAACGAATGGATGAGAGTAGAATGGTTAAAAAGTTGTACACAAGCAGCGTGAGTGGGAAAAGAAGCCGAGGACGACCGAGGAAAACATGGCATGACCAAATTAATCAATTACTAAAAGGCGGCCACATTCGAAGTCGGAATAATCGACGTGCATGCATGGTACGATGTATGAATGTAGAGGAATTTAGAGAGGTATGCCAGGACAGGCCAGTGTGGCGATCTATTCTCTCTGCCTACTCCTCCGGGGAAATGGCGTGATGGTTAGTTGGTTAGTTAAAATGTTAATCAGTCTATGTCGATTTCGGACAGACACTAAGCGAGTCACCAACCGAATTACTTCGGTGTGGCCGGAGCCTTCGTTTTCGACGAGACGATTCAATACAGCACACAATATTAGGATTCTTTTATGTAACATTTTAATAGACTTTTGACCCTGTTTCGTGTATTAAATCACGGCCATTTTCAAACATGCGGAGTCAGCAACCAGGGACGGCACATGTTTATTTTCGAATCCTTATACAAGTGCACAAAACCTTTATAGGACAAGACATTTTATTTTGGATTTTTAACTAACTAACTAACATACAGGCTGTCTCTCCGAAGGGGTAGGCAGAAATAATGGACTGCCACATTCATACATCGTGTCATGCACGCGCGTCGATTTCTCTGACTCCTCCTCACGTTCAATATTTAACTTGTTTGATCGTGACGCGTTTTCCTCGGTCTTCCTCTATTTATAGTTCCATTTACATCGTTAACACTCTTTTTTACCATTCTTTCTTCATTCATTTTTCCATGTGTCTAAACCATCTTAATGATCCTTTCATTATTTTGTTCATAACACCATCATTCGCACAGCATCCATTTCCCTTATTTTCATTCGACACTCATACTTAGAGTATTTATACATTCGTCTAAGAGATCTCATTTCTACTTATTTGGATTTTGAAGCAATGTTATTTGTACGCATCACAATCTGTAATTATGACTTTGTTGCGACAGCGGTTTCACCAACATATGATGGCATCATCAAGTGTTACAAAGAACAGATGTTTGTAACATTTGATGAAGTAAACATAGGTCGGCAAAACAGCTGTCAAAAAGCTGAAAACAGTTTTTTAAATTGAAATACGGTTTATTCCACACAGGTTCAGTTTATGTAGTTCTCTCGACGGTGAAAGTGTAAAAGCCTTGAAACATGTCGAGAAAAATACACAAAAAATCCTTTTAAAATTTATATTTAGTTAAAATTCTCTAATATTTGTGTCTTGGCCGGTTAAGACAATTATTTAAATATATATACTTAGGAAATTGAGAATAATTTTGTTTATTCCACAACATTAAAAAAAATATTAAAAACACGGCATATTTCGGAGGATACCTCCATCTTCACGTGTAAAAATATAATAAAAACTAAACAATGAAAGACTAATATAAAAACGCATTTAAAATTCGATACAATAATTTTAATTCAAAAATAACCTGAAGGTCATTAATTTTTAAATTTAAATTATTTTATCTAATTTTTTTTTTATATATTAGTCTTTCTTTGTTTACTTAGGAAATTGAAAAACTATCATAATAATAATACATTATGATAATAACTATTACATTATCATCATGTATTATTATTATTTTATATTATTTATTAGTTCTTACTGTTAAAAAATAATTGTAAGTACCTACTTATAACAAATAGCACAGGCTTTTTTTTAAATTTCAATTATTGTATCGAATTTTAAATGAATTGTTTATTAGTCTTCCTTTGTTTAGTTTTTATTATATTTTTTCACCTGAAGATGGAGGTATCCTCCGAAACATGTGTTTTTTAATATTTTTTATTAAATAGGGTTTAAAAAAAGTTTTTAAATTTCCTAAGTAAATAAGTTTGGAATTCCACAGTTTTAATGCCTTAGCGTTCAATAAGTTTCTTTGTCAGTTTTTATTATATTTTTACACCCGAAGATGGAGGTATCCTCCGAAACAAGTCGCGTTTTTTAATATTGTTAAATATTTTGTGGATTAAACAATGTTATTTTCAATTTCCTAAATATATTACTATGGATACACACATTGTTAATGCCTTAGCGTTCAATAAGTTGATTTAATTATTGTATATGTTAAAAATGTGTACGTCAATGCGTTTTTATCATCTACAAAAGGTTGTTTTGTCAGCCAAGTTTTGAATCTTAGTAAAAAAGCGTTAGCGAGGTATCAGGCGCGTTACCGCGGGACAATGCGACATCATTCAGGAATACATGAAGGAACAGGGAATAGCGGGCAACGTCACGCGGTCGTTAATTATTCGCGTCCTGACAGGTCCTTTAGAAAGGCTTCCTCCAGGAGGCCTAATTTCTTTTTAATGGACATGTTCCTCGATTACCGTGTCCGATGCTTTCTCAGTTCTAACTTATGTTCGTTTAAATTGAAGTATTGAGCAATGAAAATAAATATATATTTTTAAAGATTTAAGGTAGTGTAGAGTAGTCTGGTAACTTAAGCCGATTTTCATGTATTTTTTTGAGGGCGTTTTTTTGTAGGAAAATAAAAATGAATCGTTTCGGAAATTTAGGATGTTTTTATTTACACATTAAAGATACAAAAAAAATTTTTTTTGAAAAAATTTAATAGTTTATTATTATTATTATTATTATTAATCGAAGTTGGCACCTCGAAAAAAAGCACGTGGGTGGCCCGGGTAATTTTGGCTCTTGATGTTATCTGAAATCAAAAATTCTTGAAAATTCTTAATTTAAAGACATGTCATTCTCGTCGGAACTACCGAGACATTTTTTCACCCCTAACTTTTTATTTTACAACCCCTTCTTTGCTGAATTTTTTTTCAAAGTCTGCGATTTTGTTATTTATCCATGAAATTTAACTTCTGTAGTTCCGACCAGAATGACATGTCTTTAGATTAAGAATTTTCAAGAATTTTTGATTTCAGATAACATCAAGAGCCAAAATCACCCGGGCCACCCACGCACTTTTTTTTCGAGGTGCCAACTTTGATTAATAATAATAATAAACTATAAAAAAATTTCAAAATTCTTTTTTTGTATCTTTAATAATATGTAAATAAAAACAACCAAAAAAGACATGAAAATCGTCTTAATTTACCAGATTGAAGTATTGAGAAATGAAAATAAATAAAAAATTGTAAAGATTTAAATAAGCATTATCACTAAAGCGCTTGACCCGGACATTGATATAAAATGCAGATTTGAAGTTGCACGAGCTGCATTTAATAAAATAAACATTCTTTTGCAACGATAATCTTAGCTTGAAACTCCGACAAAGAGTGATTAAATGTCTGTTCTACTATATGGCTGCGAAACCTGGACTGGTTCATTACATTCACTGAAAGTGAATGTAATGAACCGGTTGGAAGCGTTCGAGATGTGGATATACCGCAGAATGCTCCGTATACCGTGGACCGATAGGGTCAGTAATGCAGACGTGCTGCAGAGAGCCAGAGTCAATAGAGACCTTTTGTCGAGTGTGAAAATTAGAATGGTCTCATATTTGGGTCATGTGCTAAGGGAAGAAAAATACCACCTTTTTTAAAATGCTTTTTGAAACCTTTTTTAAATGTATAATTAGTTATAATCCACTAATGTTTGTGTATTTGACCGGTTTCGGCAGCGAGCTGCCATTTTCCGGTGAGTCTGTTTGGTCTTCAGCGAGCTGCCGAAACCGATCGAAAACACGCACATTTGTGAATTTTAACTAATACATTTTAAATATATTTTTATTTTCACTATTAACAATGAATTTCTACAATGACATTTTAAACCACATAATTAATTTTAAAAGTTTTTATAAAAAAATAAAAAAAAACTAACACCAAAGATTTAAATCAATGATATTAGAATTTATTTTACAATCTTCAATATGAGCACAAAATAACTTATTATTATGACGAAGGAATCTGGTCGTGTCCAGGTTCGAACCCAACTCCCCTGGATTAGGAGCCTAGCGTTCTATCCCCTAGACCACCACCCGAATTGTTTGTGCTTGAAACACAGCTAACATAATTTTAAATCTACGCGACGCTACAGCACATGTGATTTGTGCATGCTTAAACACAGAATTCGACATCAGCGCTATCTATGGTAAACAAACAATACAATGAATTATTCTCAAAAGGTCAATTATTCATGAATTTCCTGGAAGATTTACTGTCACCTTCGATGTCCAATTGTGTGCAATTAAACCATCCAGGGACCCACTCAAACACATACAAAAATTCATCAAAATCGGTCCAGCCGTTTAGGAGTAGAACTACATACGCCCTTACAGAAAAATTATATATATAAAAATTGGTGAACGCATGTAAATCTAACAACAAAAAAACAACTAACTAACCATCACGCCGTCTCTCCGAAGGGGTAGGCAGAAAGAATGGACTGCCACACTTACCTTTCCTGACATATTTCTCTCGCTTCCTCAACATTCATACATCGTGTCACGCACGCGAGTTGTTTTCTCTGACTCCTCACATGGCCGACATTCAATAATTGATTTATTTGATCGTGCCACGTTTTCCTCGGTCTTCCTCTATTTCTGGATCCATTTACATCGTTAACATATAATTCTTTTACCATTCTTTCTTCATTCATTCTTAAATTTAACAAAATTTTCGATATTTCAAAATGTCCAACTTCTGATACTTAAGAGAATTCCCCTAATGTGAGACCTAAATTAGAATTCAGGATTTACGGTGACTACGTACCTTTTTATATACCAAATTGATGTTTGAACAATTTTTTTAACGCTTCCAATGATCATTACACATTTCTCTCTGTCTTTTCTTGACTTACCTGTTTCCTCCACTTTTATCTCACTTGCGTTTAAGATGAACATCAATCTGGTTTGGTGTCTCCACGGCACTTTTTATGTGCGCAATTATTCAGATGATCACACATTAATACTACAAGGTAGAAAGGAAATATGTTGAGAAAGTCACGTGGCGCTCACGGTGTCGCTGTTTATAAATGTTAATTTCACGGTGAATTATTTTATTGTGGTTATTAATTCACACGTCTACATTAGTGCGGGGAGCTGGCACAATGGTCGTTTCGCTCTGATCGCACTTTATGCCATAGAATCATAGTTTTTTGTGTACCAAAGTACCTACCCATCACTACCTATCCACCAGTAAACCACCCGCCCGTACCTGTCTATTAGTATTTCTTACCCACCAGTACCTACCCACTAGTACCTACCCACCAGTACCTACCCACCAGTACTTACCCACAAGTACTTACCCACCAGTACCTACCCACCAGTACCTACCCACCAGTACTTACCCACCAGTACTTACCCAAAAGTACTTACCCAGCAGTACCTACCCACCAGTACCTACTCACCAGTACTGACCCACCAGTTCCTACCCACCAGGGAACGCTTCCAACCGGTTCATTACATTTACTTTCGAGTCCAGGTTTCGCAGCCATTATTTATTTATTTAAACATTTACAAATGAGACATAACAAACGATTAAACATTTAGGTTACTCATTTGGACACAAAACGATATTATAAAGATAAAAAAACAAAACAACATGAGACCAAAAAAATCATACATATCAGAAGGAATCCAAATATGTCGACGTCAGTGAGGCAGTACTCTTTCCAGAGTTTGCAATATTTTTTTTATGAATACTGCCTCACTGACACTGAAAATGTCCAAATCCGAGATGATTAGATTCAGCGTCCGAATTGCTCTTCCTACTGGCATCACCAAAGGCAGGTTGGTTCTGCGTGACGGAGTAAAGAACAATTGATGTCGGCGCTGTCGCAGGTAGTTATCAGGAACAAAAAGACCTATTCGCTCCAGAACATAGGGGTTCTCAATAGAGCCCCGAATCGGTTTGTAAAAATGTGATGTTAGTAATCCTTCCCTCCTTAGTTCGAGGGAGTTATACCCCAGCATACCCAAGAGAAATGCCGTTGGATAGAGCCAAGGATATACCCCGTACTCTCTCATGTAGAGGGCTCTCAAGAAACCATATAGTAAAGCCATATAGTAGAACAAACCATATACTCGTATGAAGACTACAGGGGAAAAACAAGGAATGTCAGTTAAAATTCAAAATAAATGTAATAATGCCATCTAGCGGCATTTGTACGTATCTATCCACAGTAAAATTTTCATATTCAAAAAGCATGTGTGTCATCGACTATGGCCAGATAATCGATTGCTAATTGCTAAGAAATGTTCTCAATTTATTCAAATTAACCTTCTACTGACATTCCTTGTTTTTCCCCTGTAGTCTTCATATAACATTTAATCATTCTTTGATACCATAAACAGTATTTTATGTTTTAACAGTTATTAATGATGAAGTACCATAGTGTTTCGGCCAATTCAGTGAGCTAAAAATGTTGTTACACCCTTCAGTTGTCAAGTTCAGAAAACGAATCCCGGAAATCCCGGATTGGATTTGCTAGTCACGATCTTACGTCACGGGGTCCCGTGATAGTTAATGCAACGTCCGACACTAGTTCGCCCCCCGAGGAAGTGCAATAGTGCATCCAAGTACTGGCGGTCTCGGTAAAGCGACAATGACCTTTGAACGTGACCAGCTGGGTTGGATGAGTGTGCCCATGAAACGCCTCCAAAATGCAACCGCGTGCTCACTAGATATCTTTCTACTCGCACTGTTTGTCTACAGCATTTTGAACCATTCTTTTCTCGTCCATTTGTTCCATATATAAGGTTCCCACCACCACCCGAGACTGTTATTGGACGCAGCGACGCCCTTTCGTCAGTCTCGCTGCACTATCTAGGCCTGTTCCTTGTCCATCCGGGACTTACGTTAATTTAATTTAGCCTCTTGTCATCAATCAAAAGGGTGACAGACCACATTTAATCTATTCTTTTTAACCTTATATATCTCCCGCGCGGCCTCACATCTCTTTATTATGAAATAAAATCAGAAGTAAATATTATATAAAGCACACCTTAAATTAGTAAAAAAAAAAAACACATTAAAATTATATTAAACACACATTAATTCACAATACACAATAGGACAAATATATAACAAACTAAATTTTAAAACAGGAAGAAGATGGTGTATGAGGGAGGCGGGAAGATGTTAAGTAAGAATGAATAAATCGGGATGGGATGGATGGAGGACAGGTTTTAGAAAGAGCAGAAATGAATAAAAAAAAAACAGTATTTATAAAAGACACATTATAAACAGAAAAGTAGATCAGAACACACCCACCAAGGGGCACCATTTGTTCCATATGTCGAAACCATCTCAGAGATCATTTTTTTATGTATATTTTACTTAACTTCTTCTTCTTCTTCAAGTGCCCTGTCGCCCCTTCGCAGCCAGGACATTTGTCTCCTTCCGGGCCCTCGGCGTCCCTCAATTTTCCCCTCCAATATCAGTTAGAGAAGGTGGTACTTTTTCTCACGCAGTATATGACCCAGATGTGAGATCTTTCAAACCTTGATAGTTGATAACAGTTTCCTGTCAACTCTAGCTCGCCTCAGGACTTCGGTATTGGTAACCATGTCTGTCCAGGGAACTCTGAGCATTCGGCGATGGAGCCACATTTCAAATGCTTCCAGTCTGTTCATTGAGTTAACTTTTAAGGTCCAAGTTTCACACCCGTACAATAAAACAGACCACACATAGCATTTGATCATTCTCTGGTGGAGTTTCAAGTTTAAGTTATCATTGTATTATAGAAGAGTGATTTCATTTTATTAAACGTAGCTCTTGCTGCCTCAATTTTGCATTTTATCTCTACATCTAGTCAAGAGATTGCGTTAGTCTGCTGCCGAGGTATTTAAATTTTCCACCCATTCAACGTTACGGCCGTTCAAATGCAATACTGACCCACTGTGGTCAAGCCGTCCGAATGTCATCTATTTGGTTTTGCTGACATTTATTGTTAGCCCCAATCTTTCACCGGACTGATGATACTTAGGATTAAATCGAATCAAATCAGTTTATTTTCTCAAAATATATTACAAACAATTTTTATAGTTTAAGACATATTTTGAGAACAGGCAAAATATAATAAATATAATTACCAGAAACGCATGAGAGATGGTTCGACATTAGGAATACAAGATACTCTCCAATGTCAAGAGTACTCGTATTTGTCTTCTGAACGTATTCTCACGAATATAAAAGACGTCGATCTCCGAAGCGATCATGTTCAGCAGTTTGATTGCTGTCCCCACTGGCATCACCAGAGGAATGTTGGTTCTGCATGCTGGGAGATAAAACAGTCTTTTGAAATTGACCATCCGGAACATAAGGATGGATAGCTTCCAAGATGACGGAATTCTCAAAGAATCCCCCGATAAGTCTGAAGAAATGGGTAAGTGTGCACCCATCCCTCCTTATCTGTAAACTATTGGTTCCCAGCATGCCCAAGAGGAATTCAGTGGGATAAAGCCACGGATAGCTACCAAACTCCTTCATGATGCAATCATCTGCCTTACATTTCTTCCTTATTGCGTCGTTCGTTATTCTACAATATGTCGCTTTCTCGCACATTCTTCTCAGTGATCTCATTTCTACGGCATTTATCATACTTTCATCCGTTTTTTGCCAGCTCTAAGCTTCACTTCCATTCATAAGGGTTGGCACTAGAACTCGATTATGTACTGTCATCTTCGCCTTAGTCGAAATATTTCTATTTCAAGTGGTATCTATATTTATTTATAATACATTTGCATTTTGTATGTATATATGGACTGATTTCGATGAAATTTTTTTATTCGTCTCTGCCTCGAAAAGTTTCCTCGTGCATTGGAAAAGTAAAAAAATCACAGGAAATACAAATCCGTGTAAAACGTTATTTCATGACATCATACGAGTATATGCGTGAATTAAATTCATATCAGTGTAATTTAAATACTTAAATTTTTTATTTTTGCACATTTCATTGAAGTTACTTAATTTTAAATTAATAAATAACTGAATTTAATTCAACTAATAAGTTAACACAACATTTATTGATTCTGAGGCGGTACGAAGTTAGCCGGGTCAGCTAGTATATTCATAAATTAACATAAGTTATTTATTGTTCGGTTAAAACACTTGTTTTTCACCACTATTTTATTTTACACGACTAGTTTCGGAAGCTACAGATGCTTCCATCTACAGGTTTAAATATTGTAGATGGAAGCATCTGTAGCTTCCGAAACTAGTCGTGTAAAATATAAAACTCAAGTGGTGAAAAACAAGTGTTTTATTTACAATTTAACATGAGTTAATAAGTAACGTAAGTTATAACATCTGTCAGATCATGTAAACTACAACAATTTTATAATATTTTTATAAATATATATCTTTACTGAAGAAGACTGTTTGCCCGAAACGTGTCTATATAATTAAATTTTTTAAATAAAAGTGTTGTATATACAAAGTGTATAAATAAGAAAAATAGAAATAACGTAAGTTGTTTAGATAATTTCTGGAAGGCTCACAATACTTTCCCGCCTTCACTCTTGACATAGAAGGCCTATGTTCGTGACGTCACGGTCTAAGTTAGCATCGACTGCTCTCCACTCTCCAGTACCTAATCTTCCACAGCCTCCACGTCAGTACTACACGGTACACAGTCCATGGGAGAGACTGCAATTTATATGATTTGCGATCGATGCTAGCACGTCCAGCGAAAACTAACCGACTTTAATGATAAGCAAACCATTGGGAATGTGTGTATTATTTTTGTATCACAACAACATCACGCCGCTTCCCCGGAGGTATAGGCAGATAGAATGGACCGCCACGCTATACGATCCCAGCACACCTCTCTAGATGTTCCCATTTCTTTAGATTAATCAGGGGATATATCAAGAACTCGACAAAACATGAGGGTGTTGGTCCTTTTGTCATTGATAGATATCTCCGACGGCGACAGCAAAAATTGTTTTAATTAGTCCATTGTTTTGGCTGAAACACTATGATATCCTATGCATGTAAATTCTAATTTATATTATGTTATGTTCTTTTCTATTTCATGTAATTTCTAATTTCTCTTATGTTATCCTTATTCTCGTTATTGTGTTTTGCCGTTATATGTTAGTTGTCTGTCTATTTGCCCAAATTTTTATATTACCTTTGTAACTAAACATGTCATTTTTGTAAAAGCCCTTGCGGCGTTTATGTCAAAATAAATAAATACTTTAACATTACGTACTGTTAAATTAAAATACTTTGTTTTATGTATCACAATTGTATTTTTATTTTACGCGACAGCTGTTTCGTCAACCTATGTTGACATCATCAGGTGTTACAATAATGATATTGTAACACCTGATGATGTCAATATACTCGTAGGTTGACGAACAGAAAACAAAAATACAATTGTGATACATAAAACAAAGTTTTTTAATTTAACAGTTTGCAAATTAAATAGTCCATTGTTTTGGCCAAAACACTATGATACTTCACGGTTATAATATCACAATTTCTTTTTATTCACTGAGAGTGTCGCGACAGCTGTTTCGCCAACCGATGTTTTTTTCATGCTTTCTATGTGTCCAAACCATCTAAATTATGCTTTCATTATTTTCTTCATAACACTTATATTCGCACTGCATTCACTTTTTGTATTTGCATATGAAATATTGTACATAAATAAATTGAAATATTTAAAAAGAAATTAAAATGAACAAGGATGACTGCCACCCGAAACATGTTCGTTTATAAATATAAAAAGAGTTTCAATGTTTTTCAAATATGTTAAAATCTTAACTAATTAACTAACTTACCATTACGCCGTCTCTCCGAAAGGGTAGGCAGAATGAATGGACTGCCACACTTCATTATTCTCTTTTCGCCCCCGCGAGAGACGCGGTGTGATGGGTTGCGAATCTCATCGCCACCAATAGGCATCTCCCGCGCACACTTCGATCGTACAACGTCCACAAAATAAATCTAAAACAAATTATATAAAATACAATTTATCACTTAATGTTCTTTTAGATGGGGCACTTTTTGTCAGTGGACGATCCGGACATTTGTTAAAATATATATATTTTTGAAAGAATAAATATATATATTTGTAATGTGTTGATTATTGTTACGTTTTAAGAAGTTTCGAAAGTAAATAATTGTCGAAGAAACCCAAGGAAAACATGTCATGACCAAACTTATCAGTCACTCAAAACACCGCCAAGTTCTAAGTTGTAACAATCGGCGAGTGTGCGTGTCACGATGTAAGGATAGGGCATGACGGCTGACAACCCCTCGGAGGAAACAGCGTGTCAGTAAGTCACACATCTTAAACACAGCATTTCCCAAGAAACTTTCATTCATTAATTATAACTAAAGCTTTTTGTTGAAGGCATTGGTCCCGCGCATGCGCATCATATTAAATTAAATTTAATTAAAGCGACTTTAATTTACCATTACGATACGCCTGATTTGTCGGGAAAACTTTTCAGTTTAACTGCGAAATGGAGGTGTCAATCCTCTTGGTAAGAAGCTTTTAAGTTTTAAAGTTGGTCCCTCCCCCAAAGAGCTTTTGATAAAGTTCTTACATTGTCTACGGTTTCCAGGCTGCTTCCGTTTAAAGTTTTAACCTTCGTAGTATACGAATCGAATATTTGTTTATTTATAATATTTTAAAGCCTTCATTCATGGCCGTGTTAGAAGTCGGTTGAATCGAGGTGCGTGTATGACTCGCCGTATGATTATAGAGGAAGATAGAGAGGTGTGGCGGTCAATTCTCTCTGCCTATCCCTCCGTGGAAACGACGTGATGGTTTGTTGTTATAATATATTATTGATATATTATTGTGTATTGGACAACAACAACAACAAAAACTACAACAGAAAACAAAAACAAACACCAACAACAAAAATCAACAACAAACACCAATAACAACAACAAACAACATCAACAAAAACAACAACCAACAAACAACAACTACCCACAACCAGCAAGCATCCAGCAAACAACAACAACAAAAGAAACGACAACAAAAAACAACAACCAAACAACAACAACAAACAACAACAACAAACAACCAAAACAGCGGTAGGCAGAGTAAATAGACCGCCATAATACTTTATCCTGACATGCTTGTGCAGCTTCATCTACATTCATACATCGAGTAATATACGCACGTCGATTCTTCTGACTTCTTACATGGCCGACCCTTAATATTCGATCAATGAGGTCATGGTATTTTTCGTCATCGTAGACCGACTTTATTAACCATCATATCTTTATCCATCCATTTTATATGTCCAAACCAGCGCAGTGATCCTTTTATGGTTTTGTTCATATTACTTTCTTCCGCTCTACATTCCTTCTTTTTATAATTATTTAAAATTGTCTTGTACTTCGTTTTACCACACATAAATCTAAGGAATCTCGTCTCTACCGTACTTCTGCATATTCCATGCTTCGCTTCTATGCATAAGGGCTGGAACTTAAACTCAATTGTGAACGACCGTATTCACTATCATTGATAAATTCTTGCCTCCAATAACTAATTTTAAAGCTCCATTCACTTTGTTACCAACTCAATCCTTCATTCGAGTCTTTCTTATATAGGCTTGTTTGCGATGGTTATAATATGGTAAGAATTTGAAATAACATTATAAAGCCAAAGTATTCCATAAATGATTCGGTAATTACCTTCATCGCTATCATCTTGTGGGGCCCGAGTGGTTGGAGCATCCTATTATCCTGTCCAGGGGCGTAACTAGTGCGTGGGGGGCGGCCCCAATTCAACTCGCCGGTTGAAAGACAGAGACATTAATCAAGACCCTCTTATTCTGTGTTTTGACATACCCCTAAATCAATGTACGATGTACAGTAACCTTCGAAAAGTGTGACACCTTTTAAAAAATATATATGATCCGTGGAAAACCAAGGAAAGCATGACGGGGACGGGGCGATATTCTTTGATGGTGGAGTGAGTGCCGAAAAAATTTCTGCGCTTTCTTTACCTCAGGGAGCGCGGTTATTACCAGTGGCTCTTTCCGACTGAATTATTGCTAGGTATACGAAGCTACCAATCATTGGGGAGAAGGAGGAATATCCACTTGGGAGCTCACTTCTTTCAGCTGATTAGCGGCCGTGTACAAAACTCAGATTTCCTGAGTGATGTAGGTCTATTTGTCCCTGATCTGTCCTTCGTCAAAGACAGCACAGATTGTTTTATTTGCCACGCTGCAGAACCAACCTCTACATGATCGCTTACCGACCGACGTCTTTCATATTAGTGGAAGTACGTTCAGAAGACAAAACTCTTGACTTAAGAGAGTATCTCACTAACTAGCTAACTAACCATCACGCCATCTTCCGAAGGGGTAGGCAGAAAGAATGGACTGCCACACTTTTCTTTTCTGACATATTTCTCTTGCTTCCTCAACATTCATATATCGTGTCATGCACGCGCGTCGATTTCTCTGACTCCTCACGTGGCCGGCATTCAATATTTGATTTATTTGATCGTGCCACGTTTTCCTCGGCGACCATACTGCTCTGTCCTGACATACATTCATACATCGTAACACGCACGATCACCGATTTTTCCAGTTTCGAATATGGCCACCATAATAGTATTTGATTAATTTGGTCATCAAATCAAATCAAATCAGTTAATTTCTCAGAAATATTAAAGTTTAAGGCATCTATTGAGAACAATTAGAACATAAAAAAAATATAAAACCAGGAACGCATGAGAAATGGTTCGAGATTAGGAATACAAGATACTCTCCAAAGTCAAGAGTATTTGTCTTCTGAACGTACTTTCACGAATATGAAAGACGTCGATCTCCGAAGCGATCATGTTCAGCAGTTTGATTGCTCTCCCCACCGGCATCACCAGAGGCAGGTTGGTTCTGCATGCTGGGAGATAAAACAGTCTGTGCTGACGCTGTCGAAGATAACCATCGGGAACATAAAGATGGATAGCCTCCAAGATAGCGGAGTTCTCAAAGAATCAATAAAGAATAAATAAGAATTTTATTTTATACATTTTTCAAATAATCCATCCTGTTGGATAATTTTTTTTGACTAGTACTGTAAAAGTTTTCCCATAGAAACCACCAATTTCTCCTTCGACTGAAAAGTTTCTAATTTATTTTGTTTAAATTAATTTAAATGTACATAACAACAACTGTTCATTTAGGGTCAGTTATCAATTAAAAGTTTTCGCTTTCAACTTGTATTTATAGCTGTTTTATCATTTGACTGAAGTGATAAACCTTTTAGCTTCAAACATCATTTGACTGTTTAACTCATTGATGTCCTATTTATTTATTTATTTGTTTTAGGGTAACAAACAGCGAATAAGTATAAATATAAAAATACACAAAGAAGTATTCAAATAAGGCCAATTACATGTTACTAACTAACTAATTAACTAACCATCACACCGTCTCCCCGAAGGGGTAGGCAGAAAGAATGGACTGCCACACTTTTCTTTCCTGACATATTTCTCTTGCTTCCTCAACATTCATACATCGTGTCATGCACGCGCGTCGATTTCTCTGACTCCTCACATGGCCGACATTCAATATTTGATTTATTTGATCGTGCCACGTTTTCCTCGGTCTTTCTATATTTCTGGTTCCATTTACATCATTAACATATAATTTTTTTACCATTCTTTCTTCATTCATTCTTTCCATATGTCCAAAACATCTTAATGATCCTATTATTATTTTGTTCATGACACCATCATTCGCACCGCATTCACTTCTTATATTTTCATTCGACACTCTATCATACACAGAGTATCAACACATTCGTCTAAGAGATCTCATTTCTACTGCATTTATTCTACTTCCATCCTTCTTTTGCCAGTTCTATGCTTCGCTTCCATACATGTTACATGTTACATTAAATGTTATAATACATTACATGTTACATTACATGTTACATTACATGTTACATTACATGTTACCACAAATATAAATCAATGAACACAGTTTACATTATAGACTTAACGAGATTTAACTAAACTAAAATCAGGATAAAACTAACTAAGGTGATAGTATAAAAATTATCAAAAAGATAATAATAATATAATAATACAAGTAAGGGAATATAACATTATAGCACTATACACGCCCAAAAGTTGCTGCAACTGTTTTTTAAAAATCATAAGCTTTTAGGTGAAAAACATCGATTGCATTAAAAGATTTGTTATAAGTGTCGCATATCCGGTACATTGCCGCGCTCTGAGCGTAATTGGTGCGATAAGCAGGAAGGTGGAATACTTGGCCTGCGGTGTGTCTTATACGAAACATAGGGGTAGTAATGGTCAATTTGCTAAGAAAGTCGGAGTTATCAATTCTGAAATGTATGATTTTGTGAAGTAGCATCATATCGTTCAGTGTTCGCCTATGTAACGTTCGTCTATGTTCGTCCTTTGTACCATTTATAAAATTAATATTTTATATTATTACCTATGTGGTTTATCCTCTAGAGCAGTGGTTCCCAAAGTGGTATATTTCGTACTTGCAAGGGGTCTACGACAATTGAAAAAAAAATTGGGGGTGCATGAGATGTAAATGGGGGTCCACGAGATGGTTCAACTAATTGAAGCCGAATATTGAAATTTTGATATCATAGCATCAGGCTCATCCCTCCTATTAGAACATTGATTGGGGTATGTTTTTATTTTAGTGTGAGTGTAACGGGAAGCCGTGGAAACCCAAGGAAAGCGTGACATGAAAAAATTAATCAAATACTAAAAAGCGGCCACATTTGAAGTCGAAAAAATCGACGAGCGTGCATTTACGATGTTCGAATGAAGAAACCTCACCGAATAACCCCGAAAACGTTTAGAATACCAAACGATGAAATAAGAGAGAAATGTAAGGCAGATGACTGCATCATGATAATATTAAAAAAGGACCCCTGAGATGGTTTGGACATATGGAACGAATGGATGAGAGTAGAATGGTTAAAAAGTTGTACACAAGCAGCGTGAGTGGAAAAAGAAGCCGAGGACGACCTAGGAAAACATGGCATGACCATATTAATCAATTACTAAAAGCGGCCACATTCGAAATCGGAATAAGCGACGTGCGTGCATGGTATGATGTATGAATATAGATCCTAGGTTCTCAAAGTGGGCGATAACACCCCCTTATGGGAGTTTGAGACTTTCAAGGGGGCGGTAGAAGACCCAGAAAAAATAGAGGGCGTGGGCAGATAAAAAAATATAGTCTAAAATAGACAAAAAAACACCCTAATCACGTACTAATAAAGCAAATTAAACCCAAAAATTGTTTTATTTTGTTATTATAAGTATTGTAATCATTTTCCCATATTTTGGTAGTTCGGAAGTGGCTGAAAATTGAACTGAAAGATTCCTTTACATTCAGATCTACATAAAATTGTATGATATTAAATATCTGGTAAATAAAAATATCTGGCGGTGGCCCAGAAAAGTTTGGAAACCTATAATATAGATGAAGTTGGAGGGGTATTTCCGGAAAGATCAGAATGGCGGTCCATCCTCTCTGTCTACCCCTACCCCGGCTTGAACTACCTTATAATTATTTTCCGACTCAGAGGTCCGTATTTCGCAAGCGAAATTTTAGTTTTGTCTGGTTTTCGGTACGATAAACAATGTTGTAATTGATGTTGTTCCCATGTGAGCACTCTCCTAAATAATTTAGTTAACAGTTACAAAACCCTAAATTACAAATGCGACTTGTAAGCTTTCTCGAAAAGATTCTATCAGACGAGGTTTGTTTCTATAAAAAAAGGACTTTAGTGGAAAAATAAAGTAAAAAATTAACGAACTAATCATCACGCAGTTTTTCTAGAGAGGATAAACTGCCACACTGTTCTGTCCTGACATACTTCTCTCGCTTCCTCTACATTCATACATCTTGTCATGCACGCACGTCGATTTATCCGACTCCTCACGTGACCGACATTTAATATTTGATTGATTTGATCGTGCCACGTTTTCCTCGATCTTCCTATATTTCTAGCTCCGTTCACGTCGTTTACATATACCTTTTTCACCATTCTATCTTCACTTATTCTTTACATATGTCCAAACCATCTTAACTACCCTTTTATTATTTTGTTCATAACACTTTCATTCGCACCGCATTCACTTCTTATGCTTGCACTTGACACTCTATCATAAATAGATATACCACACAATCGTCTTAGAGATCTCATTTTAACTGCATTTATTCTACTTTCATCCTTCTTTTGCCAGTTCCATGCTTCACTTCCATACATAAGGGTTGGCACAAGAACACCATTATGCACTGCCATCTTAGCGTTTTTAGATAGGCTTTTGTTTGCGATGACAACTTTAAGTGCACCATTTACTCTGTTGCCTGCCTCCACCCCTTCTTTCAATATCCTTCTCTACGCTCCCATCCTTTGTAAACATACTTCCTAAATATATATATATATCTATTTCATATGTTGCAGACTGTCGTGTTTCCTTATTTTTCGAAAATCATGACCTTGGACTTATTCACATTCATCATCAAATCGTTTCGCTTGCATACCTCATACATACTAGACACCAGGGCTTGTAGTTCATGCTCGTTGTCTGCATGTGCGAAAGTCGAGGGCCGCCTGTATTAGGAATATATTCAAGGATTAATTGTATCTCAATAGAGACGAAGATGCCAACTGGAAACTGAATATGGTGATCGAGGTGTTTACAGGACTTATGACCTGTCATTGGTTGGGTTAAGCGCACGCTTTATGTAATTACAACTTTCCCCATTCCAACTTTCTTATGACCACCATGTCTGACAAATTTTGGAAGTTGTATATATGTTAATATCCAACACCTCAATTCACATGTCTGTTTCAATTTACAGACCAGCGCCATCTATGAAGATAAGATTTAAGCATTAAGCAGAAGATCTTTATAACGCAATGTGGTAGCCTTTCATACACTCAAAATGTTGTATAGGAATATATTTTCTCGGCGCGGTCTGTATTCGTATAAACATCACATCTAAAGACTTGCACCTGTTGATAAATTGAATATAGAATTCCGCTCGCTTCGAGATATAAGATATAATACACTTATGCTATACGAGAGTACCTACCTGGGTTTTAACCCCTAGAGACACCACGTGATGCTGTTTGTATGATAAATATTGATTTCATATCGCCCTTATACGTGATACCACTCCAACGAAAGGCAGTGCGTATAACACAGTGTCGTTTTGATAGTCTTATTCTTCTTCTTATTCTTTTAGACCTTTGGTCTGTTCCTGTATTCAGGCTGGCCTCTCTTGGGGGGTTGATTTTCATCTATCACTCTATTTCTTTGGCGGTCTTCCGGAGGGACGGTAGCCAACAGGAATCTGATGTTCCACATCGTGTGGGATTCTGGAGGTATCTATCCTCTGCACGTGCGGATTCTTGTTTTGATTTTCATTCGTATTAATTATTTAATATGGAGTTTTTCATCATTTTTCATTGAAAATTCATGGGAATCATCATTCAGAAGCAAAAAATAACTAATCTAATGATTTTTTAAAAATCTCTTGAAGGAAGTTCATTTTAAGTAATAATTAAATTAAAGGATTTTTCTATGTAACTACTTCCACTTTTGTCTTTATTTCGACAGCGGCCAGTTTCGCCATCGGCTGGCTGGCATTGACACACTGGTCTGAGGATGCCAGTCAGCCTGGTGATACCGGTCGCTGTAGAAACAAAGACAAAAGTTGAAACAGTTATTAAAAAATACCTGTTTTTTAATAAATAATTTATTAATATTGTAATTTTTTTGCTAATTTTAAGGCGTTAACTCTGAAATTTTGTGTGTTTTTTATATCGGTTTATATCGTTCTCCCGATGATCGAGTTAATATCGTTCTCCCGATGATCGCGTCAATATCGTTCTCTCGACGATGAAGATGTAAATCTTCGGAACGTGTCTAGACAAATAAACTCAAAAGTGTAAAATACAGCGTTTTAATTCATAATAAAAAATATATTAAAACAAAACAAGGTATGAGGATTTTTGTCAGAATGACTCTGTTTGGCTTTTGTGGTCGGAACACCCAAGAAGGTCAACAAACAGACGGACAGAATAAACACCATCTCCCTAATCATTTTCACATGGTGTTTTGTCACTGGTTGCACTAAGCCAATATTTGAACTCGTATTGATAAAACTATCACCGATAGTTTTCTGGGGGATCGTTGGCTATCACACCCTTACTCGATTATCAGGGGTGAAATGGTAAATTCATATTATAACTAATGTTTACTTTGTATTTGAAGACTACAGGGGAAAAACAAGGAATGTCAGTAGAAGGTTAATTTGAATAAATTGAGAATAAAGCTAATCAAAGTCCATATATTTCTTTATTATCTGGCCATAGTCGATGACACAGATGATTTTTGAATATGAAAATTTTACTGTGGATAGATACGTACAAATGCCGCTAGATGGCATTATTACATTTATTTTGAATTTTAACTGACATTCATTGTTTTTCCCCTGTAGTCTTCATTTAAGAATTAGTGTCAAACCCACACTTCGATTTATGCATAGCTGACTTATCAAGTAAATAATAATTTTATTTGGGAATTAAAAAAAAAAAACACTTTTTAAATAAAACGTTTTTTATTAGTCTTTCTTTGTTTAGTTTTTGTTATATTTTTACACCTGAAGATGGAGGTATCCTCCGAAACATGTCGTGTATTTTAAAATATTTTTTATTAAAAAGGAAGAAACCATGACAGTCTGCAACATTAGCGTGAATGGTGAAAATTTGGAGCAAGTAGTTGAGTTTGTGTATTTAGGTAGTATGTTTACAAGAGATGGGCGAGTGGAGAGGGATATTGAAAGAAGGGTTGGGGCAGGCAACAAAGTGAATGGTGCACTTAAAGTTGTCATTGCAAACAAAAACCTATCCAAAAAAGCTAAATTGGCAGTGCACAATGGTGTTATTGTACCGAACCTTATGTATGGAACCGAAGCATGGAACTGGCAAAATAAGGATATAAGTAGAATAAATGCAGTAGAAATGAGATCTCTTAGACGTATGTGTGGATATTGTGTGTATGATAGAGTGTGGAATGAAAATATAAGAAGTGAATGCGGTGCGAAAACACTGTTTTTTCCACGTTTGAGTTTGTTTTTATCGACATTTTTCGAAGGTTTTACAGCTTCATCAACGGGAGAACGATATAAATTACTGTGTGTAAAACCTTCAAATGTCGATAAAAATTAACACAAAGTGGAAAAAACTTTGTTTTAATTCATAAAAAGTATTATTTTACTTATTGAAAGTTAAGGCATTAACACTGTGGAATTCCATAGTAATATACTCTGGGAATTAAAAAAACATTGTTTATACCACTAACTAACTAACTAACTAACCATCACGCCGTCTCTCCGGAGGGGTAGGCAGAAAGAATGGACTGCCATACCTTTCTTTCCTGACATATTTCTCTCGCTTCCTCTACATTCATACATCGTGTCATGCACGCGCGTCATTTTCTCTGACTCCTCACATGGCCGACATTCAATATTTGATTTATTTGATCGTGCCACGTTTTCCTCGGTTTTCCGCTATTTCTAGTGCCATTTACATCGTTAAATATATATTTTTTACCATTCATTCTTGATTCATTCTTTCCATGTGTCCGAACCATTTTAATGATCCTTTCATTATTTTGTTCATAACACTTTCATTCGTACCGCATTCACTTCTTATATTTTTATTCGACACTATCATACACAGAGTATCAACACATTCATCTAAGAGATCTCATTTCTACTGCATTTATTCTACTTATATCCTTATTTTGCCAGTTTCATGCTTTGCTTCCATACATAAGGTTCGGTACAAGAACACTATTGTGCATTGCCATTTTAACTTTTTTGGATAGGTTTTTGTTTGCGATGACAACTTTATGTGCACCGTTCACATTGTTGCCTGCCCCAACCCTTCTTTCAATATCCCTCTTTTGTTAACATACTACCCAAATACACGAACTCATATAGCTCCAAATTTTCACAATTCACGCTAATATATTTATATTTAATTTTGTTCTATTTAATAATACGGAATAATGGTTACAAACGGGAAATTACGTTTTCAATATAAAAAAGAGAAGCACTTTTGTAATATTGATTTAATGAGTTTAAAGGTGTCGTTTTCGCCCTTCCGATTTCAGCCCTGTTCCGGAGGAAGTTAAACGTTTGTAGTCCATTTCCCGTACTATTCCGGGACCACCGAAACACGCCGGAAGTGGAAGGTGTAGGCTATACGACCGTAATGGAAAATCGATCGTGTGCTTTCTTCTTGAGGACTGAATAACTTAGGTTTTATCGATTCAGGAAGGTGTTTTGCTAATGTCCTGTGGGATAATTTATTCCCAAGTCACTGAGCTACGAATACAGCTGTGATAGATAATAATACATTAAGTTTATTTTAAAGAAACTTGTAGATAAATTGTATAACGGTCTAACAAGAAGAGGGCACGACATTGGAAATTGACTTCGGGATGTGATTTTGCAGGTTTGTAGTACCCTCCAAGAGTTGTCCATGTTCAAAGTAAGAAAGTGCAATACCCAGGGAATTTCTAGAAAAAAGACGTTAATCTTATGCTTATAACAAATATTCGATAGTCCATTGTTTTGTCCGAAACACTATGATACCTTAAAATCAAATCAAATCAGTTTATTTCATCAACAGACATTACAAAATTTATTTTTAAGGCATCCTTTGAGAACAGGTAAATAATATATTGTGTATAGTTTACCATCAGAAACGCATGAGAGATGGTTCAACTTAGGAAGACAGGATACTCTCCAGAATTAAGAGTATTTGCCTTCTGAACGTACTTTAAACTGTTAATGAATAAACTTTGTTTTTTGTATCACAATTGGATTTTATTTTACGCGACAGCTGTTTCATCAACCTATGTTGGCATCATCAGGTGTTACAATAATATTATATCAATAGCCAAATTTTCGTGATTTTTCGAATCTTTATGTGTATTTGTACGTATGTCAATTTGAATAATTTCTTCGTTATAATTTTGAAATTCTGGCTGAAATTGAGTTAGGTACTTAAATATTTTAATTAAAAGAACGGTTAGTTACCTACTATTTATAGGAGAAAATATTAAACGTGGAAAATATAATAATAAAATAATAATAATAAAACAGTAATCAGAAGGAACAATTACACATAGCATAGAGTCAAAAACTATGAAACATAATAAATTTAAAAAGCGATAAACGTACGAGTACATAGATTAGGAACATTAATAGGAAAGGTGGCAAAAGTTGAAGGTAGTATTATTATTTTTTAGCAAGATTGTACAGAAGAAAAGTTTTTAATGTACTTTATACGTTTAATATTATATCCCTAGTACTAGCCAAGTTAACTAACACATGTTATATATAATTCTAAGTTCTTGCACTCAGTTTGTAATAATTTTGGTTCTCCCGATGATGAAGTTGTAATCCTTCGAAACATGTCGAGAAAAATAAACTCAAATTGAAAAAAGACAGTGTTTTAATTCATACAAAATTGTCAAATAAGAAATTATTCAACTAACTAACTAACTAACTAACCTTCACGCCGTCTTCCCGGAGGGGTAGGCAGAAATAATGGAACGCCACACTGTTCTGTCCTGACATATTTCTCTCGATTCATCTACATTCATACATCTTGTCATGCACGCACGTCGATTTCTCCGACTCCTCACGTGACCGACATTCAATATTTGATTGATTTGATCGTGCCACGTTTTCCTCGGCCTTCCTCTATTTCTAGCTCCGTTCACGCCGTTTACATATACCTTCTTTACCATTCTGTCTTCGCTCATTCTTTCCATTTGTCCAAACCATCTTAATGATTCTTTCCTTATTTTGTTCATAACACTTTCATTCGCACCACATTCAATTCTTATACTTGCATTTGGAAATTATTCAACAACCTTTTAAAACATGGGCATGTCGCTTTTGTGGACGTTATACAATTGTTTCACAAGAAATTAATTCCAGAATTCCAATCGGAAACAGCAGAACAAAGTAACAAACCATTATTTATCAGCAGTGAAACCAAGATTAAGGTCTACCAAACTCCATTATATCATATTCCGGGAGTGTAAATCTTACTTTTAGTATTGATAAATTATTGCTTTGGGGACAGCAAAGTTTGGGAACTTGTGAATATTGCTTCGTGAATGTTTTATAAACTATCACACAACAGTTTCCCGAACTGTGTTATAAAGATAAAATATTAAATAAACCCAATAATTAAAAAAAAAATTCATCTTCTACTCGGCTTTATACACGTGCCCTTTCACCAAGCAGGGTGAATAGCGCTATGATAAATCCTCGTTTATATGTATGGAAGTGAAGAATGGAACTCGCAAAAGAAGGATGAATGCAGAATAAATGCAGTAGAACTGAGATCGCTTAAATGAATAAAATATTAAAATAATCAATGATGGTTTGGACACATGGAAGTAATGAATGAAGAAATAATAGAAAAAAGTAGACAGGTAAAAATTAGCATGGTCAAATCTATCAAACATTGAATATCACCCACGTAAGGAATTAAAGAAATCCACGTGCCTGCATGACACGATCTATCGATGTTGAGGAAGCGAGGAAAGTATGTCAGGAAATAACAGTGTGGCGGTCCATTTTTTCTGCCTATCCCGTCAGAGAGACGGCATCATGCTTATTTAGTTAGTTATGTTGAAGTATCAGTGTTTCGGCTAAAATATAAAGTGGATTATGGTTATATAAAGTGTTATAACAATAACAACACATCACGCCGCACTTACGTGGATTGTTAAGAATTAGCCGGTCATAAGTCAAATTTCAAAATCGATGTTAAAAATACCAAAAAAATCCTAGATCCAAAGAAATGTCCCAGTAACAATAATTGACCATCCCCAACCACGAACCTTTGACCGTGTGCGCACGCAGGTGGTTGAAACATGTCCGCCTAACGAAGTGCACATCGTCATTGTTCTTAGCGCTCTCAGTATAAACATTTAACAAAGAGAATTTTGCCTTGTCCACCTAATATTTCGAAGTTATCGTTATGGATTCGAATAATTCAGGTAATGATCAATATTTTTTGATATGTTTAACTTACTTTAAAAGTTATTTTATATTATTTGTAGAACCTCAAAAAAAGGTGGTCTAGTAATGAAATTTTTACTTAATTTTCAAGTTTATAAGACATTTTGTTATATTATCGCGTCCTATCGCCTAATGTTTGTTCCTGTATTGTATACATCTTATATTTGACTAATTTATGACATAAAATTTGGCTGCGGATAGCTGCGGTTGACCAAATTACAGTTATTTTTTTAAAAAGGATGACATCACTTTTTTTTATCAACTTTTTCTTAAAATGTAATAAAGTGTGATTTTCTCTATTTTAGGTATATCTGATACATTGGGTACAAAAACCATAAGTTGTAAATATCTTTACGATCAAATGCAGCAGCAAGATTTACCTAATTTCGATGAAAAAATTCAATATCTAGAAAATCACCTATTGTCCTATTGTGTTGACACTCCAGATAATCTAAGCAGTTTCAAACAAAGATTTGCATATTTTAAAACACCAATGAAAGAAAAATGGTCGAAAGCCCTTAGAAAAGAGGCAATGTTTCTTAAAACTCATGAAAAGTGGTTAGAAGGAACATTTGAACTTTCAGCAAACAAGCAAACTCGACCAGGTCGGCCTTCTAAATCATTTGAAGATTCTAGTGAGAGGACTAAAAGAAGAAAAACGGAGGAAATACGTTCTTCGCTTAATAAAGAAGTAATCGTTCATGCAGCGGAAACAACATTACAGGCTCGAGGGAAAAGGGATGCTTCGAAAATACTACGGGAAATATAACGATTTGATGAATATGCCATGGCAACTGCGAAAGTGTATGTCGAGTTATATAGTTGGCACCCAATGACTCCGACCTTGCATAAAATATTGATTCATGGTGCAGTTATAATTGAAAATGCCTTATTACCCATAGGACAGTTGTCGGAAGAGGCAGCAGAAGCCAGAAATAAGCACTTTCGATTATACCGCGAAAACTACGCAAGAAAGTTCTCGAGGGAGGAATGCAACCTTGATATACATATATAATAGATTATTATTGAGTTCAGATCCACTATTAAGTAGCATGAAACAAACAAAAAAACGATCAAACCAGGTTCATTTTGCCCTGAAACAATGAATATGTTACTACCAGCTGACCCTAATACCGAAACCGATATTTCAGACATGGATCAAGATTTGTCCATAAATGTATAAACAAATTTAAAATACTTATTTGCACCTCAATTATTAATCTGTAACTAGATTTTTTTTTGTTTGTAAAATTTGTAATAAAAAATAAAAAATTTCCTCGAGATTTAGTATTTTTTTATATTTTTGGCTGGGAAAAAATTTTTTTTTTACTAAGGACAATTTTTTACGATAATATTTATGATTTGAAGTCAAAATACACCGTAAAATAATTTTGACCGCCTAAATCATTTAAATCCACCTATGTGCGCCGTTTGCCCGAAGGGGTAGGCAGAGAGAAGATACCGCCACACTATTCGATCTTAACACACGTCCCTAGTTTTTCCACATTCATACAGTGAGTCATACTCCTACGTCGATTCCTCTGGTTTTTAACATAACCGACCTCTAAAATTGGTTAATTTGGTCATACCAAGTTTTCCAAGGTCCTCCACGTCCCCGTACTTCATTCACATCGTTTACGTATAATTCCTTAACCATTCTTCCTTCATCCACACGTTCCGTATATATCCAAACCAACGCAAAGATCCTTTCATAAATTTGTTTACATTCGTACATCGTTTTAACACCCATATGCCAAAAGGATTTCATGTATACCGCATTTATTATGTTCTCATTCTTCTTTTGCCTGTTCCATGCTTCACTTCCACATGTTCTCAATAGATGCCTTAAAAATTAATTTTGTAATGTCTATTGATGAAATGAAATAAACTGATAAACTGATAAACTGATCTGGGTTGGTACTAAAACTCCACTGTGAACGCCCAAGTTTTACAAGGTGTCTCTAAAGATAGTTTATGTTTAGTGGATCAATTAAAAAAATGTTAGTTGATTATTAAAGTACACAAAACGGGAATTTATTTAAAAAAAAAATATATCCTCCAAATGTAAACCCTCGTGTTCACGGCACTCATTTAGTCGAACAGTCAAATTTCTTATTACAGCTCGGCAGGTAGACTCCGTGATGGCAGCCTTGTACATGTAATATACAATTTTTGTAATACTTGTTTACTCTGTCATCATATAATGGCTTTTGTAAATATCTTTATAATTAAATATTAAACTAACCGTTTCTTACCTTAGGCTAACCTAACCTAACCAAACCTTCCCCGCCGTGCACCACCCTTACCACAACAATACACCGATAATTTGGCTAATTAATTTACTCCGTACGCCCTTCTGGAAGGTAATAAACCTTATTTGGACCCAAAGCCCTTTTGAAATCCTAGCCCCGGGCAAGTGCACATCCAAAGGCGGTCCTTTGTGTATTTTAAGAAACACAAAATATAAACTTTTATTATATATTTATTACTAGGCCTTGACTGGGATATATTGAAACTTATTATTTGTTATACGTAGTTGTATTTATTTTTGCCATTCTGAGAATACGATATATATCTAACATTTTGAAATTATAGAAGAGGTAGCTGGCCTGGGACTAGGTTATAAAATGGGCAGTAAAACTGTGAATGTCATTTGCTATGCGGACGATGCCGCATTAATAGCAGAGTCTGAAGATGACCTGCAAAGAATGTTGTACAAATTCCACACAGTATCCCAAAGGCTAAATATGGCTATATAAGTCAACAAAACAAAAAGTCTCACTATATCTAGGCAACCTGCAAGATGTAAACTGACTGTTGATGATATACCTGTGGAGCAGGTGATGAGTTTCAGGTATTTGGGAGTGGAGATCTGCAGCCAAAGTGACCTTTATACCGAAGTACGTGAACAAGTCAGTAAAGCCTCTGCCGTGTCAGGATGCCTGAAGAATCTGGTCTGGAAAAACAAGCACATGCGTATCGACAGCAAGATCAGAATCTACAAAACATGCGTGCGACCCATCATGACGTACGCTGTAGAGACGCGGGCTGACACTGTGCGAACCAAGGGACTACTTAGAACATCGGAGATGAAGGTCCTAAGATCAATTACTGGAAAAACCCTCCGAGATCGTGTCCGCAACGCAGACATAAGGAAAACCTGCGAGATAGAGGATATCGTTCAGTGGAGTAGATCCAGAAGAAGATACTGGAGGGACCATGTAGCCCGAATGGATGGTGACAGACTCGCATATACAGCCGCCTATGAAATCCCTTCCGGACACCGCCCACCTGGAAGACCGCCTAAGAGATGGAGGGACAGCTGGATCTCATCATCCGACGAGATATGATTTCTGTGTCACAGATCGTCAGATCTATCAAAAGAAGAAGAAGAAGAAGAAGACAAATACTTTTGAATATTGAATATTTGAATGTATACGAGTATATGGCCCATATTCTGTACCCAGAACACAATTTACATCTTCGTCTCTATTGAGATACTTACGAGTATAAAATCCTTTTAGACATTCGAAGGTGCATAAAATCCCAACAAGCTGAAAATCAGTAAAATTGTTCAAAACATAATTATAAATAAAATTTAAAAGATCCCTATCATTTCGTATGAATGAACAAAATTTTTATCCGAGGTCAAAGGCCAAAAAAATGAGTTTTTCGCGATTTTCAGCAAAACGGTAAGTTTTATCATAAAAGTACCTCAGACAGTTTCTGAGATATAACGATTTAAAAAGTTGTAAAAGTTGTTATCGTCATAATATGCACACGTTTCCACGTCACCTGTGAGGTAGATTCACTGATACTTGACTTTTTTTGACCTTTGACCTCAGATAAATTTTTTTCCCTACACATAAATGATGGGGATCTTTTAAATTTTATTTATAATTATGCTTTTGAACAATTTTACTGATTTTCAGCTTGTTGGGATTTTATGCACCTTCACTCTCATTTTTTAGTCTAGATTGACCGGACTAATCCTTATAAAAAAATAATTTACCCGCAATAGGTAAAATCCAGTATTTGTTTACAAGTATTTGTATACATTCAAAATGTTGCATAAAAACTGGTCCAAGTTAAAAGCATAAAAATTCTCCAGGCGTAGTCTAGCACTGTATGATAATTGCAAAGCCTTTCACATTGCATCAATAAAGATTTCTGCTTAATGTTTACACCCAATCTTAATGGATGGCGCCAGTGTAGTTTGAACTAAAAAATGTGAAGTGTTCCTCAACATTGTAGCATATATACAGCTTCCAAAAATTTGTCAGACGTGGTGGTCGTAAGAAGGGCGGAAGCGATCGCTTAACCCAATCAATGACAGGTCATAAGTCCTGTAAGCGCCTCGACCACCATATTCTGTTCCCAGAAAACAATATACATCTTCGTCTCTTTTGAGATACAATTAATACGATATATAGATATAAGAAGAATATTCAAACTCTCAATACTTTTGACGCATTTGAACAAACTGTGAAATTTTCAACAAAATCAGTTCAGTAGTTTTTCAGTCTGTTACATAAGGATGATAATTTTCATTCCATAAAATATGATTAAGATTGTAATATACTTCTGTAAAATGCACGTTTGATTATATATCAAAATTAATTAATTAGTTTTACATATTTTTTATGTAATTAACAGGTCGTTTGAACCCTATTACTATGTATAATTTATTATTAGCTATTATATTGACTCTCATGACTTTTGATAGGTAGCTAAATTTTCATTTTTTTTCTTGTTTTTCACACACTTTTTCAAATTATCCTTTCCTAATAAGAAGGGTTGATCAACTTCGTCAGGTGCAGCCCTCATACTAAATATGATTATTTTTAAACTAGTTCATAAAATGGAGCATTTTCTATAGCGCCATTTAGATGAGTAATTCATAAAAATGGCGCTCTACAAATTATCAAATTTATTATAATAAATTATTGGATTTTTATTGTCACGTGAATTACACCAGACCAAAGACACAATCCCGTCGCGGAAAATCGAACCTGGGGTTTTCGGGGTGGCAGTCTTAGGTCTTGCCACTCTGCCACGAAGGTCGTCTTTATTTATTATAAGTTATTTATTCTTCTGATTGTAGATCTTGCGATCTGTTTATGCAGGATATCAACTTTCTTCCTGTGATGAAGACAGCCAGCCTTCTCTCCATCTCTTTGGTGGTCGTCCTGTTAGTCGACGGCCCTCTGGAGTCTCGTGCATCACGATCTTAGGAATTCTCGTTGGATCCATTCTATCGATGTGGTCCCTCCAGAATCGTTTTCTCTGCCTACTCTATTTCACTATGTCTTCAATTTTGCAGGATTTGCGAATTTCTTCATTAGGTATCCTATCTCTAAGGGTTTTTCCCCACAATAGGTCGCAATGTTCTTATTTCTGCTGCTCTTAAGAGATGGTTCTGACAGTGTCTGCCCTTGCTTCTATTCCGTAGATCATTATGGGCCTGATGCATGTTTTATAAATTCTAACCTTGCTTTCCCTAGCATATGCTAAGTTATTTAACTGTACTCATCTTTAAATCAGCATCCCCTGCACTATTTCCACGCCCCTGTGTGTTGGGTACATATAATATTCCACCCCTTTGTTCAATTTACAGAAAGAGAAAGCGCTCCCCCCGTCACGAAGCGACTCGCCATTTCTCAAAACAACCTTTTCGTGGTTTATTTAATCTTAATTAAATAAAAGCAATTCATTTGTTAGCCGCTAAGGGTGGTAGTTATAGCTAAGTGCGGTGGTCTTCATTTATTATAAAATATCGCGTCATCTATTATACCAGACGCAGTTCTAGTTAAATATTTACAATAACTAGAGACAATGTTTGAATAAATATAACTAACTAACTAACTAACCATCACGCCGTCTCCCCGAAGGCGAAGGCAGAAAGAATGGACTGCCACACTTTTCTTTCCTGACATATTTCTCTCGCTTCCTCAACATTCATACATCGTGTCATGCACGCGCGTCGATTTCTCTGACTCCTCACATGGCCGTGATCAGTTTTGTACTTATTCCATATTCAGACAATATTTTCCACAACTTTTCTCTATGAACGTAATCATATGCTTTTTGCAAGTCGACAAATGCACAGAAAAGTTTGCGGTTTTTGGCCAGAAACTTCTCTGTCAATGTACGAAATCCAAAAATTTGATTCATACATTCTCTGCCATTCATAAAGGCACCTTGCACATCCCAAACTTTGTCACTCGTCAATTTTCTTACTCTTTCTATTAAAATTCTGCCATAAACTTTACCAACGACACTCAAAAGACTAATCTCTCTGTGGTTTCCACATTCCATACGCGATCCTTTTCCTTTGTACAGGGGCATAATTACTGCTCTTCTTCAGTCTAGCGGCGTATATCCCTCCTCCAAGCACTGGTTAAATAACTTACATTACCATGCAGAAGCCACTTCGCCACCGCTTTTAATAAAATCAATGGCAATACAATCAAATCCAACAGCTTTTCCACTTTACATTGCATTCACAGATCTTTTCATCTCATTCGTACTTATTTTCTCAATATTATCATTCATAGGTCCCGCACTCGCACTAGTTGTTATACTTTCGATCACGCTTGTATCACCACCATACATCTCCTTAAAATATTCCATCCATCTTTCTTGTGTGATCTATAACTACATATTTTTATTATTATCGAAATTTTGCGTGTCTATTAATAAAAAAATCCAACATTTCAGAAATTTTAGAAATTAAAAAGGCCATCAAAAATAATGAAAACATAATAAACAACCAATTCAATTAAATTTATTGAACGCTAAGGCATTAACACTGCGGAATTCCATAGTAATATACTTAGGAAATTGATAATTACTTTGTTTAATCCACTAATTATTAAAAACACGACATGTTTCGGAGGATACCTCCATCTTCAGGTGTTAAAATATAATAAAAACTAAGCAAAGAAAAACTAATATAAAAACGCATTTAAAATTCGGTGCAATAATTCAAATTTAAAAATTAAACTGGTCTATTTGTTATAAGTACTAATAATAATTATTTTTAACAGTAAGAACTAATAAATAATATTAAATAATAATAAAACATGTTGATAATATAAAAAAAAATATTAGTACCTACTTATAAATATTTTTTTTATATCTTTATATTATGATGTAATAATGTGTTGTAAAAAGTGTAGTTATATTTATTCAAATATGAATCCACAACACAAAGTGTAGGCGAATATAGAAGAAATAGAAACAAGCTCATGGCCGAATCTGCGACACTTTCATCACCTGCTCTGGAGACGATATCAAATTAAATCCAATCAAATCAGTTTATTTACTCAAATTACATTACAAACAGCATAAATGTTTAAGCCATCTATTGAGTACAGGTAAAATATTATATACATACAACATAATACCAGGAACGCATTAGAGATGGTTCGGCATTAGGAAGACAGATACTCTCTTAAGTCTTTCTCTCTAGAGTATTTGTCTTCTGAACGTGCCTTCACTAATATGAAAGACGTCGATCTCTGAGGAGACCGCGTTTAGCAGACTAATTGCTCTTCCCACCGGTGTCACCAGAGGCAGATTGGTGAAATATGTCGACCTTCGTGGCAGAGTGGTAAGAGCCCTGACTTCCATACAGAAGGTCTCGGGTTTTATTCCCAGCGATGGCAGTGTGATTGTCACACTGTCTTTGGTCTGGTGTAGAATTCACGCGACAATAAAATGGCGATAGATTGGCTACTTATCACATGTCATGAGAATCAATATAGGTAATAGCTAAAATAAATTGTATACAGTAATTGGGTTTAAGCAACCTGTTGTATACAAGTAAAAAAAAATCTGTGCTGTCGTCGGAGATATCTATCAGGGATAAAAAGACCAACATCCTCCAGCACAGCCGAGTTCTCGAAATATCCCCTGATTAATCTAAAGAAATTTGTTATGAGATCTTCTATAAGCTGCAGAGAATTGGTCCCGAGCATTCTCAAAAGAAATTCCATATCGGAACCTTTACCATCCAGAATGGGATGGTATTGATGCAACTAGGAAAGGAAAAGTAGGGAATTCACTGACGGGTCTGAAAGTCTGACGTGTCGAAGACCTTGAGTGCATCAGTAGCCTTTGATCCTTTCTATACAATGTATTCCAATAGTACAGTACGTTGAGAAGTGTCGACGCGACAACACGTTTCGTGAAAAATGTCAATCCAATATCCCGCCAAGTGCGAAATACGCGGCGCCGGGCAAGAGTTTTTGAGGCGCTGCAAACTCCATGGAGATGATTTTCTCCGCTGGAGATGAAATTGGGTTGCACACTACACGCCTGAAACCAAAAGGCAGTCTCAACAGTGGCGTCACACCTCTTCACCCGCCACCAAAAAGTTTAAAACCACAATTTCAGCCAAGAAAATCATTGCATCCTAGTTTTGGTATATGCATATATTGTAGCTGTCTATAAATTTGAATACAATAATCCTTTTGACCGCTTAATCTATGATAACACACTCAGTATTGTCTGTGATTGTTTAAGTTACAAAGTAATTTGAATTATTCCAAGGCGTTAAAACAGACCAAATTTGGCGTAAGATTTTCGCAATAGTTCTAAATGGACCCAGTCTAATCTGGTCTGTTCCGATGTCGCATTGTCCCGAGCGATAATTCTTCGGTACATTGTTCTCAATTGTGTGTCTGCTAAATGCGTTCTGAAATTGTTAAATTCAGTGCGAAAAGTGAAAGACCTGTTCCTTTCATTGTTATTCGTGTTGAGAAATGTCGCAATAAGTATTGTGATCAGTGCTGGATTAAATGTCTCAACATCTCAAAGAACTTCACTGGCTTAAAAGTCCAGAAAAATCCTGTAAAAACTATGCTGGATAAATCTTTAAAGCGCTTCATGGAATAGCACCAAGTTATATTATAAATCCGAACTCTGTATCATCATCGGCTGTCCCTCGTGTCCGAGGAAGACTGTCCTTCACGGTTGTGGGTCTGCATGTGACTGAAGAGCCCGATCCTGGACCCATAAAAAAAAAACCGTTTCCCCGAGGTCTCTCCTTTCTCCTCCTGTTCCTCTCTGCGACGTCGTGTCTGCGCTGTGCTTCAAAGTCTTGCGCGCCTTCATGTACTGGTGTTTTCCACCTAGGTCTGTCCTCTGCAGTTTTTTCCCAGCAATCGCAGTCGATGCCAGTCTTTTGTAGGTTTCCTTTAAGGGAGTCCTTAAAGCGTTTCCTCTAACCATCGTGTGAGCGTTTTCCTTGGGTAAGCTGAGAGTACATAATCTTCCTTGGGAGTCTTGTCTCAGGCATTCTGATGACGTGACCACCCCGGCGCAGTTGTCTCTGAATAATGGCAGCCTCAATACTTGTCATATTGACCTCAGCAAATATGCTGTCATTCTCCGAACTCTGTATAACGGTCAGCCAAAATTTAAATAAATCCACACTTCGCTCGGCAAACATCTCTGCAGTAGGAAGATTAGTTGAGTAGAAGCGTTGCTCTAGTACAAATTTCGGGGATTGAGCCATTGCAGTTGTCGGCCCATCAGCTTGGAACAATCTCCCTTCATACCTTACATGCATAAATGATCCGACAGATTTCAGATCTAAACTGAAAACCCTCCTTTTCCATATATCATACCCAAATTGAAACCTAACTTGTATATTTGTTTTATTTTATTATACTTATAAGATGAGTGATCTGTCTGTAAACTGTCTGCTTTACGCGGACGATGCCGTTCTCGTTGCGGATAGTGCGGACGAATTACAAGTCTTGGTGTCGAGAATGAATGAGGTATGCAAGTCAAATGATTTAATGATGAATGTCGGAAAGTCAAAGGTGATGGTTTTCGAAAGGGAAGAGCAAATGACAGTTTGTAATATAAGTGTGAACGAAGAGAACTTGGAACAGGTGAGGGAATTTGTGTATTTAGGTAGTATGTTCACAGCAGATGCCCGAACGGATAGTGACGTCGAAAGAAGGGTTGGTGCGGGTAACAAAGTGAATGGAGCTTTAAAAATAGTTATTGGAAACAAGAATTTATCAATGAAAGCGAAAACGGCCGTTCACAATGGAGTTCTGGTCCCAACCTTAATGTATGGAAGCGAAGCATGGAACTGGCAAAAGAAGGATGAGAGTAGAATAAATGCGGTAGAGATGAGGTCCCTAAGACGTATGTGTGGTAGAACGATATACGACAGAATCTCAAATGCTGATATAAGAAAGGAATGTAGAGCGGAAGAAGGTATAATGAACAAAATTATGAAAGGATCGCTGCGTTGGTTCGGACATATGGAACGCATGGATGGAGAAAGAATGGTTAAGAAAGTATACGTTAATGATGTAAATGGGGTACGAAGTCGAGGCAGACCGAGGAAAACATGGCATGACCAAATTAATCAAATTTTAAAGGTTGGTCATGTTAGAAGTCGGAGGAATCGACGTGCGTGTATGACTCGTTGTATGAATGTGGAGGAAGCTAGAGAGGTTTGCCAGGATAGAGTAGTGTGGCGGTCCATTCTCTCTGCCTACCCCTGCGGGGAAACGGCGTGATGGTTTGTTGTTGTTGTTGTTATTATACGTTCTAACCGATCGCAAATATCAGATGCAGCGTTCTCAATTAGATTTATATAGATTTAAAACACGTCTTAAAGCGCCCTTGAGGTGATTACATCACAGAACGATGCTTTAAAAGTGAGCATATTATTATTATTATTATTAGCCTTGTCAGTCCATTATTATTATTATTAGGATAGTAACACATGGATGATTCAGTGCAATACCTGTCTTGCTGAGAAATGGCTCGAGTGAGGGCGATACTAGAACCGTGCGGGGTACAGCCCGAGATCGAGAAGACCCGACCCCACCAGTCAATATAGATGATGAGTTGGGATAGCGCCAAGAAGAAGAAGAAGAAGAATGAGCTTAATAGCAGAAGTAGCGAGTGCTACGGTCCCCTAACCTACAGACTCTCGTATATAGAAGTGAACCATGGAACTGGCAATAGATGGGTTAAAAAAACTAACTAACTAACCATCACACCGTCTCACCGAAGGGGTAGGCAGAAATTATAGACGGCCAAATTGATATTTTCTAACGCACTTCTCTCGATTCCTCAAAATTCTTACACCGAGACATGCACCCACGTTGATTTCTCCAATTTCTCACGTGGCCGACATTCAAAATTGGATTTATTTGATCGTGCCACATTTTCCTCGGCCTTCTTCTATTTCTCGTTTCATTTACATCGTTAACGTATACTTTTTAACATTATTTTTTCATTCATTTTTTGCATGTGTCTAAACCATCTTGATATTCAAATAATTAATGTTTTTAATTGAAATTTCTTGGTAGAAGTTCATTTTAAATAATAAAAACAAAAAAAAAGATAATTTAATATTATTATTATTATTATGTATTTAGTGTGCTTCCACTTGTGTTTATGTTCTACCGGTTTCGGCAGCTTAAACCGGTCGAACATAAACACAAATGGAAGAACACTAAATACATAATAATAAAGAATTTTTTTTATAATTTTTTTTGTTTTCATTATTTATCTTGATATTCCTTTCATTATTTCGTTCATAACAGTTTCATTCGCAATGCATTGACTGCAGCGAACGCATCTCTGTCCTTCGCCACTTAGAACAGGCTTTCAACTCTGATCATTCCTGTCCATTCTTTTATATTTCGCACGAGGACAACTGCTTTCTACCAAGTTCCCGACGTGCTTCTATTTACCCAATGATTATCTTCCATGTTACTCCCATAAAACACATTGAAACTTCTATAAAACGAAAGTTTTTATTAATATTTAACGTATAATTTAGAAATTAATGCAAATTAAAACGTAAATTTTCTAGAAGTTTTATATTTAATCGGAATGACATGATGTTAAGGCATTATCGTATGCAATAAAATACTACCATTTTTTATAAGTTTTTATTCGTATTCATTATAAAATATTGAGTTTCACGTTATTTATCTTCTTCTTCTCCGGTCTCAATCTAAAGATTGGTCTGCAGCAAGGCGATGCATCTCCTCTTCCACTCCGCTCGGTCCTCGGCAACTCTCTTCAACTCCGCATAAAAGTTGCAGCCCATATCTCTGCTATTCTGGTCTAGGTATTCCTGGCAAGGTCGTCCTTTGCCAATCGATCCCTCGTCCATTCCCTCCAATACATCATGCAGGAAACATTCGTGTCGCAACACATGACCAATCCATCTCGCGCGCCTCTCCGCTATGGTGTTCAACATGTGCCTATTCTCTTCAACTCTGCTGAGAACCTCATCATTTGTTACCTGGTCCCTTCATGAAACATGGGCAATTCGTCGGTAGGTCCACATTTCAATCCCATGTTCTAGGAAAAATAATGATGAAGGTGATCACTTATTTATTTATACATTATACACAAATGAGACATGACAAACGATACAACATTTAAGCGACTCATTTGGATATAAAACGGTATTACAAAGACAAAATAAAACAAAACAACATGAGACCAAAAAAATCATAGATATCAGAAGGAATCCAAATATGTCGACGTCAGTGAGGCAGTACTCTTTCCAGAGTTTGCAATATTTTTTTTATGAATACTGCCTCACTAACACTGAAAATGTCCAAATCCGAGATGATTAAATTCAGCGTCCGAATTGCTCTTCCTACTGGCATCACCAGAGGCAGGTTGGTTCTGCGCGACGGAGTAAGGAACAATTGATGTCGGCGTTGTCGCAGGTAGTTATCAGGAACAAAAATACCTATTTGGTCCAGAACATAGGTGGAATGGGGAATGTTGTATTACATAAAGCGTGCGCTTAACCCAACCAATGACAGGTCATAACTCCTGTAAACACCTTGATCAACCATATTCTGTTTCCAATTTGAATCTTCGTCTCTATTGAGATGCAATTAATTCTCAAAAATAAATTAGTTTAATATTAATATTAGAAATAATATCTCTTCAAATATCAAAGCTTAATATGAGATCATTAAACATTAATCAAATTTTCAAATAAATATATTGAAATCTTGTATTCCCTTTCAGTTACAAAACTATATGAATATTTAAATTTATATAAATGTTCTTATGATTTGAATTTGTCCTTCTTTGAATATCATCATTTTGTAATGATTTTCCATTAAAGCAGCCATGGAATGGAATACTTGAATACATAATGAATTATTCATTGCCCGAAAATATATATTTTTTGATTTCTTTAAGCTTTTAAAATAGTATTATATATAATCGTAGTACTGGATAAGTTAAGTGAATATAATGTTTTTTTTATTGCCTATTTCGTATTTTGTTTTTATTTCGACAAGCCGGCTAGCATCGATAAACCATCTCTCGATGCCAGTCAGCCTGGCGAAACTGGTCGCTGTCGAAAGACATAAAGACAAACGTGAAGTATAATAGTTATATAAAAAAATCGTTTTATTTATTTAAAATGTACTGAATGACGGTGAAGGCTGGAGAGTGCGGCATAATGACGAGCTGTACCATATTTACAAGGAAAAAGGAAAAAGCAAAAATAATGGGACTTGTCATAAATGAAGATAAAACAAAATTGATGATTGCTTCTAATACCACATATCCATACCCCCAGGTTTTCTCAGCTGCAAATTACAACTTTGAAATAATTAATTCATTTACATACTTAGGCTCAACAGTTATCAGTGATAATAACACCCGAGAAGAAATTGACAGAAGGATAATGGCAGCAAACCATGTTACTACGCTCTCCAAAAACAGTTAAGATCCAAATTACTGCGAAGAACCACAAAAACACTATTGTACAAGACCCTGATCAAACCAGTCCTCACATATGCCTCTGAAACCTGGGTGATGACAAAACACACTGAAAGGTCCATCGCAGCATTTGAAAGAAGGGTTCTTAGGACAATATATGGCCCAGTGAGAGACCACAATGGTTGGCGTCGTCGATATAACCGAGAGCTATATGATATCTATAAAGAGCCCGATGTGATCAGATCCATCAAAGTAGGGCGCTTGAGATGGGCTGGTCACATAATCAGAATGGACGACGACAACCCTACAAAACGCCTCACGCTCTCAGTACCACAGGGACGTAGAAGACTAGGAAGGCCCAAAATGCGATGGATGGACAGTGTCAACACGGATGCATCGGTGTTGCAAGTGAGAAATTGGAGAATAAGGGCATCAAACAGACAAGAATGGAGGAAGCTCCTGGATTCAGCCAAGGCCCACCCAGGGCTGTCGAGCTTAGGATGATGATGATGTACCATATTTACAAAGCTCCCAGTCTCTCCACACAGGTCAGACTGAATAGACTGAGTTGTGCCGGTCACGTGCAGAGGATGCCGTCATCGCGAAACCCAAAAAGATTGCTGGAGTGGCACCCAGGTGGTAGAAGATCAATTGCAATCGTAGTGATTCTCGTGACATGTGCTAGGTAGATACTTTATCGCCATTTTATTGTCACATGAATTCAGACCAAAGACAGTGTAACAATCACACTGACATCGCCGGGAATCGAACCCGGGACCTTTCGTGTGTTAGTAATTGCTCTTGCTACTCTGCGACGAAGGTCGTAAAATATGATGTTAAATATAATAAATAAAAATATTTTTGTTTTGACTGGTTTCAGGAAAAACGTTTCCGGAATAAATCTCTTTTCACATAATTACTCTTTCATATTGTTTAAATATGCATGTCGACTCTTCTGAATTCTTAAATTATCGAACTTTTAATACGATTAATTTGGTCTTACCACGTTTGTCTAAGTCTTGTTCGATTGTGTACACCATTTACATCGTTAGAGAATACATTTTTGACAATTCTTCATAAGTCCAAACCAACGCAGTGATCCATTCATAATATCTTTGTCAGCTCGTCTCCATCCACTGCTGGATGTAAGCCTCTCCACCCCCACGCCATCTCTCTCGGTCTCTCACCAGTGTTCTCCAGGCCCTTCCCGCCGTCCGCACAATATCATCGCTCCATCTGGTTGGCTGTCTCCCGACACTTCTCCGGCCCAACTTTGGCATCCATCCAGTGACCCTCTGGCTCCATCTTCCAACATCCCGTCGACACACATGACCAGCCCACTGTCACTTCATCCTCGTGTATCCGTATGCAATGCGTATCCCTACATCGGTGACCCTGGTGCGTTGGGTATATGGTCTCTAAGCGAGATACCCAAAATGGATCTTTCCATGGCCTGTTGTGCAACTTTAATTTTGTGCATTGCTTCTTTAGTTAAAGTCCATGTCTCGCATCCATAGGTAATCACATCATATAGTTAATATATATTTTAGATAAAATTATGTATTTAACACTGTGGAATTCTATAATGTCGATTTTTTATGAATTAAAACACTCTTTTTTCCACATTTGAATTTATTTTTCTCGACATGTTTCGAAGGCTTTACCCCTTCATTATCGGGAGAACAATATATCGTTTTCTCGTTTATATCATTCTACCCTTCGAAACGTGTCGAAAAAATAAATTAAATAGGGGTAAACCGGTGTTTTCATTCATAAAAAAATAGAAGTCATTATTACTTTTTCCCACTTTTCATTCCTTCCTGAAATCGACACTTGAAATTCTGTTGTACACACAACGTTTTATAACACGTTAATCTAAGGAATCTCATCTTTAACGGATTTATTCTGCTTTGATCTTACTTCTGCCAGTTCCGTGCTTCGCTACCGTACCTCGCGCAAATATAATATTATATTGAAATCAGACCGATTTTTTTTTGTCTCAACCTGTATTAACAGCTATTTACAAAGTGCTCGAGAATTATAAAATTTAACGAAAGCATGAAACTCACCACTTCTCTACATTTTCCATAATAATTATTGTATCTAGTTTAAACTTTTGAGGTTAAATTTCGCAATTGGTGAAGTGTTTTAAGAACTCAGAAATTGAATGTGAAAACACTGTTAATATATATATTTTTTGCAATATTATAGAAACTTAAATATACATTTAATGTATGTGTATAACACTTCGTAAAATAATAATGTACTACCACACTTTTCTTTCCTGACATATTTCTCTCGCTAACCTCAACATCTTCACCGTGTCATGCATGTGCGTCGACTTCTCTGACTCCTCACGTGGCCAACATTCAATATTTGATTTATTTGATCGTGCCATATTTTCCTTAGTCTTCCTCTTTACTGGTTTATTTACATTGTTAACGTATCTTTTTTTTTATCATTATTTCTTCATTTATTCTTTCTGTATCCAAACCATCTTAAGGATCCTTTCATTATTTTGTTCATAACGCTATCATTCGCACCGCATTCACTTCTTATATTTCCATTCGACACTATATCATACACAGTATCACAACACATTCGTCTAAGAGATCTCATTTCTGATATGATTACGATATAAAAATATTAAAACAATAAAAAAGTAGTAAAAATAACGTAATTAGAAAAAATATATCACAATTAAATAATTTAAGAACAATTAACCCAACAGATTTTAAAACAGCAATATATTAGGTTCTTACATATGAAATTGGCGTTTTGTATGGGAGGAACATAAAGTTGATTTTTTTTTAATATAATATATTTATTTAATAAAAGTATGTACCATTGCTATCTATGCACTTTTGCCATCTCATAGGTAGTTCATCGATCCCTTTACTAAAAAAACCATTCGGACAGGAATCAATAAAATCTTTGAAGTCGGTTTGGACTGCCCCATCGGAGTTGAATTTTTTCCCTTGCAAGAAGTTATCCAAATTTCGAAAAAAATAGTAATCTGTTGGGGCAAGGTCCGGAGAGTACGGTGGATGTCTTTGACATGCCAATTGAAGCTCTTCTAATTTGGTAGCCGTCTGTTGTGCAGTGTGTGGTCTAGCGTTATCTTGAAGCAGTAGTGGCCTAGAGCGATTAACCAGTCTCGGTTGTTAAGCAGCTAGCTTTTCCATAATGGTTTGCAGTTGCTGAAAATAGACATCTGCCGTAATCGTCTGGCCAGATTTAAGAGAGCTGTAGTGAACGACACCAGCACTAGTCCACCAAACGCTCACAAGTAACTTTTTTGGAGTCAATTTTCGCTTGGGGCATGGTTTGGCTGGTTCGGCAGGGTTCAGCCATTGTGATGAGCGCTTCCGATTATCATACAGGATCCACTTTTCATCACAGGTAATGATTCGATTCAAAATCCCTTCATTATTGTGCCGGTTGAGTAATGCAACGCAGCAGTCGACGCGCGTTTGTTGATTTGCTTCACTCAATTCGTGAGGTACCCACCTTTCAAGCTTTTTCACCTTCCCAATTTGCTTCAAGTGGATTAAAACAGTTTCATCACTAACACCGCAGCTTGCAGCTAACTCGGACGTGGTTGCGATGGATCCGCTTCCACAATAGCCTTCAATTCTTCATTATCAAGTTTGCTCTCTGGCCGTCCACGGGGCTTGTTCTGCAGGTCGAAATTTCCAGAACGAAAACGTTGGAACCAAAAACGCACTGTGTTTTCTTTGGCGGCACCGTCGCCATACACATCATTAATCCTTCGAGCCGTTTCTGCAGCACTGGTGCCACGGTGGAACTCGTACTCGTAAATAACGCGATATATCAAGTTTTCCATTTTGTAAACTGAGTGATGCAAAGAAAAAAAACAATTGAGGAAAAAACAAAAAAATTATAATTTTCGAAACACAAATACTTGAGTAAATAGCTGTATAAATTTGAATTTGGAATTCCTAACCAAAGAGAAGATAAGTTGCCAGTACGGCAAAACGCCAATTTCATATGTAAGGACCTAATAGTACAATTGGAACAACAAGAAAAACAGGTACCAATTTAATATATAAGAAATTGATGTTTTCTGAGGGTAGCCTTACTATCTTAAAAAAATGTCACTGGTTATTTAATAACCGTTACCTTTGGGATGGCAGTTAATGAACTTACCACTCGGCCACGAAGGTAGTCATCTGATCATCTTCGATGCCGTCATCTGTCTTACATTTCTTCCTTATAATGTTTTTAAAAGGTTGTTCTAATGTGAATCCATTATCAAAAATGATGGCGATATTACTTGTTTTAAGGTAACTTAAGCCGATTTTCATGTCTTTTTTGGAGGGCGTTTTTTTGTTGGAAAATAAATATGAATCCTTTTGGAAATTTAGGATGTTTTTATTTACATATTAAAGATACAAATTTTTTTTTTTTTGAAAAAAATTAATAGTTTATTATTATAATTATTAATCAAAGTTGGCATCTCGAAAAAAAATCACGTGGGTGGCCCGGGTGATTTTGGCTCTTGATGTTATCTGATATCAAAAATTCTTGAAAATTCTTAATCTAAAGACATGTCATTCTCGTCGGAACTACCGAGATTTTTTTCCACACCTAACTTTTTATTATACAACCCCTTCTTTGCTGACTTTTTTTCAAAGTCCGCCATTTTGTTATTTATCCATGAAATTTAACTTCTGTAGTTCCGACCAGAATGACATGTATTTAGATTAGGAATTTTCAAGAATTTTTGATTACACATAACATCAAGAGCCAAAATCGCCCGGGCCACCCACGCGCTTTTTTTTAGAGGTGCCAACTTCGATTAATAATAATAATAAACTCTTAAATTTTTTCAATTTTTTTTTTGTATCTTTAATATGTAAGTAAAAACATCCTCAATTTCCAAAACGATTCATTTTTATTTGCCTGCAAAAAAACGCTCCCCAAAAAAGACATGAACATCGGCTTATGTTACCAGACTACTTACTACCTTAAGAGGTTTGTGTATAAAAATGAGATCGCATAAAACATTGTTCTGTTTACATTGCTGTTATATTTAAAATGTAATCTCCGTAATGGATTGTGATGTAATGTAGGTAGGAGTGAATAATATAATACAAAAAATGTTTTTCTTCTTCACGACTAGTTGAATATTGGACAAGGGTACTCGACTAAGCTATATTGCCCGAACGACGGAGGCTTCGAGGGGCTCGTATTACGCTTGACTTTTGCTAAATATTTATTTTACGCTCCGTTTAGGAAGGATCTTGGAATAGGCAGAAACATGTCAAAATATTTTAAGGATTAAATTCACTGCTGCGTGGTTATCACACGGTGAACAAAAAATATTTAACTAACTAATAATAATAATAATAATAATAATAATTAGGCTAATTTTTATAGCGCCGTTTCGTGAATAGCTCACCTCAAGGGCGCTTTGTCATGAGAGCTGCATGTGACACCAGAAATCAGATAACCGTTGTTTACATTTTATGCGATATTTTGAAAAGGTTAGATTTTAGGTGAGATTTAAAATCCGTCGGATTGTCAATGCATCTGAGGCGTGCAGCAAGCATATTCCAGGAGGACGGACCTGCCTGAAACGAAAAGTCTATGAAGCCTGCGTTCTGCCAGTTGGTACTTATGGTCTTGAAACTGTTACACTGTCCAAACAAAGTGCCGAGAAACTATGAGTGACCCAAAGAGCCATGTTAGGAATAAGCCTAAGAGACAGAGTCAGAAACGATACGCTAAGAGAAAAAACAAAGGTCACTGACATCATCCACCGGGTGGCGACTCTAAAATGGCAATGGGCAGGTCACGTAACCAGAAACTAAGACGAAAAGAGGACATAAAAACTGCTGACTCGGAGACCGTGGACAGCAAAAAAAAGTGCAGGGCGACCGCATCTGAACAGATACGTCGGAATAACCTGGATTTGCCTGGGTCTGCACATGACAGACTGACATGAAGCGAATGGAGGATGCCTTTGTCCAGGAGTGGACGGGAATAGGCTGAGGTAGAAGAAGAAGAAGAAGTAATAATAATGAGAAAATTCCCATAAATTATAATAAAACTTCTTGAAAACAGACGTTTTCATTCGTATTAATTAATAAAGTATGTGTTACAAAGCCATTTGTTTTGTTATGAGAACCATTCATCGCTTGGAAGTTTTCAATTCAAGGGAAAACTCAAAACTCCAGAACCGAACAGCGTGCGAATGCTCTTTATTTCTCCCCTAAATCATTATTAGTTACGTCATTGTTTGGAAATCATAATGCGAGAGACGAAAATACAGCGAACGAGAAAATATTTTCACATTGAAACCGGAAAACCCCAGGGAAAACACGTTATGTAATGTAAATTATTTTTGGCACTGTATGATTCAAAAAAAAAACGGGAAAATTTGTTTCGTAATCATTTATTTTAAATTTGTGTCAAAGTTGTGTGGTTATGTTTACTTGTTCGCGTTTTAAAACATTGTTTGCGGGTAGATTTGCGCGCTTACTAACACGCGGAGCTTGCAATTGATATTCAATTATAACATTTAATTTTACACCACCGTAATTGTCTGCTACCAGCGATCTGGTAAATTGGTATTAAAACCATTTCCGCAGACAATGAGTTAACCATTTAAGCTCATTATAACACCGCAATAGATGATTAAATACCAACTTATCTTCTTCTGGCTGGTGCCTTCAAGTGCCCTGTCGGGTCCCCCCGACGTTGGCGATCACTCTGGTAAACTCTTCCCTTTCCTGCGCTGTCCGGAAAAGCTTCTTCACAGTTCCGATTCCCGTCCATTCCCTCACATTGCGCAGCCAAGAAATCTGCCTTCTCCCTGCCCTCCTGCGGCCCTCTATTTTTCTGGTTTAATATGTGAATCCACAACACAAAATGATGTCGAATACAAAATAAATATATAATCTTATTGTTCTCTTATTCCTGATCCCAACGGACGTTGTAGAATGTAATTAAAATAGTTGAAATTATTCGGGAAATATATATCTGCATTTCAATTCAGGACGAATTGAATTATAAACTTCCTTATACACTAATAGCAAGTCCCTTATATCTACCTTCAGAAGCATATATACATACATTGAAATAATTTAATATACGTATACATAATATAATCAGCAGTACCATTAATGTCTGCGTAGCAGTACAAATTTGTACAAATTTGTACAAATTTAAAACTTGAAGGGCCATCACTGACGTAACTGAAAAATTCTGGATATTCATTAATGACCAATAAAGCATAGGTTGCCAACCATTTCTAGACCACCATCCCCTTTACAAGGAAAACGCTTCCAACACCCTATCACCCATAACAGTTATACCAAATATTAAAAAAACAAAAATTGTTACTATAAGTACAACAACAACAAACCATCACGCCGTTTTCGTAGGGGAAGGCAGATAGAATGGACCGCCACACTACTCTATCCTGACATACCTCTCTAGCTTCCTCCACATTCATACATTGAGTCATACACGCACGTCGATTCTTCCGGCTTCTGACATGACCAACCTTTAAAATTTGATTAATTTGGTCATGCCATGTTTTACTCGGTCTACCTCGACGCCGTACTCCATTTACATCGTTAACGTATACTTTATGAACCATTCTTTCTTCACCCATGCACTCCATATGTCCGAACCAACGCAGCAATCCTTTCATAATTTTGTTCATAGTACCTTCTTTCGCTCTACATTCCTTCCGCATCAGCATTTGAGATTCTGTCGTACATCGTTCTACCACACATACGTCTTAGGGACCTCATCTCTACCGCATTTATTCTGCTCTCATCTTTCTTCTGCCAGTTCCATGCTTCGCTTCCATACATAAGGGTTGGGACTAGAACTCTACTTCTTTTACTATAAGTACTTTATTATTTTTAAATTTTTAATTGTATCTCAATAGAGACGAAGAAACAAACTGGAAACTGAATATGGATGATCAAGGTGTTTACAGGACTTATGACCTGTCATTGGTTGGGTTAAGCGCACGCTTTATGTAATTACAACATTCCCCATTCCACCATTGTTATGATCATGTATGATACATTTTTGGAAGTTGTATATATACTCCAAATCCATACTTATTTTCACGTGGCAGTTCCAGTTAGCCATCTATGTAGATTTGATTGTACTAATTAATTTTTTAAGATTAATCTATACAATCCATCCACTAACGCCATCTATGAAGAATGATTGTTTAGCATTTAGCAAACTACTTTATTAACACAATGCGAAGAGGCTACCGCCTCCTATCGCACTGTTAGAAGCCGCCTGGAGTATCCACTCCTATTTTATACGCCAAATAATTGACCAGAATATTTACAAATATTTGTGAAATGTATACTTATATCTGTATACGTCGTATACAGATATAAGTATACATTTCACAAATACTTTATTATTTATAATATTAAGGGGATATTCTAGCCTAGACGTCGAAAGCTCTGTGCAAATTTCAATTAAATCGGTAAATTCGAACTTGAACTATTATGTCAACCGTATTGAAAAAAGTAAGTTTTGAAAAAACGCGTTTAAAGTTTGGAGTCGAGTTTAACGCTTTATTTCGTCGTTTAATGGTGTGTTATACTTACATTTTCTCAATTAGCGACGCCAGACTCGTACAATTTTTGACCTTCTATGAAGGGGTGAAAAATCGGGTGGTGGTCAAGGGGATAGAACGCTTGGCTCCTGATCCAGGGGACTTGGGTTCAAGCCTGGACACGACCAGATTCCTTCTTCATAATAATGACACATTGAAGATTGTAAAAATAAATTCTAGTATCATTGATTTAAATCCTTGGTATAAGTCTTTTTTTTTTAATTTCGATTTCTAATGATTCATTGAGTACAAAAGAGTTTTCATAATGTGGGCTCTTCCCAGCTAGTGAGAATAAATTAAATCTGTCGCCGATTGTTTAAAACTCCAAGATGACATACATAGTGTCTTGGAATGGAGTAAAATAAATAAATTGCATTTTAATATATCGAAGTGTTTCATCATGTCCTTTACTAGGGCTCGCACAACGATCTATCACAGTTATACAATGGATGATATACTACTGGATAGGACTGTTTCTTCGAAAGATTTGGGAGTTACATTCGATCCCAAATTGTCTTTCAGTCTTCATATTGCATCAGTATGTAATAGCTCCCAAAAGATTTTTTGATTTGTTCTTAGGAATGGAAAGGATTTTAAAAATTCAAAAGTCCTGAAGTTATTGTATAATTCCTTGGTAAGAAGTCGGTTGGAATTTAGTACACTGGTGTGGGCACCGCATGAAACAAAATATTGTCTGTTAATCGAGAAGGTACAGAAAAAATTCTTAAGATTTCTGTACCTTAAAGAGAACGGTTACTATCCCTGGCTGTACCCAACTGATTTCTTGCTGGGTATGCTGGACTACCAATCATTGGAAATTAGACGAACCATCCACCTGGGTGTTCACTTTTTTCAACTGATTCGTGGTCGAATACATAACTCTGATATTTTGAATGACTTGACTTTGTTTGTCCCCGACAATTATCTGCGACAAAGGCAACATAGATTATTTCACCTGCCACTGTGTAGAACCAATCTCCTAAGGTAATGCCCGTGGGCAGGGCAATAATACTATTAAACCGCATCTCTTCGGATGTGGATATTTTTCACGATAGTGAGGCTACCCTCAGAAAGCATCTATCTCTTATGTATTAAATTACTATTTGCTTCTCTACTTATTGTAAAAAAATGTTAATCTTTACCAAACTGTTCTCGAATATATATATTTTTTTAAATTGTCTTCTGTTTTTCTTTTTTCTGACTTACTCTTATTTGTTTTCTTGTTATATTATTTGTAAATATGTTTTTTTAAATTGTTAATTTTATTTTTGTGATTATAAACGATTTGGATATGTTATTCTGTAATGTTTATAATTTTTTTTTAATAAATTGAAATTGAAATTGAAATTGAAATTGAAATAGCCTGCCGACTATCGTTCATTCGTCCGGCCGGACCGATTTTGTCGGTGCGGCACAAAAAGTCATATTTTTAAAAGTCTAAACTTTAAACAATATGCAAAAAAGAAAAATTATTATTTTAAAATTTGTAGAGTAGAATACCCCCTTAATATACTTTTGATTTGTTTTAACACCACTTTATTTTATAACAACCAACCGGTTTCGCCCCCACCGCTTCATCAGGGTTACAAAAGACAAAATAGACCAGTGTCTTTTGCAACCCTAAAGAGCTCGTGTCATGCACGCACGTCGATTTCTCTGACTCCTCACGTGGCCGACATTCAATATTTGATTTATTTGATCGTGCCACGTTTTCCCTGGTCTTCCTCTATTTCTGGTTCCATTAACATCGTTAACATATAATTTTTTTACCATTCTTTCTTCATTCATTCTTTCCATAAGTCCAAACCATCTTAATGATCCTTTCATTATTTTGTTCATAACACCATCATTCGCACCGCATTCACTTCTAATATTTTCATTCGACACTCTATCATACACAGAGTATCTGGTATATTTCTACTGCATTTATTATACTTTCCCCAACCCTTCTTTCAATATCCCTCTCCACTCGCCCATCTCTTGTAAACATATTACCTAAATACACGAACTTAACTACTTGCTCCAAATTTTCTCCATTCACGCTAATGTTGCAGACTGTCATGATTTTTTCTTTTTCAAAAATCATTACCTCGGACTTATTAACATTCAGTAACAGATCATTTCGCATGCATACCTCATACATACAATTCACCAGGACAAATAAAGTACTTCATACGAAAGTACGTTTTTATTTTATTTTATCTATTTATATTATATAATATTATTGTAATCATATGCTTTATTGCGTACATCGCTTGCATCAATTTAATTTGGCGGGTCTATCCCCATTATTGTCACGTGAATTCACCAGATCAATGGCAGTGTGAGAATTCCATCTAGTTATTTAACCCGGGACCTTCGGTGCCGCAGTCATAGCTGTTGCCACTCTGCCATGAAGCTCGTTTTATTATGCACACACTGCTACATAATTTTTTGATTTAAGCAAAGAAAAATTTAATATATTAGTACATTTATAATGATGCATGAATGTGTATTTTATTTAATACGTGGGATTATTGATTGAGATTACATATTTTATTTTCACAAAACCAATCGGGAAATCTAAAATGTTTTGCCCTATAACAAGGGTCTTTGTAGGGTTGTGGGGTAAGAGAATCATTTTAATATGGTAAATAAGAGTATCGAAAAATATTTGGGTTTTCTTATTTTTTTATTATAAAAATCTATCTATCTCTCAATTGCTGGATTTCTTCTGCCTCTTCATTTTTTTCATTCTTGCGAGTCTCTTCCCCATTACTCCCGTTCTTACCCTAACTGGAATAAGTTGTCAGCCCCCCCTATTTGGGTTTGACCAATTTCTCTTTTCTCTTCACATGGTCTACACCAGAGGTTCCTAAACTTTTTGTCTCGTAGACCCCTTGCCGATTTCTTCTATTTTGTGTAGAGACCTGTAGTAGATCCCCTGCTTTCTAAAATAGATTTTTTTCAGGTAAAAAATCCGTAAAAAAGCGCCGGAATTCGTTGTAGACCTATTTTTTTTAACACTTAATTAAACACTTTATGTACTTGGTATGCAACCACTTGTGAGGATGAGGGCCTACCGGTTTCGCTCTACGCGATCTTCTTCACATACTATGTGTGTGTATATACTATGCGTATGTGTAAAGCCCTGAAGAAGCTCGCATAGAGCAAAACCTTCGTGGCAGAGTGGTAAGATCTCTGACTTCCATTCTCAAGGTCCCGGGTTTGATTCCCGGCGATGGCAGTGTGATTGTCACACTGTCTTTGGTCTGGTGTAGAATTCACGTGACAATAAAATGGCGATAGATTGGCTACCTATCACATGTCATGAGAATCAGCAATATAATTAGCTAAAATTAATGTGTATACAGTAATTGGGTTCAAACAACCTGTTGTATACAAGAAAAAAAAAACCGACAGGCCCCCATCCTTACAAATAAAGTGGTTGTATACCAAGTACAAAAGGTGTTTAATTAAGTGTTTAATTTGTCCAACCATCAAGTAATGGCTTCTTATCGAAGTTTTTTTCGATTTGGTGCTAAGATGAGTGATCTGTCCATAAACTGTCTGCTTTACGCCGTTCTCGTTGCGGATAGTGCGGACGAATTACAAGTCTTGGTGTCGAGAATGTATGAGGTTTGCAAGTCGAACGATTTAATGAATAATGTCGGAAAGTCAAAGGTGTTAGTTTTTGAAAGGGAAGAGCAAATGACAGTTTATAATATAAGTGTAAATGAAGAGAACTTGGAACAGGTGAAGGAATTTGTGTATTTAGGTAGCATGTTCACAGCGGATGGCCGAACGGACAGTGATATTGAAAGAAGGGTTGGTGCGGGTAACAAAGTGAATGGAGCTTTAAAAGTAGTTATTGGAAACAAGAATTTATCAATGAAAGCGAAAATGGCCGTTCACAATGGAGTTCTGGTTCCAACCCTTATGTATGTAAGCGAAGCATGGAACTGGCAGAAGAAAGATGAAAGCAGAATAAATGCGGTAGAGATGAGGTCCCTAAGACGTATGTGTGGTAGAACGATGTACGACAGAATCTCAAATGCTGATATTAGGAAGGAATGTAGAGCGAAAGAAGGTATTATGAACAAAATAATGAAAGGTTCGCTGCGTTGGTTCGGACATATGGAGCGCATGGGTGAAGAAAGAATGGTTAAAAAAGTATACGTTAACAATGTAAATGGAGTAATGAGTCGAGGTCGACCGAGGAAAACATGGCATGACCAAATTAATCAAATATTAAAAGTTGGTCATGTCAGAAGCTGGAAGAATCGACGTGCGTGTATGACTCGATGTATGAATGTGGAGGAAGCTAGAGAGGTGTGCCAGGATGGAGTAGTGTGGAGGTCCATTCTCCCTGCGGGGAAACGGCGTGATGGTTTGTTGTTGTCAATAAAAAGGTCGCGAACGATTTCAATCGTCCAATTTTCCCAAATGAGCTATAAAAACAAAATAAAAGGTCGCCAACAATTTTGATATTCGTTTAGCGTTTCGATATTCAGCTTCAATTTAGTATAACCATCTCGTGGACCCCATTTTATTTCCATTGTCGTAGACCCTTCGCAAGTTGTCGAAGACCCCTGGGGGTCTATATAGACCATTTTGGGAATGTCTCTCTCTGCCTACCCCTTCGGAGAGATGGCGTGATAGTTAGTTAGTTAGTTTTTCCCTGAAGGTCATCTTTATTAATTGCGTAGATTTTCAAGGTTGGCAGCAATATGTTTTGTATGATTTTGGGTAAAACCGTGTGATTTCTCCTTTTCGACCGACGTTTCGTAGATCGTCTTCATCTTAAGGGTAATGTGCTGGTGGTAATGATACCTTAACCACCACCACATTACCCTGAAGATGGAGAATGCAACGATCTCCGAAACGTAGGTCGAGAAAGAGAAATCACACGGTTTTACCCAAAATCACACAAAACATATCATCTTCATTCTCTGCACAAAGTATTAGTGAATATATTATAGAAGGAAGAGATATTTATTTCATTTATAATAATATTTATGTTATGAGAAAACATGTGTACAAGCAACATGTAAGGAAAGATTAATGATGGGGTATGTAAAGAACGTCTGTATGGTATTGCGGCGAGTATCGATGGATTCACAACCCTACACCAATGCGATACTCTCCGTATTACAATTCGTAATAAGGGTGTATGGCAGAGTTCCTGGGGGAGGCTGCCTGCCTCTTAACCGGTGATTACCTTCAGAAAACATCTTACTTGATTATCGATTCCCCAAGTTGGTCTCTACAAAGGGTTTTTATACCCCGAATTTTACCTGGGGGTAGCGCGAATAATATGGCACATGATCAGTATGTAATAATTCTAATTGATTGAAATCGTTGTATATTTATCACGATTAATTTATTTTATTTTGTACAACGGTTGGTTAATCTATGCACAAATTAAAAAGATAAAATAAAACAAAATCATACATCGTGTCATGCACGCGCGTCGATTTCTCTGACTTCTCACGTGGCCGACATTCAATATTTGATTTATTTGATCATGTCACGTTTTCCTCGGTCTTCCTCTATTTCTCGTTCCATTTACATCTTCTTCTTCTTTTAATAGATCTGACGATCTGTGACACATAAACCATATCTCGTCGGATGATGAGATCCAGCTGTCCCTCCATCTCTTAGGCGGTCTTCCAGGTGGGCGGTGTCCATTTACATCGTTAACATATAATGTTTTCCCATTATTTCTTCATTCGTTCTTTTCATATGTCCAAACCATCTCAATGATCCTTTTATTATTTTATTCATGACACCATCATTCGCACCGCATTCACTTCTTATATTTTCATTTGACACTCTATCATACACAGAGTATTCACACATTCGTCTAAAAGATCTCATTTCTACTGCATTTATTCTACTTTTATCTTTCTTTTGCCAGTTCCATGCTTCGCTTCCATACATAAGGGTCGGCAGAAGAACACCATTGTGCCGACCCTTATGAATGAATTTATATCGTTATCCCGATGATGAAGGTGTAAAGCCTTTTGAATACGCCGAGAAAAATAAACTAGTAAATAAAATAATAAAATAATTTGTTTATGACTTTTGAATTTCCAATATTACAATGTTTTCTTAATTTTCTTTTATTATCGCCCCAAATTGCAATACCGTTATCTTTGTTAAATTATCTTCTATCAGGTGGTTAGCAAATTCTGAAAATTGTTATCAGATTTTTTTTGTTTAATATATAATACAAGTCTGGTGCCATATTGCACACCATTCCTCTTCCAATGCTCCGCGCCTGGGAATAACGGATACGTGAGTCCGTATCAAACGAGATGAAAGTGTTTCTAAGAATTCTTTACTTTTAAATTGAACTTTGCTAACTTGATTTCAATGCGAATTAGCTAACGACGTACAAGCGATCTGATATTGAAATGTGTACTTTGGATATTGTTTGAACGGCTAATTGGACTTTTATTAAATATTTTTAATAACGCTTATAAAGCAATTTTAAAGAAAAATGTTGAATTCAGATTTATCAAAGATTTAAGATTCAAAAAATATTATAATTTGTTTATTTGAAGTTTCATGGTAGAAGTTAATTGTAAATAATAAAAAAAGATTTAAAAAAATGAAAATTACTTAAAAAGTCATTAAAGCTTATGTCTTCGACTGGTTTTGGCATCTCGCTGTCAAAATCAGTCGAAGAGTCAATGGTATGGATTGGTTTGCAGGAATGCCATGAACATCTTTACTGGTTTTTAGGATGCCGTTTAGGGTTTTTTAATGTGGTAGTTTCCCCATTGCGTTCCCCATTTTGAGGTCAACTATCCCTTGCTTCTTTTGTGGCACTTGAATCTGACATTCTGGTCACATGTTTTTTACAGAACTTTCTTCTTTTTTCCTGACATGCTTCTCTCGTCCCTCAACGTCGTCATGCATGCACGTCGATTTCTCCGACTCCTAACGGGGCTGACATTCAAATTTGATTAAACTGATCGTGCCACGTTTTCCTCACCAAATTACTATGTATATTTTTTTTAGATATTCATTTTAATGACATGTGATAGGTAGCTAGTCTATCGCCATTTTTATTGTCACATGACTACCAGACTAAATACAGCGTGAGTATCCATATTCCCACTTAAGATTACTTACTTCCTATGGCCATACAACTCTTGAAGAGTTTTAGCCTCCTTAATGATTTTCCTCCAAGCTCCTCGATCCTGCGCCTTTTGCTCCCAGCAGTCTGATTCGCCCAACCTAGCCAGGTCAGCTAGAACATTATCAATTAGGCGCCGTCTAGGCCTTCCTAGAGGTCTTACTCCAGTCGGTCTAGACGCGTACAGGATTTTGATTGCCCTAGTATCTCCGGCTCGGCATACGTGTCCAATCCATGCTAGGCGACCGGCTCTCACGGTGCTCATTATACGGGGCTGCTGGGTCATCGTTCGGATCTCTTGGTTGGTCCTATGGCTATAAGTTCCCTCTGCAACATCGGTTCTGGGTCCCAGAATAATTCTAAGTATCCTATTCTCAAACCAGTAGTTTCTTTGTTGTTCTTTAAGAGTCATTATCCACGACTCAGAACCATATGTCACCACTGGCTTGATGATGATGTTATAAATACGCAGCTTAAGATTATACGACAAAAAAATTATAATGATTTTTTTAAAAACTCTTGCTTAATTGTAATCAGTTCGATTCATCAGTAAAAATCGTTGCACTTTGATCATAAGGAATAAGGGTTGGGTTAATTTATCTACTAAACTACTCTCTAAATCGGAAAATATCGATCTACCTGAAACGAAAAGTCTATGAAGCCTGTGTTCTGCCAGTTGGTGCTTATGGTCTTGAAACTGTAACCTTGTCCAAACAAAGTGCTGAGAAACTACGAGTGACCCAAAGAGCCATGAAAAGAGCCATGTTAGAAATAAACCTAAGAGACAGAGTCAGAAACGATACGGTGAGAGAGAGGACAAGGGTCACTGACATCATCCACCGGGTGGCGACTCTAAAATGGCAATGGGCAGGTCACGTAGCCAGATGCTTAGACGAAAAATGGACAAGAAGACTGCTGACTTGGAGACCGCGGACGGCAAAGAGAAGCGCAGGACCGCAACTACGGTGGAAGGATGATCTGAACAGACACGTCGGAATAACCTGGATGCAGTCTGCACAAGACAGAGTGACATGGAAGCGAATGATGGAGGCCTTTGTCCAGGGGTGGACGGGAATAGGCTGAGGAAAAGAAGGAAAAAATTATCTTCTACGATAGCGCTACATCTAAAATCAAACCTTGGCTTTCTTAAACATTTGCCACCAACTCCAGTTTCGAGAGGTGGGTCAGGATAGAGAAGTGTAGCGGTCCATTTTCTATCTTACACTTCCGGAGTGCGTTTGTTTTGACATATTTAAACTATAAACTTTGTACGATTCCTTTCTAAGATTATCCTACAAAAAAAAAACATTAAACTCAACTTTCTAGTATTCGGATGTACAAATATCATATATTGTAAGTAAACATATAATTATAGGTAATATCATTTTCCAATACTGGTTTCCCTAATTCAATGGGCTATTCGAATGGCTCTAACAATAGTGATTCACCCACTGTTGTGATAATTTTTTTTTTGGAATATTTTAAAATTTTCATCTTAACCCATTAGAGCCATCGATGTGTTAAAATGTGTCATACAATAATAATACCCGAAATCGGCTAATATTATAATACTAGCTGACCCGGCAACGCTTCGCTATTGCTAAATTCGAGTACATAAATAAACCCAATATATATTCAACAAATACAATTAAAGTTCAATAACAATTCGTTTATTTATTGGATTAAATGCCATGTGTATGGATGCAAAAATGTGTGTCTATATCTTTAAAACAAAGTTTCAATCCAAGCAAACTCGCTGTGAATTATAAACTTGAATACATATTACTAATGTAATTGAAAAACTATTTTTTGAATATTTTATATGAAATTTAATAATCAAATAAACAATATTATATCACATTTGCAGAAAACATTCATTATATTAAAGAAACAAAACTCTTGATTTTGTTGTCCATGAAATTCACATCAGAGCCAATAAAGTAAGTTTCTACGATCGTGATTTCGGCACTGCGAGTCCGCTGGCGTGGAATAGTAATATAGATGATAATACTACAAAAGCCTCCCTTCCCGACTTCCACAACTGTATCCCTCGCCGCTCTGCGCCATTGACCTCCTGCCACTCGTTTAATGTCATCAGACCATCTTGCTTGTGATCTGCCAGAATTTGTGTAGCTGTTTCTCTTTCGCCACTCCAGGCCAGAAGATCTTATCACCCGTTGTCCTTGCTTTATGACCGATCCCATTCCATTTAAACATTAGTTATTTTACACGCTGCATCGGCAACTTTGGTCCGATCCTTGATTCATCAATTTTGGGCCCTGGAATTAAAAAAAAAAAAATTTTAATTGCCATAAGGCGGACACCGAAGAGGCGCATAAGGCAAAATTTAAATTTCCATACAATGAATGAATTACAACTGTTTTTCACTTGTTTGCTGAAGATATTCTTCATATAAAAGGCAGTTCATGCTATATGCATAATAATAATAATAATAATTAGGCTAATTTGTCAAATTAACTAACTAACTAACTAACCATCACGCCGTCTCCCCGAAAGTGTAAGCAGAGAGAATGGACTGTCACACTTTTACTGATGCGGCACTCCATCCTTCTCTTTTCGCCCCGCGGGAGGCGCGGTGTGATGGGTTGCGAACCTCATCGCCACCAATAGGCATCTCCCGCACTTAACCAGCAAGAACTTAAAAATAATATTGAAGAAATGATTCAAATTGTCATTGGAACAAATGAAAAATTTATTTCTACACCTGTCAAAATTCTTTACAAAAACGATAAAACTAATAAAACCTTTTAATCTGATTAATTTGATTGATTTGTCAAATTAATTAAACTAATCAGATTTTAAAGGTTGGTCATGTTAGAAGTCGGAGGAATCGACATGCGTGTATGACTCGTTGTATGAATGTGGAGGAAGCTAGAGAGGTTTGCCAGGATAGAGTAGTGTTATGGTCCATTCTCTCTGCCTACCCCTGTGGGGAAACGGCGTGATGGTTTGTTTGTTTGTTTAATTTGTATAATCGCCGTTTTCGTGAATAGCTCACCTCAAGGGCGCTTTGACATTGTTTTTAGTCATGAAAGGTGCATGTGACAACAGCGAAATCACGATCGTAGAAACTTACTTTATTGGCTCTGATGTGAATTTCATGGACAACAAAATCAAGAATTTTGTTTCTCTAAACATATGAATGTTTTGTGCAAATGTGATATAATATTGTTTATTGATATACAGACAACCGTTGTTAACATTTTATGCGATAATTTGAAAAGGTGGGTTTTTAGGTGATATTTAAAGTCTGTCGGATTGTCAATGCATCTGAGGCGTGCAGGAAGCATATTTCAGGCGGACGAACCTACTACTGTGAAAGCCCGAGCAACACAAAATTCAGATATATAGGTGGCACGTTTAGGAATGTGCTTAATTATTGTCTATAAACTGTAAATTTAAAAACCTTACCTGAAATTAATAATGGAATTTTCATATATGAATGAAAACTACTAAAAGTAGCTTATGTGTAATGTAAAAATGTAGAAAAAAAAATGTAAAAATTACTTTTAAGTTGATCAGATTGAAGTTTTTGGTTCGACATCATTATTAAATCATTAGGGAGTTTATTAAATTCTGTAGAGGCTATAAATTGTAAGGATTTTACACCGAATCTAGTTGAACGCAATGCTTCTTATTCTGTGAGCGCGTATCATGTTGGTGTACGTCCGTATTGAATATTGGTCGAGTATTAGAGCGCGTTGATGACTTTATTATTTGTATTATAGTTTTAGTGATCTCTAATTTTGGATGGATTTGAAATGGAATTATTTTCGTCTGAGAATATAGGGCCCTTACATGAGTGTACCACGGTAGACGGAAAATATTTCTAACAGCCCGATTTTGGATCACCTGAATCTCATTAGCTTTCTTCTTTGTAATAAAGCCCCAAATACAGGAAAGGTAAGACAGATGAGAATGTATCATGGAGTAGTAAACATAAATTGTCTATATTCTTATGTAACGAATTAAACGAATTAAACCAATTAATCCAATTTAAACCTGTACATACCATTCCAAATTAGTTCATAAAGATAACAACATTGTCTTGTGATACGCATATATCGAAGTGTGGGATCCATCCTCTGGACATGCGAATTCCAGTATCTTCTGCGTTGTTTTCCCCATCCTCTGCACATGCGCAATCCATTATCTTCTGCGTTGTCTTCCCCATCCTCAAGCAAATGAAATAACCTGAAAGCAATTTAATTATCTTTGAATATTTTAAATCTCAGCATAATGTAGAATTTAATGGTCAAAAATGGAATATTACTGGACTCTTCTAACTGAGGCAGCTAATGCTGCATATAAGGATATGTTTACCTATCACAGCATTTGTTTTCAGAGAAAAACTAAAACAGCTGAAGTAACTTATAGTGTATTTGGGTATGTGTGCTGCTGGAATTACTCAGTGGAATGGAAAATAAAGAAGAATTGCAACATGCAGATGCACCAATATGGCTCATTATCAAAATAATTTCAATCCCAATACAAAAATATCCCCATTAGACCAGTGGTCTCTCACAACCAGGCAATTATTTTATCAAAACTTAATATCTAATCCCAAAGATATAGATTTTCGCCCTGCCAGAACAATTTTACATTAAAATAACATTATTAAAATAGATTATACCAATTAACTAATTATTACACAACGAAACGTCATAACCTAAAATGACACGTAAGTAAAACGAATAAATTGATATTGTATATCATTAGAACTTTCTTATCGTTGCTGTGGTAATTTTAATATTTCCCTGACCAAAGTACGCGTATAAAGAACACCTTTATGTTTGAATTCATCAAATGTCATATTAATTGTATTTTAAATAACTAATTAAAATCATAATAATTAAATAACATTAATAAAATAGCGCAATACCATTCAAAATTCTGCCAGTTGTTTCTCGCCCGCTACTCCAGGGTGCATCTTATCATCCGTTGTCCCTGCTATATGACCGATTCCATTCCGATCTCTGATTAATTAATATTGTTTCCTAGAAATAAAAAAAATAATATTGGAATTGGCATAAGGCGGACATCGAAGAGGCGCATATGGCAAATTTTCAACTTCCATACAATTAATGAATTCCAAGTGTTCACTAAGCAGTATATTTAAAAAAAATACTCGAGGCTCTTGATCGAGCATTGCAAGAGTTGCGTGGAAATGTGTTAATGTAGGAGATTTTAGAAACTTTACCTGAACGGCAAAAATAACTACCAAAAACTATGCTAATCAATGCAGTTATGATTGTGCTAAATAAATAACAAAAAATTTACAAAAGCATTCATTACAACCAGACTCCTTCATATAAATTGTCTATATTCTTATGTAACAAAATAAACCAATTAATTCAAAATTTAAACCTGTACATACCAAAATATAAACATTGAACTTACGGAACTGATAATCGCCGTTTTCGTGAATAGCTCACCTCAAGGGCGCTTTGACAATGTTTTTAGTCATGAAAGGTGCATGTAACAACAGCGAAATCACGATCGTAGAAACTTACTTTATTGGCTCTGATGTGAATTTCATGGACAACAAAATCAAGAGTTTTGTTTCTCTAAACATATGAATGTTTTGTGCAAATGTGATATAATATTGTTTATTGATATACAGACAACCGTTGTTAACATTTTATGCAATATTTTGAAAAGGTGGGTTTTCAGGTGAGATTTAAAGTCTGTCGGATTGTCAATGCATCTGAGGCGTGCAGGAAGTATATTTCAGGCGGACGACCTGCTACTGTGAAAGCCCGAGCAACACAAATTTCAGATATATTGGTGGCACGTTTGGGAGTGTGCTTAATTATTGTCTATAAACTGTAAATTTAAAAACCTTACCTGAAATTAATAATGTAATTTTCATATATGAATGAAAACTACTAAAAATAGCTTATGTGTAATGTGAAAATGAGCCGGTTCTCATTCGCCACTCCAGGGTACATCTAATTCACTGATCATCCGTTGTTTGACTGATCTAATTCCATTTTAACGAAGTTATTTTGCACGCTGCATTGGTAATTTTCGTCCCATCTGTTACTTTATTTTCTGATCAGTCTGTTACTTTATTTTCCTAGAAATAAACGGAAAAAGTCATAAGAATTGTGTCATTCATTCATATTGTAATTCATATTGTATATCATTAGAACTTTCTTACCGTTGCTGTGGTAATTTAACAATTTCCCTGACGAAAGTATGCGTATAAAGAAAACGGCAAAATAGAATAAACTGAAAATATATTTATGAATTAGAAATATAAATATTATGTTATACTTACGGAAGCAAGTTTCTTCATATTCTTGTAGAGCTTCGACGTCCAATATTTTTTATTTTCGCTATCATCCTTTGAAATAACCTGAAAGCAATTTAATTATCATTGAATATGTTAAATCCCAGAAATTTCATAACCTAAAATTACATAGATATGATACGTAAGTAAAACGATATTTAATTTCTTCTCTATTCGATATTATTTAGAAATATAACTTTGAAATATGTAATGCGGAAATATAATATGTTTTCATTTCAACGGCAAAATAGAATAACTTGAAGATATATATGAATTAGAAATATAAGTATACCTACAAAATATTACGACGTAAATTACGTTTTGACAGGAGACCACGTGACCAATCGAACGGCTAGAATTCTAGAAAACGAATATCATTAAGTAATCACCGTCGAACGTAAGAGAAACGAATAAGTTTCAGCCACATGAAAAAATAAGATTTCGTGCATAACCTCAAATGACGCGTAAAAATTATACTCGCCAAAATTTGGAAGCATAATTACCTGTCTACATTAATGTACATTAAAATATGGCCAATAAAATAGACTGTACCAATTAAACAACCAATTATTTACGTACGTAATAAGTAAAACGTATTAAGTATTATACATCCCAAAGTAAAACGCAATATATTGGACTGTCAGAAAGAAAAACACATTGTTGCCACTACACAAAATTACATGGAGACTGAATTCTCTCCAGACCATGTCAAACGAATATAGACTCAAAAGATTGATACTCAGGTGATACGAACATTAAGGTCTATATTCGTTTGCACTACGAAAATTTTCAATTAATTTATTAATTTATAAAGTTAATTAGAGCTCGATTAATAACAAAAATATGCCTATGACGACCGCTGAATTCCACTTAGTCCATTCTCCAAATTTCAAAAGGATCAGCTCAGGAATCACCGAGAAAGAAGGAGACACACAGATGGGACATTGAGTTTTATTTATATGTAGATGTAGATGTAGATAATCAGCAACCAGAATAAATTATACATTTATTGATGTGTTTTTAATACTTGCCGCACTGTGATGCAGAGTGAAGCGCTAGTTTATTCCTGTCACGACAAGACATGCATTGCCTATGCAATTACATCTATTGCACCTATTTCGTACAATATTTTTCGACGATTAATTCACGATAGAATCATTTTCTAGCCGATTATAATATTTAATATAATAGCTTTTGCTTTATCAATTTAAAATAAATACTTTTAATTGGATACTTAGACTCATGCACCATGGATAAAGGATGAATTGAGAAATTAAATCGAGTGATAATAAACTTGAGAATTCATAAACTAACGACAACCAAAATGAAAACGACAACGACAACGACATGGGCAACGACAATGACAACGACAACGACATGGGGAACGTCAAGGTCAACGACTACGACAACGAATACGAGAACGACAGCGACAACGACAACAACAACAAAAAGACATGAGCAACGACAAGGACAACGACAACGACATGGGGAACGACAAGGACAACGACTACGACAACGAATACGACAACGAATACGACAACGTTGTCAACAACGTTTTTGTTGTCAACAACAACAAAAAGACATGAGCAATGACAAAGACAACGACAACGACATGGGCAACGACAAGAACAACGACAACGACATGGGCAACGACAAGGACAAAGACATGGGCAACGACAAGGACAACGACATGGGCAACGACAAGGACAACGACATGGGCAACGACAAGGACAACGACATGGGCAACGACAAGGACGACGACATGAGCAACGACAAGGACAACGACATGGGCAACGACAAGAACAACGACAACGACATGGGCAACGACAAGGACAACGACAACGACATGGGCAACGACATGGGCAACGACAAGGACAACGACATGGGCAACGACAAGGACAACGACATGGGCAACGACAACGACATGGGCAACGACAAGGACAACGACATGGGCAACGACAACGACATGGGCAACGACAAGGACAACGACATGGGCAACGACAAGGACAACGACATGGGCAACGACAAGGACAACGACATGGGCAACGACAAGGACGACGACATGGCAACGACAAGGACAACGACATGGGCAACGACAAGAACAACGACAACGACATGGGCAACGACAAGGACAACGACAACGACATGGGCAACGACATGACAAGGACAACGACATGGGCAACGACAGCGACAACGACAACAACAACAAAAAGACATGAGCAACGACAAGGACAACGACAACGACATGGGGAAACGACAAGGACAACGAATACGACAACGAATACGACAACGACAACAACAACAACAAAAAGACATGAGCAATGACAAGGACAACGACAACGACATGGGCAACGACAAGAACAACGACAACGACATGGGCAACGACAAGGACAAAGACATGGGCAACGACAAGGACAACGACATGGGCAACGACAAGGACAACGACATGGGCAACGACAAGGGCAACGACAAGGACAACGACATGGGCAACGACAAGGACAAAGACATGGGCAACGACAAGGACAACGACATGGGCAACGACAAGGACAACGACATGGGCAACGACAAGGACAACGACATGGGCAACGACAAGGACAAAGACATGGGCAACGACAAGGACAACGACATGACAACACCAAAAAGACATGAGCAACGACAGGGACAACGACAATGACTACGACAACGACAACGACATGGGCAACGACAAGGACAACGAAAACGACCACGAAAACGACAACGACAACGACCGCGACAGCGACAACGACAATGACGACGCCAACCACAATGACAAAAACTACATATAAGTATATTGGATTATTTAATTCTTTTATTCTATAGCTTCTATAAATGAATGGGTTAAATCTTTACTTTCATTTTTGTTTACCGGAGAATTGAAGACAAATAGTATAATAGTGTAATAAAATATTATGTTATTTTTTTTAACATCTGCGATCTTAAGTACCTACGTATTACACAGACTCTTCTGTCGTTATGTAACTCTCGAGCACAGTTCGATCGTTCCAAATTTGAATTTGGTCAAACAGAAATTTCCATCCACATTGAATTACATAAATGTTTGACTATTCTTGCCTCAGGCTTTCGTCTCATACTGTATGTTTCAAATGTTTATTTTTTCCTTGATTAATAAATAGTTTTATTTATTTAAACTTGTGTTTCACAAAGTTGTGAAATTCCATATGAAATCATTTTTACGAATAATGACTTTTTCCAAATGTTTTATTATACAAGGTCTTTCAAAATAAGGTTTCTATTTATAGGATCGATTAAAAAAAGAAGCCATTTATCGAAAACAAACTAACTAACTAGCTGACCATCACGCCGTCTCCCCGAAGGGGTAGGGAATAATGGACTGCCATAACTTTCTTTCCTGACATATTTCTTTAGCTTTCTCAACATTCATACATTGTGTAATGCACGCACTTCGATTTCTCTGACTCCTCACGTGACCGACATTCAATATTTCAGTTATTTGATCATTTCACTATTTCTTCAGTCTTCGTCTATTTCAGGTTCCATTTTCATTAAAATTTGTTAAATCGCTCTTTACATCATGACAGCATTAGCCAAATCGATGTAAAGGGTATTATAGCTAACATATTGATGACATGTGATAGGTAGCTAATCTATCGCCATTTTATTGTCACGTGAATTCTACAGACAGTGAAGACAGTGTGGCAATCATTCTGCCCTCGCCGGGAATCGAACCCAGAACCTTCGGGGTGGCAGTCAATGCACTGACCACTCGGCCACGAGGGTTAACATATATATTTTTTACCATTCTTTCTTCATTCATTAATTTCATGTGTCTAAACTATCATAATGACTCTTTCATTATTTTGTTCATAACACCATCATTTGTACTGCATTAACTTCATATATTTTCATTCGACACTTTATCATACATTCTAACTAACAAACTAACCATCACGCCATTTCCTCGGAGGGGTAGGCAGAGAGGATGGATCGCCACAGTGCCCTGTCCTGGCATACCTCTCGGAATTCCTCTACATTCATACATCGTGCCATGCACGCACGTCGATTATTCCGACTTCGAATGTGGCCGCCTTTTAGTAATTGATTAATTTGGTCATGCCATGTTTTTCTCGGTCGTCCTCGGCTTCTTTTCCCACTCACGCTGCTTGTGTACAACTTTTTAACCATTCTACTGTCATCCATTCGTTCCATATGTCCAAACCATCTCAGGGATCATTTTTTAATTTTATTCATGATGCAGTCATCTGCCTTACATTTCTTTCTTATTTCATCGTTCGGTATTCTATCATACAACGTTTTCCCGCACATTATTCTTAGTGATCTCATTTCTGCGGCGTTTATCCTGCTTTCATCCTTCTTTTGCCAGCTCCAAGCTTCACTTCAATACATGAGAGTTGGCACTAGAACTCCATTGTGTACTGCCCTCTTTGCTTCTGTGGATATATTTATATTTGCAGTAATGACTTTGAGTGCGCCATTTATATTATTCCCAGCACCAACCCTTCTTTCGATGTCTTTCTCCATTTTTCCGTCTCTTGTAAACATGCTTTCCAGAAACGTAAATTCAGTAACTTGCTCCAATTTCTTTATATAAACATTCTTCATTAAATAAATAGACAATATGTGCACCATCTAAAAAGAACATTTTATGTTAAATTATTTTTATTTTGTTATTTTATTTTATATCATTGTATTTTATATTATTTGTTTTAGATTTATTTTGTGGGTGTTGGATGATCGAAGTGTGCGCGGGAGTTGCCTATTGGTGGCGATGAGGTTCGCAACCCATCACACCGCGTCTCCCGCGGGGCGAAAAGAGAAGGATGAAGTGCCGCATCAGTAAAAGTGTGACAGTTCATTCTTTCTACCTACCCTTTCGGGGAGACGGCGTGATGGTTAGTTAGTTAGTTAGTTACATTCTTCTATCCATTCTATAAAAATTAATATCGTTATCATTCAAACAATAGTACACAATTTGTTATTTCATAATGTAAATTGGTTCCTTAGTAATGTTAAATCATGAAGCCGAACAAATAAACGGCAGTTACTGGAAGTAAATTCTTTATCCAATTGAAATCAAAGATATTAAATTCTCGGAAAATTATGCTTAGGTTTGCCTGTGGATTTAAACAATATTGTTTTCACCAAATTTAACGTGATTCGCTCCGTGGAATAATTGATATAATTTTTTCATCCCAAACACACCGCAAATATTCGTAATATAATGCCTATTAATAAATGCTTCTCTGATAAGTACAGACAAAAAGCGGAAATATTTATTAAAAAACATCGTTTTATTGTCCTTTCGTATCTAGCACTTGATTTGCGATGTGGCATTTCAAAATATAATATTAACACACTTTAACTTTGAACTGTTACAGTTTATAACTCTATTTTGATATCACAATTTTTATTATTCACTTTTTGAGTGTCGCAAAAGCTGTTTCGTCAACCGATGTTGGCATATCATCAGGTGTTACAAAAAATTGTTTTTTTGTAACACCTTATGATGCCAACATTGGTTCGCGAAACAGCTGTCGCGACATTCTCAGTGAATAAAAATAAATTGGGATATTATAACAGTGTTATAAATTTTAACAGTAATATTTCTTATTTTTTAAAATTATTAAAAATTCTTTGTAGTATACATTCAGTTAATTTTCACTTAGGTTTATGGTTTCGATCGGTTTCGGCAGCTCGCTGCCATCTTCTGGGGCAGCTCGGCTTCGGCAGCTCGCTTCTACTTAGTGGAATTTAACTAATGTATGAAAAATTAAAAAAAATGTATATTCATTATTTATTATGATATTTGTTTTATCTAAAATCCAACTCCAATCCTCAATAGTTATATACTAAGGAAATTGAATAACTTAGTTTAATCCACTATTTATTAAAAAATATATAAAAAACACGACATGTTACGGAGGATACCTCCATCTTAAGATGAAGATGGAGGTATCCTCCGAAACATGTCATGTTTTTTAAATATTTTTTTTAATAAATAGTGGATTAAATAAAGTTTTGTAATTTCCTAAGTATATAATATTATATTTTTATTTTCAACTGTTTCAAATTTGAAACACTCTTGTAATACGTATCAGAATTTAATTTCTATGAATCATTATTAAATTGTGATATGAAAATATATGTTGGCATCATCAGGTGTTGTTTGTTCACCAACAGCTGATGATAATATAAAAACAATATTATGAAGTGTGCTTTAACAATGTGCCTTGTACATATAAATAGTCATGATGTGCTTTATTTATTTCCAGGTAATACATCATCAACAACTACTATCCATCACGCCGTTTTCCGGAGGCGAAGGCAGTGAGAATGGACTATTCTATCCTAACACACCTCTCTACATTTCTCCACAATCATACTGCGAGTCATACAAAGGTCGATTCTTCCGACTTCTAACATGGCCGACCTTTAACATTTTATTGATTTGGTCATGCCATGTTTTCCTTGGTCTTCCTCACTTCCAACTCTATTCAAATCGTTAACGCATACTTTGTTAACCATTATTTCTTCATCCATGCGTTCCATCTGTCCAAACCAACGCAGTGATCCTTTTATAATTGCATCCCAGGTGATAATTCCAGGTAATTCTATTACATATATATTTTTTAATCTTTGTATCATTACTTGTAAGATATAATATTTTACATAAAAAATACAAATGAAAACGCATGATTTCTAGAAACACCACCAACAACACAACATCACGCCGTTTCCCGGCAAGGGTAGGCAGAAACAATAGACCGCCATACTACTCTATCTTGGCACACCTCTCTAGCCTCCTCCACATTCATACAGCGAGTCATACACGCACGTCGATTCTTCCGACTTTTAACATGACCAACCTTTAAAATTTGATTAATTTGGTGATGCCATGTTTTCCTCGGTCTGCCTCGACTCCGTCCTTCATTTACATCATTAACGTATACTTTATTAACCATTCTTTCTCTATCTATGCGCTCCATATGTCCGAACCAACGCAGCGATCCTTTCATAATTTTGTTCATAATACATTCTTCCGCTCTACATTCCTTTCTAAGGCATTTTCAAACATTGTTAAAGTAACCAACTAACCATCACGCCGTCTCCCCGAAGGGGTAGACAGAAAGAATGGACTGCCACACTTTAACTGAAGCGGCACTCCATCCTTCTCTTTTCGCCCCCGTGGGAGACGCGGTGTCATGGGTTGCGAACCTAATCGCCACCAATATGCATCTCTCGCACACACTTCGATCATTTTTTTCTATGGGTTTTTTGAAATCATGGGATTATGTGAACCGTAAAAGATTTGAATACCAACATTCAGGAAGAAATTGCCAAGATAACGCCTGGTATGCTGGCAAGAGTCTTGACAAACGCCAGAAATCGGTTTACTCAGGGTATCGAGAATGGGGGACGTCACCTACCTGATTTGATCTTCAAAAACGTCTTCTTCTTCAACCTCGGCGAACCTGTCCCTGTCCTGCGCCGCTCGGAACAGTTCTTTCATACTTTGGATGCCGATCCACTCCCTCACGTTTCGCAGCCAGGAAATTTGTCTCCTACCGGGCCCTCGGCGTCCCTCAATTTCCCTCTTCAATATCAGTTGGAGAAGGTGGTACTTTTCCCCACGCAGTATATGACCCAGATGTGAAATCTTCCGAACCTTGATAGTTGATAACAGTTCCCTGTCAACTCTAGCTCGCCTCAGGACTTGGGTATTGGTAATCATGTCTGTCCAAGGAATTCTGAGCATGGCGATGGAGCCACATTTCAAATGCTTAAAGTCTGTTCATTGAGTTAATTTCAAGGTCCACGTTTCACATCCGTACAATAAAACAGACCACACATAGCATTTTTTTAAATTAAAAAAAAAAAAGACTAATATCAAGGATTTACATCAATGATATTAGAATTTATTTTACAATCTTCAATGTGAGCAGAAAATAGCTCATTATTATGAAGAAGGAATCTGGTCGTGTCCAGGCTTGAACCCAAGTCCCCTGGATCAGGAGCCAAGCGTTCTATCCCCTAGACCACCACCCGGTTATTTGATCATTCTCTGACGGAGTTTTAAGTTTACGTTATCATTGCAGAAGAGTGATTTCATTTTATTAAACGTAACGTTCAAAAACTAAGTAAAAAAAACTTCAGGTGCCTACATCCTACATTATAAAAAATAAATAATTTTTTTCGTATTAATACAACGGGTTTTATTAAGTTTTGAAAAAAGGAAGTTATGCTGCCGCACCCTGTACAATACATAATACTCTACCACATCAAATAATAGATTAAATAAAGAGATGTGTAGAACAAACATTACCGACATTTTAGAATTACAACCCTTTGCCTTCACACTACAGAGACAATCGGCTTAACCTCCCGTGATCTTCTGATTCTCCTCCTCTTATCTTTTGATTCTACAACCTAATATACACGTACATTAAATTTTCTTTAATTCGACAACTTACACCCCATCTTTTAAGCGGCTTAGCCTTTTCCACGACGTACTTATCAGCCTTTAAGTTAATAAATTTCCAACTCCCCTGTGTGGAATATCAAAACCGCTGGCAGAATTATACAAACGATAACCGTAAATGAGAATGGGGGTAAATATATACCAACCAGTTGAAGCGGGGTCGGCTCTAACCCCAGTGGACAGATAGATCTGACCCGAGTCTTCCATTTGAAGGTCAAGGGACTTAGAGCTTTACTTCTATTCTGTTGAAATAGGAAACATCAAATTTTATGTTTTTTTTTCTTTAGATAGAAAACACTTTATAGACTATGCTTCACTGAGCATAACATTTTAAGGGTTGAAATGGTAATATTGAACAAAAAATCTAGTAACATATAATATAATGTTTACAGAGGAGAAAATAGAATTTTGAGAAAATCAGTATATTGAAGGTTAAGGTGTTAAAACTGATTTGAAATTTGATTTGAAATTTCTTGGCAGAAGCTTATTGTAAATAATGAAAATATTTGTGTTTTGTGAAAATCAAAAATACACAATTAGTTAATTTCCATAAATGTTTTTGGCTTCAGCCGGTTTCAGCAGCTCGCTGTCATCTTCTAGTGGATGATGGCAGTGAGCTGCCGAAACCGGTCCAAGGAATTGTCGGTCTGGAATTGAACTAAATATATATATATTTTTTTTCAGTTTTTCAATATGAACTGTGGAATTCCGTTTATTCATTTAGAAATTTTTCATTGGTTAAATGAGATATGTCTTTCTTTGGTTTTGATTTAGTTAAAGTAATAAAGTGGATTAAAATTCTCCTTGCAAAGACACCAAGTAGATATTAAACACTTCAAAAACATTTTATATTATTATTGTTGCAAAATTAATCGTGTTATTAAAAACATAAAAGTACTATCTATTAAAAAGGAATACCTGTACCGGTCTAACTATTTTTTAACCCACTGTAAAGCCTTCTTCTTCTTTTACACTCTTGGTCTATTCCTGTAGTCAAGCTGGCCTCTCTTGGTAAGTTGGCTCCCAGCTATCCCTCCATTTGCAGTCTTCCGGGGGGACGTTAGCCTACAGGAATCTGTAGAATTCCGGAGGAATCCATCCTCTGCACGTGCGCATTCCAGTGTCTTTTGCGTTGTCTGCCAAATCTGACAACATCTTCCATCTTGCAGATTTCGCGGATAGCCGTGTTATTCACCCTACTGTCCGTTTATTGTTTCTTGAACAATAATGTTAAAACTCCATATCAAATAATTAATACGAATGAAAACGCCTGTTTTATTATATCATAGTTTATATTATTTCGAAACATGTCATTGTAGATCCTTTGCCGATTTCTTCTATTTTGTGTAGACCCCCTGCTTTCCTAAAATAGATTTATTTCCAGGCCATTAAAAAAAGGGCCTGAAAAAAAAATTCAAACCAAAAATTCGAAACAAAGCTACAATTTCTTATCTACCTTTTTTTCTCATTTGAGAAAATCGAACATCCGATCTTTACCGAATGAGATAAAAAAAAGGCCGCCGAAGATTTCGATCGTCCGATTTCCCCAAATGAGATAAAAAAAAATCGCTAACGATTTCGATATTCGTTTTGCGTTTCGGCGTCCATTTAGTTTAACCATCTCATGGATCCTTATAAATTTACATTTCATGGACCCCCAATTTTTTTACAATTGTCGTACACCCCTTCCATGTTGTTGTAGACCCCTGGGGGTCTATATAGACCACTTTTGGAATCACTGACATAAATTATAAAAAAAAGCTTCTAGAAAACAAACATTTTCATTCGTTTAAATGGTTTTCTAGTAATTATTACGAATGAAAACGTCAATTAACTAGAAGTTTTATTATATTTTATGGGAATGACATGTTTCGCCCTTCTAAGGCATTATCAAATGTCACATTTGATAATGCCTTAGAAAGGCGAAACATGTCATACCCATAAAATATAATAAAACTTCTAGAAAACTGACGTTTTCATTCGTATTAATTATTGAAAATGGAGTTTTACATCATTGTTCAAGAAACAATAAAAAATAGGTTTTCTAGTAGTTTCATTTTATTGAATGGGAATGACCTACTTTGTCTTGCTAGAGCATTATTAAATGTTATATTTGCGCCTTATTACTGATCAATAATGTGAAAAAACATATTTATGGAATTCCCCAGTCTAAACGCCTTAAATTTATCATCTTTAAAAACTCGTGTTCTATTTTTGAAAAATAATGTTCTTATTTCAAATCTTTTATCGTTTAATAATAGCTTCTACACTTCACGGTTCTGTAACACTTGGAAATCTGTTTGATAATAATTAATTCATAAGTTTCGCTTGGCAAGCGTGGCAGCCTGATAATCTCCTAATAGGAACCTAATACATTAAGCGCCATCTATGTACACAGTTTTCAATTAAGGAGATAGAGACATTATTACGAGTATCTCACAGAATTTCTATGGGACATTCTATTTATAAATTCAAATATGATTTATCTTATGACGTACTGATTCTATCAAACCTACACAAGTGCTTTTCGCTATGATGTTAAACTAGATATCTTTGAGTTATTGATATACGTTATGTTAACAAACGTTATGTTAACGACGTTGCGGATATGGATACACACGAGGCATGGGGTCAGATCTCAGAGGTTTTCTCGGATGTTAATGGCAGACTTTTGGGCCACAATACTAATAAGAAGAAGCCCTGGATGTCTGACGCCAGTTGGGGACTGATCGAGCGACGGAATGAAATAAATCAGCAACTGCTGCAGGCACAGACTCGGGCAGAAAAGGAGACACTGCAGGAAGAACGTAAAGAATGTCGCAAATTTATAAAGCGACGCATCAGAGAGGACAAGCGCTTGTACATATCTAATTTGGCAAATCAAGCACAGTCTGCTGCAGCCCGGAAAAATTTTGGAGATGTGTACAAGATTACCAAGCAACTCTCTGGAGACGTTTTCTCGCATCGTGTTAATCGCCCTATTAGAGACAGGTTGGGAGTACCAATTGCCTCCTTAGACAAGCAGCTAGCTCGATGGCACGATCATTTTTCAGGCATCCTCAGCAATGTTCCAGACGCCGCAACTGCCCCACAAACGGAGGAACCCAATCAGCCCTTGCTGCAGATCGCTACTCACCCTCCTACGCAAACCGAAATAATGTCAGCAATCCGCTCTCTAAAGAACAATAAGGCTCCTGGCAGTGACGGGATTGTGGCTGAGATGCTCAAGGCAAGCGAGACCTCCTCAACGAGCATCCTGGCCCCTCTGTTGGAACGCATATGGATCTCAGAGAGGCTGCCACCCGCCTGGAAGGAAGGACTCCTTGTAACAGTGCCCAAAAAGGGAGACCTGAGCAACTGTAACAACTGGAGGGGAATCACTATCCTTTCCGTGGTGACAAAGATCCTTGCGAGAATTATACTGAGGAGAATGACTAGTGCACTCGAAGGAGGTATGCGAGAGGAACAGGCTGGCTTCCGAAGTGGCCGGTCTTGCGTTGAGCACATAAATACACTCCGCATCATAATTGAAGAGGCCTCTGAATGGCAGTACAGCATGTACCTAACGTTCGTCGACTTTGAAAAGGCCTTCGATACATTATCGTGGACTTCAATCTGGTCAACTCTCATTCGCAGAGGAGTCCCACAGAAGATTGTGAATATCATCAGGGCAATGTATGACGGTTGTTCTTGTCGTGTAGTGCACCAGGGCAAACTCTCCGAGGCCATCAAACTGAGTGCGGGAGTGCGACAGGGATGTCTACTATCACCCCTGCTCTTCATAGTGGTTCTGGAGGATGTGTTGCGCCGTTCTTTCGACGGTCCTCGTGGCATTCCATGGATGCGTGATACCCAGTTGGAGGATCTGGATTATGCTGATGACCTCTGTTTGCTTTCGGTAAACCGGGTGGATGCGGAGCGGAAACTTTGTAGACTTCACGAGGAAGCGGCAAAAGTAGGTCTCAAGATTAACATGTCCAAGACAGTAGACCTACGAGTGTCCACAAATGACTCCACCCCAATCTTGCTCCACGGTGTCCCCCTTGTGACCACGACCAGCTTCTGCTACCTCGGTAGTATGATAGCAGGCTCAGGAGGTACGGAGGAGGATGTAGCCAGCAGACTTGACAAGGCAAGGGGAGCTTTCGCTATGCTTCGCCCTGTATGGCGCTCCGGTATCATTTCGAGAAAGCTCAAGCTCCAAGTATTCAGCAGTAACGTTAAAAGCGTACTGCTGTACGGATGTGAGACTTGGAAGTCTACCGCAGACGTTATTGGTAAACTCCAGGTGTTTATAAATAGGTGCCTTCGCTCAATATTCAAAATCTATTGGCCCCAAACAGTGTCAAATGCCGTTCTCTGGACCATGGCAGGCAAAAAGCCAATTAGAGAACAAGTCGCTAGGCGCAAGTGGCAGTGGATCGGTCACACTCTGAGACGGAACCCAGCCTGCATCGCTCAGGGCGCACTAGACTGGTCCCCTATGGGGGGAAAGAGAAAGCGAGGCAGACCTAGAGCCACCTGGAGAAGAACCCTGCAGGGCGAGGTTAAGGCAGCAGGTCTCACTTTGGACGATGTTAAGCATCAGGCATGCGATAGAGTCGGGTGGAGAAGATTCCTTGAGGCCCTATGCACCACGGAGGTGTGACAGGACAAAAAGAAGAAGAAGAAGATGTTAACAAATGTTGTGATATGTTAACAAATCTTCATTTCATATTTTATCTCGAAGACACGCCAAGCATTTGCCTGCCACTGTGAGGGCCGAAAAAATAAGAGTTTCGGGATTTTTTTTACCGGGATAATTAAGTAATATCACGTATCCATGGAATGCCACGAGGACGGTCGAAAGAACGGCGCAACACATCCTCCAGCACCACTATGAAGAGCAGTGATACCCAGTTGGAGGATCTGGATTATGCTGATGACCTCTGTTTGCTTTCGATAAACCGGGTGGATGCAGAGCGAAAGCTTCGTAGACTTCACGAGGAAGCGGCAAAAGTAGGTCTCAAGATTAACATGTCCAAGACAGTAGACCTATGAGTGTCCACAAATGACTCCACCCTAATCTTGCTCCACGGTGTCTCCCTCGTGACCACGACCAGCTTCTGCTACCTCGGTAGTATGATAGCGGGCTCGGGAGGTACGGAGGAAGATGAAGCCAGCAGAGCTTTTGCTATACTTCGCCCTGTATGGCGCTTCGGTATCATTTCGAGAAAGCTCAATCTCCAAATATTCAGCAGTAGCATTAAAAGCGTACTGATGTACGGATGTGAAACTTGGAAGTCTACCGCGGACGTAATCTGAGACAAAACCCAGCCTGAATCGCTCAGGGTGCACTAGACTGGTCCCTTATGGTGGGAAATAGAAAGCGAGGCAGACCTAGAGCCACCTGGAGAAGAACCCTGCAGGACGAGGTTAAGGCGGCAGGCCTCACTTGGGATGATGTTAGGCATCAGGCATGCGATAGAGTCGGGCGGAGAAGGTTCCTTGAGACCCTATGCACCACGATGGTGTGACAGGACAAAAAGAAGAAGAAGATGGGGATCGCGGATTTTTTATTTTGTTAAGTGTACATTCAATATAGTTTTTGATATTTTTTATTGAAAAATATTGAATAGTAACAAAGTTATCAGCGTTGTAGAGTCTTAAAAATTCACGGTCGCATCGATTTCTCGAAAATGGGTTTTCCACAAATTTTAGCCCGGGGACAGGCCCAGGGAGCGTACGAGCGAGGTTGACAAAAGGGCGCCGCTACGCCCTATAACAGCCTCGGGTATGTGGCGGGAAACGTTATTAAAAAGAAAAAAAACAACGTCACAGAAGTAAGTTTCTGTCTTTAATCTTCTCTTTGTTGAGTTTTGTAATCTTAAGTAGCAGTCTTCATAAGCAATTACGTGAAAATAGTTTTTCTTTACAACATGTTTGCCGGATTACAAGTCTCTGAGCCTCTTATTCTACGCTAGGAATAAATCCTTTAATTTCTTGGTACGCTGTTACAACCAATCTCCGGACACAGTGTAGGGCTGTTTGTAAGGACGAAATTTCCCAAGAAGGAGGTGATAGAGGCTGTGCTTCGCTTTTATATAAGTTAATAGCCTTCAGCGGGAAATAAGCTCGGTCCGCGTATAGAGCTTTCAGTTAACACTTTGACAAACAAAAGTTTTTCACGTATGTGTCTTGAATAATTGAATAATACTGTTTTACTTCCAGTATTACTATAACTATTGAATATCTGTTCTTTTTATATGTACGTATTTTGGTTATTAATTATATAAAACGATGTTTTTTTAACTACTTCTACTTTTTAACTACTTCGTCTTTATTTCGGCAGCGACCGGTTTCGCCAGCTCGCTGGCATCGACAGACCAGTGACACTATTGCAAACTGAGTCCTTTATATACATACAGATCAGGGGTAGTAAATATGATTCAATACAAAATTAATCTTAAATTTGTGGCATTGCACTGAGGGGGTTCATCGTCCGGACCGGAAGGGTTTTCAGGGATCCCAATGTGCTCAGAGTCCTATACAACGCATTGGTTCGGAGCAGGCTCGAAAGTGGTTCTGTGATATGAGTCCTCACGAGGCGAGATATTCCGTTATGCTGGAGAGGGTTCAGAAAAAATTTCTGAGGTATCTCTACATGAGGGAGTATGGTAGCTATCCGTGGCTCTATCCCACGGCGTTTCTTCTGGGAATGCTCGGAACCAATTCTTTACAGCTTCGAAGAGATGGACATCTAATAACCCATTTCTTCAGATTAATTAGGGATACTTCGAGAACTCGGCCGTACTGGAGGATGTTGGTCTTTTTGTCCCCGATAGATATCTCCGACAGCGACAGCACAGATTGTTTTACCTACCGGCCGCCAGAACCAATCTGCCTCTGGTGACACCGGTGGGAAGAGCAATTAGTTTGCTGAACGCGGTCTCCTCGGAGATCGACGTCTTTCATGTTAGTGAAAGTACGTTCAGGGGGCAAATACTATTGACTTTAGAAACTATATTGTCTTCCTAATGTCGAACCATCTCTAATGCGTTCCTGGTACTTTGTTGTATTTTTATGATATTTTACTTGTACTTAATAGATGCCTTAAACATTTTCCTGTTTGTAATGTCTATTAATTTAATAAACTGATTTGATTTGATTTGATATAATAGCATCAAAAGTAAAAATAAAAAAGGATCCCTGAGATGGTTTGGACTTATAGAACGAATGGACGAGAGAATAATGGTTAAAATGTTGTATTCAAGCAATGTGAGTGTAAAGAGAAGTCGCGAAAGACCAAGGAAAGCATGGCGTGACCAAATTAATCAAATACTGAATGGCGGGCACATTCGTAGTCGGCAGAATCGACGATCATGCGTGTTACGACGTATGAATGTGGAGGAAGCGAGAGAGGTATCTCAGGAGAACGGTGCGGCGGTCCATCCAGAGAGGATGGGCAGATAGGCAGAGGCCTACCCCTCCGGGGACACGGCGTGATGGTTAGTCAGTTTATATGTATATCAGTAATAGTTTACTCATGAAAGCAGTAATTTCAAAGTATTTAATTATTTAGTAAATTTAAAATAATTTTGTTTAATCCACTAAATATTAAAAAGAAAATATGAAAAAACACGACATGTTTCGGAGGATACCTCCATCCTCATGTGTAAAAATATATTATAATAAAAACTAAACAAAGAAATACTAATTTAAAAAACGCTTTTAAAATTCGATACAATAATTTAAATTTAAAAAAAAATTTGGGCTATTCGTTATAGGTACTAATAATTATTTTTTATCAGTAAGAATTAATAAACAATATGAAACAATATACATTTGAAAAGACATAATGATTGGGAATGGGAGCTTGGGAGATTAAATATAGACAAAGTATTTAAGGAGATAATCAAATGATTTTACTGAAATCTCTTGATGGAAGTTCATTTTAACCCTTAACGTACCATGTTCAAAACAAAACGCTCGCCCCCATGTGGTCAATTAAGTTTACCGCTAACTTTATCTATAAATATCAAGCATATGACTTGATGAATCAAAATTTAATTTATGTCATCTTGTAGGGAATTTCATTAGGAATAGATCGATATCTATAACATACATGGATTATTTGAAAAACATATCATTATTAATTTTTTGCTGGAACCATGCGATTTCTGATATGGAATGCGTCACAGCATATGAGCAACTGACACCAAGTATGAACTTGTCTTGCCCCGCCGCGCCGCGGCCGTGGCGTATAATTTTACGTATGATAAAGGCACCTAGGCAAAATGTATAGTACGTTCAAGACAACGAGTACGTATTAATATTCGTCCCTTTTGGTAAAGTGTTAATATTTTCACAGTTCTGATATTATTAAGTTGCGTGCTGCGCTTCCGTCCACAGTCGGTATTAATACGTACCTATGAGAAAAGGCCAAACATATAATTTATAGTACGTTCAAAACAGCGAGTAAGTATTTGTCATTTTTGATAAAGTTGTAAATATTAGCAAAACAAATTCTACCTTAAAAAATATTTTTATTTGGGATGAAGGAAGTAATTTTTTGCTTTTTTTTTATTACGAAATATTGAGAACACTTCAATGGAGGATTACAATTTTTTTTATAATATTAGGGTCCATAGGTTTTAAGAAAATCAACTTTAAATTGGCAGTGGAAACTCAATTGACCACATGGCAACGCGACGGTTAAATAATAATTAAATAAAACGATGTTTTTTAACTACTTCCAATTTTGTCTGGAAGTAGTTAAAAAACATCGTTTTATTTAATTATTATTTAAGGAGAGTCTTCATTTCTGTTGTTCTTAGGAGACTGTTTGTTCTGGTGGTGTCAGCTCTCGTTTCTATTTCATATTTCATTATAGGACGTACGCATGTCTTGTAATATTTGTCAGTTAAACTAATCTAAAATTATTGATAAGCAGGAATCCGTCACTAATAAGCTGCAATCTATCAAATTCATTACGCTACGTTGTGTTTAAAGCTTTCTAAACACCACAAGTTTATAACATAATTCATTTCCCGACTCCACAGTGTTAACTTGTGTAACAAACTTTCTGTGAAAGCTCGGGACCGGTGATTTATTTAAGTTTATTTCTCGACAATATTTTATTAAATTCTCTCTGCTGGAGTGACGGGTAGGAAAGGGGGTGGCAGAAATTCATTGCTGGAATATTTGCTAATAGTTGGAAAGATTGGAAAATTAAAATATTGTATAACGGTGTTTTAATAGCGAGTGTGCTAACTTTGAAAACACTTTTTGCCGGAGCTTTGCCGAAAAATAATACCAGTATGTTTTTTTTTTTAAATATAATATTTAGGGTTTAGATCCCAAACTTTTTTGTTCCGTATACCCATTGCCTTGACTATTGCTCGAGTTGCTCCTATGCCTCCAAGTTCCCGTTCCTTCACCAATTCTGGGTTCCAGGATCATCTCAGTATCCTATTTTCAAATCAGTAGATTCTTTGTTGCTCTATAAGATTCATTGTCCACCATTCAATAATCTTGACTTTAGATATTATCTTGTCTTCCTAAAGTCAAACCATCTCTCATTCGTTCTTGGTATTATGTATTAAATATTAAATTTTACCTGTACTCAATAGATAATTAAACCTTAATTCTGTTTGTAATATGTTTTTAGAAAATAAACTGGTTTGATGATGGTTTTACTCCCAGTATCTTCTTTCGGATCTATTCCCCCAAACAAAGTCGTCAATATCGCAAGTTTTTTTCTTATTTCAGCGTTATTGACACGACCTCGGAAAATTTTTCCAGTAATAGGTCTAAGGATCTTTATCTCCGATGTTTTTAGAAGCCCTTTGGTTCGTACAGTATCTGCCCGTATCTGAAAGCATACGCTATGATAGGTCGAACGTATGTCTTATATATTATGACCTTGCTGCCAATAAGTATGTGTTTGTTTTCCAGACTAGATTTTTTAGAGACCCTTATACACCAAACGCCGTGTATCATTTAATATATTTTAATAAAATTTTACGGCCTTCGTAGAAGAGTGTAAACAGCTATGAACTGCTATGAAGCTATGACTGTCACACCGATGGTCCAGGGTTTTATTCCCGGCGATAACAGTGTGAAAAACAAAACAATGAAGAATCTTCACTTCTCTTTCGTCATCTTTGGTCTAGTAGAATTCACGTGACTGTCCATATTTTGTATTTCTCGGCATTTGCTGACAAGTGCCGAAAAACTACGAAACGCAAAGTGCCACGGAAAGAGCCAGGTTAGTAATTAGTAGACAGAGTAAAAAACGATACGGTGAGAGATAAAACAAAGTTCTCCGGGTAGCGACTCTAAGGTGGCAATGGGCAGGTCACGTAGCCAGAAGCTCGGACGAAAAATGGACAAGAAGACTGCTAAGAGAAGTGCAGGGCGACGGTAGAAGGATGACCTGAACAGACATGTAAGAATAACCTGGATTCAGTCTGCACAAGACGGAGTGGCGCCGAAGCAGAGAAGGCCTTGGTCCAGGAGTGAATAGGAATAGGCTGAAGAAGTATAAGAAGATTTTGTTTATTAAGATCAGTTTATTCTCTTACCCTAAAGAAAGCTCCGGCGGGAGCGAAACCGGTCGGTGCTAACAAATAAAGTGGTTTAGATACGAATATCACAAGTGTATTATTATTTTATTTAAGACTCAGTCGAGCTTTGGGGTTCATGGGCTATTTATATACGTTCAGGCATTCGCCTTACAACCGAGGAAACCATGGAAAACCTTAGCGGGAACATTTAGTGTATGACTATGGGGAGAACAACTGTCGCAAATACCATGTCATGATAATGAATAACTAAAACAATGTATCCAGTTGGGATAAAAAAAAACTGTTCTTCTGTATCTTCTTCTCTTCTTCTGTTAGACTATTGATCTGTTCCTGAAGTCAGGCTGGGATTCTAGAGGGATCCACCCTCTGCACGTGCGCATTCCAGTATCTTCTACGTTGTCTGCCCCATCTTATGATGTCTTCCACCTTGAAGATTTCGTGGATATCCGTGTTCCTCACCCCACCCTATCTCGAAGAGTCTTTCCTCAGCGTCCGCATCTCTGCCACCTGCACTTCAGCCTATATTCTTGTGGTATCAGTTCTGGTCTCATCGCTTTATGTAAGTATAGGTCTTACGCAGGTTTTACATATTCTGACCTTACTGTAAGTTCTCATATACTTATTCTTCCATATGGTCTACTTGCCTGTTGTATACAAAAAATAAAATAGTCCAAGTGCAAACAACCACATTAAAATAGTCCAAGTCCCATCCCAATAACCAGCAAAGATGTTAGTAGACTTTGCTTCGAACCAATCTCTAGTAATGAAACTAAAAACATTTGAAAACTGATGGTTTTTATAAATATTAAATACTTTAATCTATTTACTTTTTGACAGGTGTAAAAATAAAAATAAAATTTTCATTTGTTCCAATGACAATTTGAATAATTTCTTCAATATTATTTTAAAGTTCTTGCTGGTTAAGTGCCTTATTACAGCTAATTTAAAAAAAACGGTGGATACGTGTAACATAAATTAAATAAACAGAAAAGTCCGGATCGTCCATGTCAACATGTGCAACATCGAAAAAAAACATTATGTGTTATTGCATTATGTGCTAAATTAAAAGGTGGATTCGTGGAACATAAATTAAATAGACAATTTGTACACCATCTTAAAATAACATTTTGTGTTAAATTATTTTTATCTTGTTATTTTATTTTATATCATTGTATTTTATATTATTTGTTTTAGATTTATTTTGTGGGTGTTGGACGATCGAAGTGTGCGCGGGAGATGCCTATCGGTGGCGATGAGGTTCGCAACCCATCACACCGCGTCTCCCGCGGAGCGAAAAGAGAAGGATGGAGTGCCGCATCAGTAAAAGTGTGACAGTCCATTCTTTCTGCCTACCCTTTCGGGGAGACGGCGTGATGGTTAGTTAGTTAGTTAGTTAGTTAATCTATTTAAATTAAAGATCAAATGTTACTTTGCTAAAACTTCTAACGATATAAAAAGCATGTAACAAAAATGAGTATTTAAACTCTTTGTTCAACACTAGTTAACCGCAGACTCCCGTTTATTACCTACGAATTACACCATGTAGCGGAGCCCGCAGGCACGAGGGAGATTTAACCGTATAATTAACTTTAAACCTTTTGACAGGATAAAATTACCTCGTGGTGAAGTTCTTTGTTTATGGCGTTGTCTAGCCTGGGTTGGCTGTGGTTAACTTCGATCGTCTAAAACGGATTGAACTTGTGTTTTGAACGTGCTTCTCCCATTGTCTGTGAGCCGCGATAATTTTCGTTAGATTGAAGTGAACTATTACTAGTAACTTTGCAATACTTCTATTTGATCATAAATAATCTTAACTATAAATCTTAAACGAATGAATTGAAGTGCCATAGTGAGATATACCCTGCTGGAAGAATTAAATAATTGGAATGCTGCGAACACTATATATATTATTTGTTTCATTCACATTCGCGAATATAGAGGTACTCTTGTTAACATACCACCTAAATACACGAACTCATCTACTTGCTCCAAATTTTCACCATTCACGCTTGTTTTCTACACTATCGTAATACAATACAACAATAATCAGAACAAAATTCAATATTAAATAATTAATACGAATGAAAAAACTTATGTTTTCTAGAAGTTTTATTATATGGTATTAAGACATGTTTCGCCCTTCTAAGGCATTATCAAATGCTGCGATCTATATCAAATGCTGACATTTGATAATGCCTTAGAAGGGCGAAACATGTCGTAATATAATAAAACAATATAATAAAACTTCTAGAAAAACGTATGTTTTTTCATTCGTATTAATTATTTAATATGGAGTTTTACATCATTGTCCAAAAAACAATATATTTTTTTAGTATAATCCAGATATGTTCTTGGGCATGAGCATCGTGTGCTTTTTTAATTACTTACAGAGAGAATCGAAGTATTCCTCTATCTCTTTCTTATATTAAAAATATTCTCGTACTCTCTACTTGACGACATCTGGATTTTAAGCGTATTATATTATGATTATATTTTAATTAATAATTTACATTCAACTCCTAAAAATTGGGAGGGAGGAGACATTTTTTTGGTTTATTTTTATATTCTATGCGTGAAGAGAATCAGAAACAATCAAATAATTCTGCAAAACGAAATGTTTTTATTTGGTCACGTGAAAAGCTAATTAAAAGCCAATTAAGTTTAAAATATACATCACAAATGTTACTTTGTAAAACGAAATATAAGAACTCTACAAATTATTTTTGAATTTCGCTAATCACTCGTGTGAATTTCTGATTTGAATACGCTGTAATTAAATCTTATTTTAGAATAAAATTCAGTCAAGAAAAATTTCATCCCCTGTTCGAGAAGTTGCGGGGGAGTGTTAGTGGATTTTCCACCCCCGAGGCAGTGGATATTCGTAAAACTTTGTGTATAAGCGATTTTATTAAATTAGATTAGTTAAAGTAAATTTTATCGCCGGGAAATAAACTTTTAAGATTCTTTTACATTTTATAAGAATAATTTTTTACATACTTTTTATACAATGTACTCATAAATTTTACATATTAAAATATGTTACTAACATTTAGAGGGTGTTACAGATGTTATAGCCAAAAAATGCCGTTCACAATGGAGTTTTGGTTCCAACCCTTATATCTCTCTCTCTGGTTTCAATCCTGGGATTGGTTTGCAGCAATTTCCTCTATTCTTCTCTTCCTTTCTTCCCTGTCTTGTGCGGCTCTTTTGAAATCTGCATATGATGAGCAGCGCACGTTCACCAACAGGTCCTCCAGGTACTCTCGGCGTGGGCGTCCCCTAGAGTTTGTCTCCTCGGTCATACCCTCCATTATGGCATGCAAGAGGCCTTTTTATCGTATTACATGGCCCATCCATCTTGCACGCCTTTCGGACAAGGTCCTGAGCAGGTGCCTTCGTCCTTCGATTCTTTGGAGAACCTCCTCATTTGTAATGTGGTCTCTCCAGGAAATTCCTAATAGTCTTCTATAGGACCACATCTCAAAAGCCTCTAGTCTCCGTTTATCTCTTTCGGATAGGCACCATGTCTCGCAACCGTACATCAAGACACTCCATACACAGGTATTGATGAGGAGTATTCTCAGTTTTAGGTCTAGATTATTCGCTTCTATTATTTTCGACTTTTTATTAAAGCTTACGTATGGAAGCGAAAAATGGATCTGACAGAAGAAAGATGAGAGAAAAATAAATACGGCAGAGATGTGGTCCATTTTTAATCTATAATAGTAAACACGATTGTTAAGTGGTTTTATTTGGAATTAATTTATATAAATTATAAAAATAGTGACGAATTTGTTTCGCCTAACGTGGGCATTCTGCTGCAACTGCTGCCAGTTTGATAATGCCTTCGCTAGCGAAACAAATTTGTTACTATTTACATAAATGATATCCAAGTAAAACCACTAAAAAATCGTGTTTGCTATTATAAATTGATAATGGAGTTTTACAAAACTAATACCTCAACCATTAATAAGATGTGGTCCCTTCTAAAAAACTTTCAACTTCTTGAAAACAGATGTTTTCATTAGTATTAATTGTTTGATACAGAGTTTAAAATCATTATTCAATAGAAAATAAATTATTATTTAGTTGAATCGCTCTTTACATCATTAAAGCGCAAAGCAAATCGATGTAGAGGGTATAGCTATCATATTGATTCTCGTGACATGTGATAGGTGACAATCTATCGCGACAATCTATCGCGATTTTATTGTCACGTGAATTCTTCACTAGACCGTGACAATCACACTGCCATCGCCGTGAATCGAACCCGGGACCTTCGAGGTGGGAGTCTAAGCACTTACTTTTTCTTCGCCAGCCTTCATCGGTCCACTGCTGGACATAGACCTCTCACCTTCCTTTCCAATCGTCTCTATTTTCTGCCAGGTGCACCCACATATTCCCCCCATGGCAGCAATGTCGTTGGCTCACCTTTTTTGCGGCCTGCCGACGCTTCTCCTATTTTCCCATGGTCTCCACCTTATTATTTTCTGGGTCCATCTATCCTCACTTTGACCCGCCCATTGCCACTTCAGTCTCGCTAGTCGTTCCATGATGTCCATTATTTTTGTTCGGCGTCTAATCTCCTTATTTCTGATTCTATCTCGGAGACTGACGTCGAGCATATGTCTTTCCATGAAACGCTGCGTGACTCTTAATCTCTCTACATTTCTCTTGGTGAGGGTCATAGTCTCCATCCCATAAGTCATCACCGGCAGTATGCATGCACGTACTACTTACTACTTGGCACTAGCACTTGATACTCGGCTACAAAGGTCGTCTATCTTCGTTGAATGTGGTATACTTTTCCTTAGGGTTATCTCTTGAATTCCGGAGCGACCTTCATTTTAATATTAGTACAAGATTATTTATCCAAATCTGTGTTGGTTTCGTTTACAAAAGAATGTCCTTTTGAAAAAAATCCTTTCTCATTATTTATCTACCCGTCCGCGGGATAAACATAATACTGTCTTTGACGTTCAACAGATAAATCCACCCCATTAAAACACACCACCCTTTTAACGTGACGAGTCTGGAAATTTCAGCAAAACGTTTGAACATTACAACAAATGCCATTTTGATGCGTCAACTTTCACTACACTATATAATAATTACCGAGTATTAAATTCTTGGACGCCAAAACAATCTATAATATAATAAAAACATTGTGTGATAGAATAAAAACAATGTGTGATTGAATAAAAACAGTTCATGATAGAACAAAAACAATGCTTGATGGAAAAATAACAAATTTATGATATATTAAAAACAATGTATGATTGAATAAAAACAATGCAACAACAACAACAACAAACCATTACGCTGTTTCCCCGTAGGGGTAGGCAGAGAGGATGGACCGCCACACTACTATATCTTGGCAAACCCCTCTAGCTTCCTCCACATTCATACGAGTCATACACGCACGTCGATTCTTCCGGCTTCTAACATGACCAACTTTTAAAATTTGATTAATTTGGTCATGTCATGTTTTCCTCGGTCTGCCTCGACTCTGTACTCCATTTACATCATTAACGTATACATTCTCAACCATTCTTTCTCCATCCATGCGCTCCATATGTCCGAACCAACGCAGCGATTCTTTCATAATACCTTCTTCCACTCTACATTCCTTTCTTATATCAGCATTTGAGATTCTGTCGTATATCGTTCTACCACAAACACGTCTTAGGGACCTCATCTCTACCGCATTTATTCTGCTCTCATCCTTCTTCTGCCAGATCCCTGCTTCGCTTCCATACATAAGGGTTGGGACCAGAACTCCATTGTGAACGGCCGTTTCCGCTTTCATTGATAAATTCTTGTTTCCATTAACTATTTTTAAAGCTCAATTCACATTTTTATCCGCACCACCCCTTCTTACGACCAATCAATCAAATTTTAAATGTTGGTCATGTTAGAAGTCGGAAGAATCGACGTGCGTGTATGACTCGCTGTTTGAATGTGGAGAAAGATAGAGAGGTGTGCCAGGATTGAGTATTGTGGCGGTCCATTCTCTCTGTTTGTTGTTGTTGGTATTGTTAAAAGACTATTATTGTATCTTGTGATGGATCTTTATATATTGTATGCGATTGTTTAATCAAATGTTTGAAAGCATTTGTTTTTCGACAATGTCTGAAAATTTTGTATTTCAAGTTTCATCGCGAAAATGTATCACTTTTGCGAACGAGAAGGAATAATGAACCGTAAAAAAAACATAGTAGTCAACGCTTAATGGAACTTTTGAGTTCTTTATTTATTTCTTCCCTCCGCCATGAATATGAAAACGAAGGGAAAAGTTTCCAAAACAGTTTATTCCGCGGACCGCCATCTTGGCAAGATTAATATCATGAAATATTTCCAAAATTTGCGAGTCCTAACTGTCGGCGCCGGCCGTGGGACTTGACTGATGAATATGCATGAATGTGTGAAAAGTTTGTTCCCTAGCCGTCCATGTAGTTACCGCAGTTGCGGGCGTGATCATTTCTGATCTCCATCTCTGATGTTCCGAATGGTTATCTTCGTCAGGTCAGACTGTTTTATCTCCCAACACGCAGAAACAGCCTGCTACTGGTGATGCTGGTGGGGAGAGCAATCAAACTGCTGAATGTGATTGTCTCGGAGATTGACGTCTTACTTATTAGTGAAAGTACGTTCAGAAGACAAATACTCTTAATTTAGGGAGTGTCTTGTATTCCTAAACTCGAACCATCTGTCATGCGTTCCTGGTATTGTATGTTATATTGTACCTTTTCTCAATAGATGCTTTAATATTTTTTATGTAGTATATTAATGAAATAAACTGATTTAATTTGATTTGTTTTGATTGATATCTTTCTTTCTCTCTCCGATGGCGCTACAGCCCAAATCGAGCCTTACATCGATTACATCGATATCGTCGATTATATCAATTACATCTATTACATCGAGTACATCGAATACATCGATTATATCGAGTACATCTATTACATAAATTTCATCTAGTACATATATTACATCGGTTACATCGAATACATCAAGTACATCGATTACAATGAGTTCATCTATTACATCGGTTACATCGAGTACATCGAGTACATTGAGTTCATCGAGTTCATCGATTACATCGATTACATATATTACATAGATTACATAGAGTATATCTATTACATTGAGTACATCGATTACATCGAGTTCATCGATTACATCGAGTCATCGATTACATCGAATGCATCGATTACATCGAGTTCATCGATTACATCGATTACATTGTTGACATCGATTGCATCGATTACATCGATTACATTGGTTTAAATCACGTAGCGTCCACAGGAAAAAAATATATTATACAAGACTATTATTAGAACTGTAATTATGTATGGGTCTGAGGCGCTAACACTGACTTTGAAGTTGGCTGAAATGCTGGACCCAAGCTTCATCAGGGCAATACAACAACTTAGTTATTATATTGCCCTGATGAAGCTTGGTTAATCGATGTAATGAAAGTCATTTTTGTCATTTTATTATTTAAATCAATTCACGTTTACTATATGGCTTTATTTGTTGTTATCTTTCATATATACTTACTTCGGGAAATCGGTGTTTATGGCGTCGAAAATTTATTACCCCTAACAAATCTACATTTACCTTTTCATAAATTTTGTATAATACATCAAAATAACAATTCGCAAGGGTGCCATCTGCTTAAATTATGTACGGAGGTTCGGTTATTAGGATTCGCATTCTGATTTTCGCAATAAATATTTCGTACGATATCAGAAAACCGGCGCGATTTACACTTTGATATTACAAACACTTATCATATACGGGCTACTCTAAAGTTTATGTATTTGTTTAACAAATTCTGAATTATCGCATTCGTTTATAAATCATTGCCTCTATATCTTTTGCTAGATAGTGAAATTAATTTGTCAGAAGAACTCAATATCTTCGTCTATATACGCCATACTTTGTGTTGTTATGATGGTTTATTTCTCTTTTGGTTTGTTCCCAGCACGCAATATCTTTTCGATATCTTTCTGTATATTGTAAAATAATTTTATTTTTAAATATGTACATTTAATTATTAATCACTCTTGTAATATACTAAATAATAAAACATATCATTTTTTAGCGATGTTTAACCGTCGCGTTGCCATGTGGGCAATTGAGTTTCCACTGCCAATTTAAAGTTGATTTTCTTAAAACCTATGGACCCTAATATTATTAAAAAAATTGTAATCCTCCATTGAAGTGTTCTCAATATTTCGTAATAAAAAAAAAGCAAAAAATTACTTCCTTCATCCCAAAAAAAATTATTTTTTAAGACTGCCCTCACCTTCATTCGTGTTAAGGTAGAATTTGTTTTGCTAATATTTACAACTTTATCAAAGTGACAAATACTTACTCGCTGTTTTGAACGTATTATAAATTATATGTCTGGCCTTTTCAATAGGTACGTAATAATACCGACTGTGGATGAAAACGCAGCACGCAACTTAATAATATCAGAACTGTGAAAATATTAACACTTTACCAAAGGGGACAAATATTAATACGTACTCGTTGTCTTGAACGTACTATACATTTTGCCTAGGTGCCTTTATCATACGTAAAATCTCGTAAAGTCTCGCCCCGCCGGCCGCTGCGCGGAGACGAGTTTATACTTGGTGTCCAGTTGCTCGTATGCAGTGACGCATTCCATATCAGAAATCGCATGGTTCCAGAAAAAAATTAATAATGATATGTTTTTCAAATAATCCATGTATCTTATAGATATCGATCTATTCCTAATGAAATTCCCTACAAGATGACATAAATTAAATTTTGATTCATCGAGTCATATGCTTGATATTTAGATAATGTTAGCGGTAAACTGAATTTACCACATGGGAGCGAGCGTTTTGTTTTGAACACGGTACGTTAAGGGTTAAGTAATAATAAATAAATCATTTCGACTTAAACCAGTGTTTAACGTAAAAGCTTCATCATTTTAAATCCACGTAATACGTTATTATTTTACGTCTAGCAATAAGCGTAGGAGCTTAATGAATTAAAAATTTCAAAGAGATGTAAAATCTTCTTATAATTTAGAATCAACCAGTCTTTGTAATGCAAAATCCAAGTATCACAAATCTAATAGTAAATTTATACTGACCATAATTTCGTTGCTATATGTAGTAAAATAAATACAGATTATTCTTCGCATTCTACCCCTAATTTCTATGTTCTTTCGGAATCCTTGCTGTCCCTTTGGCTATTTCCCCCGACACTTATTGCTAATACTTTAAATATTTAAAGGGTTTCTTTTGCTTTGTTCCAGGTAAAAACACTCTACCATACTTGTAGATGTACAAAAGAAAACACTCTCGATTCGGTAAGTCGTATTTGTATACTTAGAGGCATTTTTGAACCGCCTTTATATTTATACTTATACTGTATTTATATGTATGTTACATATGCTATATTTAAACATACTATGCACTGTATTTATACATACCTCGTATTAGAACATATGCTTTGAATAATTTCTTCAATATTATTTTAAGTTCTTGCTGGTTAAGTGCCTAATTACAGCTAATTTGAAAAACGGTGGATACGTGTAACATAAATTAAATAAACACAAAAGTCCGGATCGTCCACGTCAACATGTGCAAAATCGAAAATAACATTATGTGTTTTTACATTATGTGCTAAATTAAAAAAACGGTGGATTCGTGGAAAATAAATTAAATAGACAATATGTGCACCATCTAAAAAGAACATTTCGTGTTAAATTATTTTTATTTTGTTATTTTATTTTATATCATTGTATTTTATATTATTTGTTTTAGATTTATTTTGTGGGTGTTGGACGATCGAAGTGTGCGCGGGAGATGCCTATTGGTGGCGATGAGGTTCGCAACCCATCACACTGCGTCTCCCGCGGAGCGAAAAGAGAAGGATGGAGTGCCGCATCAGTAAAAGTGTGACAGTCCATTCTTTCTGCCTACCCTTTTGGGGAGATGGCGTGATGGTTAGTTAGTTAATTAGTATTTGTATACTTAGGGGCATTTTTGAACCGCCTTTATATTTATACTTATACTGTATTTATATGTATGTTACATATGCTATATTTAAACATACTATGCACTGTATTTATACATACCTCGTATTTGGACATACGCTGTATTATATATTTATACATATACAATAGAACGTCGTTTATCCGGACTAATTGAGATTAATTTATTACGAATAAATTAAAATTAATATTTTAATGTTCTTATTGGGATTCATGTATTAACTTACAACAAAGGAAATACATCAAACATTGGACGTAATGTTAAATTTATATAAATTTTCTTTATTTTTAATTGCTTTTTTAACTTCTAAAATTTCGAGATTGTTCGAAGTTATATTTCTATTATTAACATGCAAAATTTTAACGCCAATATCTTTATTAAATGAATGATCTTTTTCAATGAGGTGGTTTGCAAATTCAGAAAAATTATTGTTAGGGAGACATCTTGTTTGCTCTTTTATTCTTAATTTAAAATTACGCATTGTTTTACCAATATAAAAATATGAGCAATCATAACATTTCAGTTTATAAACTCCCACGTCGTAACATGCACGCTCGTCGATTGTTCCTACTTCGAACGTGGCCGGCTCTCAGTAATTAATTAATTAATCATGCCATGTCTTCCTTGGCTTTCCTCGACTTTTTCTATTCACACTACTTGTATATAAATTTTATGTTGGGTAGACCGAGGAAAATATGGCATGACCAAATTAATCAAATTTTAAAAGTTGGTCATGTTAGAAGCCGGAAGAATCGACGTGCATGTATGACTCGCAGTATGAATATAGAAGAAGTTAGAGAGGTATGTCAGGATAGAGTAGTATGGCGGTCCATTCTCTCTGCCTACCCCTGCGGGGAAACGGCGTGATGATTTGATGTTGTTGTTGTATATATATTTTTAACCATTCTTCCCTCATCCATTCGTCACATATCTAAACCATCTTAATGATTCTTTCTCAATTCTATTTAGAACGCATTCATCCGCCTTAAATTTCTTTGTTACTTCATCATCAGGTATTCTATCATATATTGTTTTTACCACATTCTTCTTAGTGACCTCATTTCTACGGCATTCATCCTACTTTCTTCTTTTTTCTGCCAACTCTTACCTTCATTTTCATACATAAGGTTCGGTACTAGAACTTCAATGTGCACTACCATCTTTGATTCAGTCGATATACTTAAATTTGCCGAAATGAAAAATTTAAATACCTCGGGCGCATACTAACGCCATCTCAAAAAAAGGCCGAATTGAGGCAGCAAGAGCTACGTTTAATAAAATGAAATCACTCTTCTGCAATGATAACGTAAACTTGAAACTCCGCCAGAGAATGATCAAATGCTATGTGTGGTCTGTTTTATTGTACGGATGTGAAACGTAGACGTTGAAAGTCAACTCAATGAACAGACTGGAAGCATTTGAAATGTGGCTCCATCGCCGAATGCTCAGAGTTCCCTGGACAGACATGGTTACCAATACCGAAGTCCTGAGGCGAGCTAGAGTTGACAGGGAACTGTTATCAACTATCAAGGTTCGAAAGATCTCACATCTGGGTTATATACTGCGTGGGGAAAAGTATTACCTTCTCTAACTGATATTGGAGGGGAAAATTGAGAGACGCCGAGGGCCCTGTAGGAGACAAATGTCCAGGCTGCGAAACGTGAGGGAGTGGGATAGGTTCGCCGAGGTGATCGCCAACGTTGCGGGGACCCGACAGGGCACTTGAAGAAGAAGAAGAAGAAATGACTCTTATAATAAAAATTCTCAATTTATAACAATGAAATTTAGCGATAACATTGATAACTCAACATAAATTCTACAAAGGACAGAGCAATTTTAAATATGATATTACTGCCGCATATATTTCTAGCGTGTTTCACACCAAGGATCATACAAGACATTGATTTTAACGGAAAACACATAGGATAAAACAGATATTTTTTAGCACGAAGATTCTCGGAAAAGGTAAAAAGACCGGCGATCCCCGAAAGCGATAGAAAGAAGTGATCTGAATTTTTCATTTTCCAGAAATGAGAGTACGTTCCCGCGTTTCGGGAAAACCGCAATGCAGGAAAATCAGTGAAAGATTTGTAAGTTTTTGAACACTTTTATAGGGCCTTTGATGTGGCGGGTTTTGTGCTTAAATATTGAACTTTTGATATAAATATTAAAAAAGTTAATTATTAAATTATAGTCCATTGTTTCAGCCGAAACACTATGATATTTTAACATTATAAAATGTTAAATTAAAAAACTTTGTTTCATGTATCACAATCGTATTTTTATTTTACGTGACAGCTGTTTCGTCAACCTATGTTGACATCATCAGGTGTTACTATAATATATCAAATGTCAAATTTTCGTGATTTTTCGAACCTTATTATTATTATTTTTTTTTAATATTCGTATTACACGATGTATGAATGTTGAGGAAGCGAGAGTCGTACGTCAGAAAAGAAAAGTGTGGCAGTACATTCATTCTTGCATATCCCTTCGGTTAGTTAGTTTAGTTAGTTTTTTAAATTTGTGGTTTAGATTTGTTTTTTTAATTTGTGGTTTATTTTTAGACGATTTTTTATTATTAACTGCTTCTACTTCTTGTCTTTTTTTTGACAGGGACCTGTTTTGCCAGGTTAGCTGGCATCAACAGACCGGTCACAATGTTATAAACTTACTCCTTAAAATATTATACGTACAGATCAAGGGTGGTAAACGAGATTCTATACAAAAATGATATTAAAATAATTTAAATATTTGTGTTATAGGTATAACGTGTTTCGCTTTGAAAAGGCATTTCTAAATGTAATGTAGCAGTATTTTATGTATTTACTGTTTTTCCCGTCTTCATTATAATTATTGTATTTACAATATTTGTATTAGGTCCTTACATATGAAATTGGCGTTTTGCCGTACTGGCAACTTTGATCTCAAATATCTTCTCTTTGGTTAGGAATTCCAAATTCAAATTTATACAGCTATTTACTCAAGTATTTGTGTTTCGAAAATTATAATTCATTTGTTTTTTCCTCAATTGTTTTTTTTCTTTGCGTCACTCAGTTTACAAAATGGAAAACTTGAAATATCGCGTTATTTACGAGTACGAGTTCCACCGTGGCACCAGTGCTGCAGAAACGGCTCGAAGGATTAATGATGTGTATGGCGACGGTGCCGCAAAAGAAAACACAGTGCGTTTTTGGTTCCAACGTTTTCGTTCTGGAAATTTCGACCTGCAGAACAAGCCCCGTGGACGGCCGGAGACCAAAGTTGATAATGAAGAATTGAAGGCTATTGTGGAAGCGGATCCATCGCAAACCACGTCCGAGTTAGCTGCAGGCTGCGGTGTTAGTGATAAAACTGTTTTAATCCACTTGAAGCAAATTGGGAAGGTGAAAAAGCTTGAAAGGTGGGTACCTCACGAATTGAGTGAAGCAAATCAACAAACTGCTGCGTTGCATTACTCAACCGGCACAATAATGAAGGGATTTTGAATCGAATCATTACCTGTGATGAAAAGTGGATCCTGTATGATAATCGGAAGCGCTCATCGCAATGGCTGAACCCTGCCGAACCAGCCAAACCATGCCCCAAGCGAATCAACTTTATGTTCCTCCCATACAAAACGCCAATTTCATATGTAAGGACCTAATATTATGTTTATAAATCTTTCTGTTGTATTTTTTAGTTGATTGTGCATGACGATGCTAACATGGGTTAGCGAAACAACTGTGGCGACGAATTTGAAAGAAATATAATCAATTGTGATAGTGTTTTATTTATTTATTTATTTATTTAAACAGTTAATAAGTTTGACACGATGTATGAATAAAGAGGAAACTAGACATAAGTGTAATGATAGAACAGTATGGTGGTTCACTCTTAGTTTTAAACCCCCCCCTTTCACCCCCGGGAAAATGTCGAGATGGTTATTTAGCTAAATTGCTTTTAATTTTTTTTGGTGTTATGTATGTTTTTGAATTTTATAATTCGTTCAAAACTAATTAGCGAACGTTTCGCAAAAAAGCTTCGTTTTAACCCTTCTTTGCATGGTGTACTAAATTTGTTACAACCCCAAAAATCTTCTTATATTTGTATTCTACTTCTTCTCAGTCGCATTCTTCATGATCGAGGGTCGTGTCCATCCTGTAAACTATTGACCATGGCACGTCATGCGCACCTGTCACCCGTCAGTCTCCAGGCTGCAGCTAATGAGAGACCAGCCAGATCCCTGATTTGATCAGACCAGCGGCTCTGTGGTCGTCCTCGTGGTCTTCTTCTCTCCACATTGCCTTTGATGATGAGCTTTTCAAGGTTGTCCTGATCTCTCCGGGCTATGTGTCCAGAATATTTCAGCACTCTCTGAGAGCACATCCGCGAGAGTCTTGCCCTGATACCCAGCTGGTCAATGATAGACTGGTTTGTACTCCTCGCTGTCCAGGGTATGCAGCATTCGTCACCAGCCTCACATCTCGAAAGCACCAATTTTGGACCTCTCCGATGTTCGCATAGTCCAAGACTCGCACCCGTAATATTTCTTCTAACTCATTAACTAACGAACCATTACGCCACCTCCCCGAAGGGGTAGGCAGAACGAATAGATTGTCACACTTTTCTTACCTGACGTATTTTTCTCGCATCCTCAACATCCATACATTGTGGCACGCACGCGCGTCGATTTCTTTGACTCCTCTCGTGGCCGACATTCAATATTTGATTTATTTGTTCGTGCCACGTTTTCCTCGATTTCTGGTTCCATAAACATAATTAATAAATACTTTTGTAGCATTTTTTCTTCATTTCTTTTTTCCATGTGTCCAAACCATCTTAATGATCCATTCATTATTTTGTTCATAACACCATCATTCGCAACGCATTCACATCTTATATTTTCATTCGACACTCTTATTCTACTTGTATTTATTCTACTTTCATTCTTCTTTTTCCAGTTCCATGCTTCGCTTCCATACATAGGGGTCGGCACAAGAACACCATTGTTCTAACGTAACTAACTAACTAACTAACCATCACGCCGTCTCATCATGAATAGACTGCCACACTTGTCTTTCCTGACATATTTCTCTCGCTTCTTCAACATTCATACATCGTTTCATGCACGCGCGTAGATTTCTCTGACTCCTCACATGGCCGACATTCAATATTTGATTTATTTGATCGTGCCACGTTTTCCTCGGTCTTCCTCTATTTCTGGTTCCATTTACATCGTTAATATATAATTTTTTTTTACCATTGTTTCTTCATTCATTCTTTCCATGTGTCCAAACCATCTTAATGATCCTTTCATTATTTTGTTCATAACACCATTATTCGCACCGCATTCACTTTTTATATTTTCATTCGACACTATCATACACATTCGTTCTAACGTTTTTTTTCTTCTAATTTTCTTTTACTCCCTCTGATGATCTGTGCCACAGAATATTATTGTTTTTTATTAAAAATACATTCCATGAAGGGTTACTATGGAATATTTTATTCGGCGTGTGGTTGGCTTAATGATAACGTATCATTTTTCCCACACGCTATTTGTAATTGCACTGCGCTATCGGGAATTATAGCGTGTTGGTAATTTTCATGTTTTGATGTTTACCATCGACTAAGAACATTGCATTTGAATTATGCTATATTGATTTTCACGGCTGAATTAACCTAAAGGTTAGAATTACATAAAATTTGAGATTTCCAGCGAGTTTCACATTTTCGCTTATAAATAAATTACTTCATTTCATTATAAACTGTTAAATTCTAAAACTTTGTTTTATGTATCACAATTTTATTTTATTGTACGCGACAGCTGTTTCGTCAACCTATGTTGATATCATCAGGTGTTACAATGTCGAAGACACAAACATTAGTAGATTTGAACTAAATATGCACTTTAAAAAGATTTTAATACATTTTGAATGTATACAACTTGTAGACAAATACTGGATTTTACCCATTGCGGGTGAATGTTTTTTTTTATAAGGATTAATTGTATCTCAACGACGATGATGTAAATTGTTTTCTGGGAACAGAATATAGTGGTCTTAACCGAATCTTAATGGATGGCGCTAGTGTAGATTGTATTTAAAAATTGTGAAGTGTTCCTCAACATTGTAGCATATATACATCTTCCAAAAAATTGTCAGACGTGGTGGTCGTAAGAAGGGCGGAATGGGGAATGTTGTTAATATAAAGCGATCGCTTAACGCAACCAATGACAGGTCATAAGTCCTGTAAGCGCCTAGACCACCATATTCTGCTCTCAGAAAACAATTTACATCTTCGTCTCTATTGAGATACAATTAATCCTTATATAATAAATAAAAGATTTTTATACATTTAATTTAACACTTGTAAATTTGTATTTACACCACTTTATTCTTTACAACAACCAACCGGTTTCGCTCCCACCGGAGCTTCGTTAGAGTTACAAAAGACTCCATGGTGGTTGTTATAAAGAAGAATTCAGTATAAAATTTTTAAGTGTTAAATTATATAATATTTAATAATATCACACCACAAATAAAGTGCTTCATACGAAAGTATAGATTTATAAAAATAATATATGTTTTCAATAATAATTAAATAAAACAATGTTTTTTAACTACTTCCACTTTTGTCTTTATTTCGACAGCGACCGGTTTCGCCAGGCTCGCTGGCATCGACAGACTGGTGACACTATTGTAAACTTAGTCCTTTATATACATACAGATCAGGGGTGGTAAACATGAATCTATGCAAAAATAATCTTATGTAGATTTTACTGAATTTAAACATTGGTATTATAGGTATTCAAGGAGGTTCGTATTTAATACAATGGATTTTAAATTTTATTATCGCTTACATATTCATATATGAAAACTAAACTAACCAACTAACCATCACGCCGTCTCCCCGAAGGGGTAGGCAGACAGAATGGACTGCCACACCTTTCTTTCCTGACATATTTCTCTCGCTTCCTCAATATTCATACATCGTGTCATGCACGCGCGTCGATTTATCTGACTCCTCACATGGCCATGTCAAATGTCAAATTCAAAGATATTATAATTGATGCAAACTAATCCCTAGAATTAAAACTTGCCATTGAATGAAATGATGTTTCATATATGATGTTAGAAAAAAGGGTAATTTTGTTTTTATTATTACTGAATTTAAATATTATATGTTATAGATCTTGGTCCGTAAGGTTGGCATCGCCTTATTCAGTTTTCCCCATCCATATAGCTGCTAAAGTCTGGAATCAAACAAAAAAAAAAATCGATAGTATATGATTTGTTTGTTTGTCATTGCCATGAAGAAAAATGAGATTTTAATATTGTTTTTTATACTAACTGCTTGCTGTTTCTAAGTAAATTAATATCTTTCTAGAATACGTCATAAACGGCAAGTCACTATTTCATACTTGTTGTAAGAAATAGGAAATTTGTAGGGGCAAATAAAAAAAAATAACGGGCTAAGGCTTGTGAAACTTTAGCCCCCGGCAATTAGTTAGGGTGACTGGCAAAATTAACGAAGAAGAGAAAACAATACCAATTTTCCATTATAAGGTATTCAAAATAGTAAAGCCAGCAGTCTAGGTACTCTTGTTGACTTTAAAATTATTTAATATCGCAGCGTATGAAGAAAGAAAACTAATTATCATGACCAAAAAGCGCAAGAAACTGGAATACTTCTAACACAATATAATATAATTGACGACCATTGACGACCTTCGTGGCAGAGTGGTAAGAGCTCTGATTCCCATTCCGAAGGTTCTGGGTTCGATTCCCGGCGATGGCTGTGTGATTGTCACACTGTGTTTGGTCTGGCATAGTATTCTCGTGACAATAAAATGGCGATAGATTGGCTACCTGTCACATGTCACGAGAATCAATATATCAGCTTAAAAAAATGTATACTGTAATTGGGTTCAAGCGACCTGTTGTATACGTAAAAAAAAAAATTATAATAATTTTTAAGGATTAATTGTATCTCAATAGAGACGAAGATGTTAATTGTTTTTTTTTATTTTTAGAAACAGAATATGGTGGCTGAGGCGTTTACAGGACTTATGACCTGTCATTGGTTGGGTAACCGATCGCTTCATGTTAACAACATCCTCATTTCGCCCTTCTTACTACACCACATCTGACAATTTTTTAAAAGATGTATATATGCTACTATGTTGAGACACACTTCACATCTTTTAGATCAATCTACACTAGCGCCATCTTTTAAGAATGTATGTAAAATAAGGGAATGTTGGAATATGTTGGACGGAATGGGGAGTGTTGTTAACATAAAGCGATCGCTTAACCCAACCAATGACAGGTCATAAGTCCTGTAAATCTGGTCCTGTCCAGGAGCTCCACTGGCTGAAATGTCCAGAAAGGACACAATACAAGCTCTGCTGGACGGTATATGAGGCGTTGCATGGAATGGCACCAGCTTATATATCTGAACTCTGCATCAACGAGAACGTGAATGCGAGACAGTCTACATTGCGATCGGTAGATTGACTGTGCCAAAACGCTGTCCAAGCACAAACTTTGGCGACCGAGCCTTCGCGATAGCTGGCCCTTCAGCCTAGAACAGTCTTCCAGCAGACCTTAAGTGCATTGAGAATCAATCAGAGTTTAGATCGAGACTCAAAACGCACCTTTTCAAATTATCATTTCCTGACAGGAAGGGCTGATCGACTTCGTCAGGTGCAGCCCTCATACTAAATATGATTATTATTATTATCTAGTTGATAAAACGGAGCATCTTCACCGCCCTTGAGATGAGTAATTCATAAAAATGGCGCTCTATAAATTATCCAATTTATTATTATTATTATTATATAAATGCCTCGGCCACCATATTCTGTTTCCAATAAGATTGAAAATCTAAATATAACGATTTCTCGTCTTCAAATCGTTTATAAAAAATACTCCTACATGAATTCTAGATATAAATACCAGGAGAGCAAAGAATCAAATAGATTATCCATTTAATGTAGCAACATTTTGGCACCTGATTCCGAGTACGCCGACAAAAGGAACTTTTCTTCTGAATGACCCTTTTTTCATTTCTCATTAAAATCCCTTAATATTCCTTAGTAGCCACCTGTTACGTTCACATTTTTCTCTAAAAAACGAGAAATATAATGAATACTCATGGGTAGCCACTTTATTTCTTTTTATAAAATTTTTCCCGGGTTTTATTTTTGAATAATGAAAATGAAATTCCGCTTTATATCCAGCGTTTTCCGTTACAATGTGCTTGTAATTAAAAAACTGTTTGCTAATGGTATTTTAATATATTACTCGTACTATTTTTTTCAGATTCATGTAATGTTTATGCTGGATTTTTGGTTTCTTCTTTCTCTGACTCCTCACATGGCCGACATTCAATATTTGATTTATTTGATCGTGCTACGTTTTCCTCGGTCTTCCTCTATTTCTGGTTCCATTTACATCGTTAACATATACATTTTTTACCATTCTTTCTTCATTCATTTTTACTATATGTCCAAATCATCTTAATGATCCTTTAATTATTTTGTTCATGACACCATCATTCGCACCGCATTCACTTCTTATATTTTCATTCGACACTCTATCATACACAGAGTATAGTATGATTTAAACGTCATCATCAATCATCAAATTTATCCCCTAAAAGAAAAAATAGTTTTTGGGAATGTTAAATAGACACCGAACGATAAGCAAACCTTTTCGTCATCCAATAGAAAGCTTGGACTGAAGTGTGTCTGTTTGAATTAGACTGTCGTTAAGTATTCGTATCTCTTTAAGGAATTATTGAAAAATCAGTGATTTTAAAAGTGAATATTTTCATTTTGGAGTTCACTCGGGAAAATTTTGTGATGATTTCGGTTATTATAGGTAAGCTTACAAATATACTGACAAGTTTCATACAAATATATTGATAATTAAATATATTTTAGTAAGTCGAAAGTCGTGTTAATTAATATTGTAAATAATTATTGGTTTTTGTATTCAAAATGTTTTTTTTGTATTGCCGGGTATTTCTCATTGGTTTTATTGATTGTAAATGAAAAGAGAGTGTTTGCACTTATTAAATGCATCAAATTTGACCGCAAGTTTGCGTAAAATCAATGTTTTTATGGTCCATGAATCATGCTATTGAAAAAACCACTTTATTTCAAAATAAACTTATTTTTCGAGTTGAGTTTTAGAGTTATCTAGGGAGGAGTTTGTTCACGAAACAAATGAATGGAGCTCTGGCGAAGAAGGATGGGATTCGTCATCGTTATGAGTCCACTGATTTTTTTATATTTTCGTAATGTATTAGGTATGATCTCATTATAAATTACTCTAATGTCATATTATACTTTTCTATAAAATATGTTAACGAAAGGCTAAATCTACCGCCAATGATTTCAATGCCTCAAGACTAAAGTCTTCAACTAGTGCGTTTTGCCAGTCATGACGTACGGAGCCGAGACGTGGACACTGACAAAAGGTCTAGTCTACAGATTCAAGGTCGCCCAGCGCGCCATGGAAAGAGCCATGCTTGGAATAACCTTGAGGGACAGATTTAGAAACGAATTTATTCGTCAACAAACCAAGGTGACTGAGGTGGCTCTATGGATAGGCGGGCTGAAGTGGCAGTAGGCTGGCCATATCTGTCGGAGAACCGACAGCCGATGGGAAAGACGGGTTCTGGAGTGGAGACCGCGTACAGGATTCCGTAGAGTTGGACGTCCCCCTGCCCGCTGGACCGACGATCTGAAGAGGATTGCTGGACATGGATGGATGGGAGCGGCAATGGATAGGGGGCGGTGGCGGGCTTTGGGAGAGCACTACACCTACCAGGCTGATGATGATGATGATGAAATGATTTCAAATAAAAGTACAAAGAATATAATTTTCGTCGCCTAATAAGCATATAAAGAAAATCAGACGGCAGAACTAAAACGAAGAATCGGACTAAGTTAGGCTGCCTTTGGAAAACTGGGATACATATTAAAAAAAAAAAAACACCCATCAACTTGAAGAGGAAAGTGTATGAGGCTTGTGTTTTGCCACTAAGTACATATGGTCTTGAAACTGCCACTCTGACAAAGCATAGTGCAGAGAGACTAAGAGTCATGCCGCGAGCGATGGAGAGAGCCATGCTAGGCCTGTCCCTTAGAGATAGAGTCAGGAACGATACGGTGAGGGATAAAAGAAAAGTCACAGACGTGATCCACCGGGCGACGGCTTTAAATGGAAATGGGCAGGGCATGTCGCTAGAGCTGCAGACGAAAGATGGACCAAAATACTGCTGAATTGGAGACCGAGAAGAAGAGTAGGAAGACCACAAATGAATCGTGTTTTTCAGAAGTAGCACACATCCAGTAACCTCAACTTTACAGGACGGACAAAAAACTGTCTAGTACAAAATTTTCCTATAATATATATATTTTTTTGAATACACATTTGTCTATTTTACTACCTATGACAAATTTGTATTGAAAAAAATATATATATTGTAGGAAAATTTTGTACCAGAGAGTTTTTTGTCCGTCCTGTAAAGTTGAGGTTACTGGATTTGTGCTACATCTGAAAAACACGATTCAAATGAGATGGAGGGATGACCTGGAACGATACGCAGGGGTGCTGTGGGTGCAGATTGCGCAGGAGAGATCGACTTGGAGGAACATGGAGGAGGCTTTCGTCCAAGACTGGACGACGATAAGCTGAAGAAGAATAAGCAGAAATACCCCTATGTGCGTCGATAGGAAAAAGGTTTATTATTTAGTTTTGTGAAAACTTTCTTTTTTATTACGCCGTTTTATTTTCTATATTTCCAATCTATTTGTGTCACTGAAAATATTACATCATTATAATTATTCTAGTGACTAGTTAACTGCAATGTACGCTTTCTCATACCGGTTACTGCAGTCTTCTCTATATTGGTAAAACATGAAGCCGTACTTCTGCCCATAACTAAATTCATGAGAAATATTTATCAAATTAACTTTTGAAGAATGTGGGTTCGTACTGGTCAAGAGACTTAATTGTAAAATAACTAACTAACTATCCATCACACTGTTTCCCCGAAGAGATAGGCAAAAATAGAAACTGTCGCACTGTTATTTAATGACATACTTCTCTCGCTTCAACATTCATACAACGTGTCATGCACGCACGTCGACTAGTATAAACTATTTTTATTTTATAAGGATTAATTGTATCTCGATAGAGACGATAATGTAAATTGTTTTCTTAGAACAGAATGTAATGTAGAGTGAACTTAAATATGTAAAGATAGGCGTGGAATCCTACCATATATACAAGTTCCAAAAATTTGTCAGACGTGGTGGTCATAAGAAAAAAGGTGGAATGGGGAATGTTGTTAAACATAAAGCGATCGCTCAACCCAACCAATGACAGGTCATAAGTCCTGTAAACGCCTCGGCCACCACATTCTGTTCCCAGAAAACAATTTACATCTTCGTCTCTATTGAGATACAATTAATCCTTATAAAATAAAAATAATTTATCCGCAATGGGTGAAATCCAGTATTTGTCTACAAGAATTTGTATACATTCAAAATGTAGTATAAACTATAATTAACTAGCTGACCCGGCGAACTTCGTACCGCCTCAGAATCAATATATGTTGTGTTAACTTATTAGTTGAATTAAATTCAGTTATTTATTTAGTTTACTTAAAATGAATTAGGTTCAATATATACATTAGAAAAATCAAAATGAAATGTATTTGAATTACATTGATATTAATGTAATTCACATGGCTGCAAGGTATTTGCTTTATTGAAGTGAATCAAAATGATTCGCGTAGCATTGTTGCACTACTTTCTGTTTTAATATTATATTTAATGGATGGGATGCACTCGGATCGATTTTTACCGATGTTTTAATAATTATTCTGCTATTCGGGTCGGAGACAAATCGATCCAGCCGTTATCAAAATGCCGCTCCGTGCAAAATGTATGAGAAAATGATTTTCTTCATAATTTTTTTTCGTGAATTTTGTGATCTTTCACTTCGGAGATCGACGTCTTTCATATTCGTAAAAGTACGTTCAGAAGACAAATACTCTTGACTTTGGAGAGAATCTTGTATTCCTAATGTCGAACCATCTCTCATGCGTTCCTGGTATGATACATATTTTTTTATGTTTTACGCGTTGTCAATAGATGCCTTAAACTATTATATAATTGAAGACTACAGGGGAAAAACAAGGAATGTCAGTAGAATGTTAATTTGAATAAATTGAGAATAAAGCTAATCAGAGTCTATACATTTCTTAGCAATTAGCAATCGATTATCTGGCCATTTGAATAATTTCTTCAATATTATTTTCAAGTTCTTGCTGGTTAAGTGCCTAATTACAGCTAATTTAAAAAACGGTGGATACGTGTAACATAAATTAAATAAACACAAAAGTCCGGATCGTCCATGTCAACATGTGCAACATCGAAAAAAACATTATGTGTTATTACATTATGTGCTAAATTAAAAAAACGGTGGATTCGTGGAACATAAATTAAATAGACAATATGTGCACCATCTAAAAAGAACATTTTGTGTTAAATTATTTTTATTTTGTTATTTTATTTTATATCATTGTATTTTATATTATTTGTTTTAGATTTATTTTGTGGGTGTTGGACGATCGAAGTGTGCGCGGGAGATGCCTATTGGTGGCGATGAGGTTCGCAACCCATCACACCGTGTCTCCCGCGGAGCGAAAAGAGAAGGATGGAGTGCCGCATCAGTAAAAGTGTGACAGTCCATTCTTTCTGCCTACCCTTTCGGGGAGACGGCGTGATGGTTAGTTAGTTAGTTATCTGGCCATAGTCGATGACACACATGATTTATGAATATGAAAATTTTACTGTGGATAGATACGTACAAAAGCCGCTAGATGGCATTATTACATTTATTTTGAATTTTAACTGACATTCCTTGTTTTTCCCCTGTAGTCTTCAATTGTTGTTTGCAATATCTTTTGAGAAAATTTGATTTGATTTTATCATCCGCATAATTTTTACTTTAGAGTTTAAATATACCCTCTTTAAATATTTAATTCCAGTGCATTTGCACTGAATGGATGTATAAATAGATTCCGTTTAATGCCACTAGAAACGAGTGCAAAACAAGTTTACAAATAAATGTTTGTGTATCTCAGCCTGTTACCGTGAATGTGCCAATCACCGTGTTGGCACTAAAATTCAATTATGCTTATTAAAAAGTCATTTTCTCTATTACGAGAGTTCAATAGATTACTTTATATACAGGCTGCTCAAATATATTTATTAACTAACTAACTAATTAACCATCACGCCGTCTCCCCGAAAGGGTAGGCAGAAAGAATGAACTGTCACACTTTTACTGATGCGGCACTTCATCCTTCTCTTTTCGCCCCGCGGGAGACGTGGTGTGATGGGTTGCGAATCTCATCGCCACCGATAGGCATCTCCCGCGCACACTTCGATTGTCCAACACCCACAAAATAAATGTAAAACAAATAATATAAAATACAATGATATAAAATAAAAAACAAAATAAAAATAATTTAACACAAAATGTTATTTTTAGATGGTGCACATATTGTCTATTTATTTTTTGTTCCACTAATCCACCGTTTTTTTAATTTAGCACATAATGTATTAACACATAATGTTTTTTTCGATGTTGCACATGTTGACATGGACGATCCGGACTTATGTGTTAAAATTTAATTTATTTATTTATTTTAGTAAAATAGTCAATTGTTGTATGAATGTTGAAGAATCGAGAGAAGTATGTAAAAAAAGTGCGGCAGTGTGATGGTTAGTTAGTTAAACAAGTTTTTTTGGGATCTTGGGAAAATCCGAGTATTTCGTATTTTTCGGGCGACGTTTCGGAGATCTTTGCAGTCTACATCTTCAGGGCAGTTATGTCATAATTTCCCCGAAGATGTAGATTGCAAAGATCTCCGAAACGTCGGTCGAAATAGACGAGTTACACTGATATCACTAAGATCCCATAAAATCTATGCAAATAAATAAACATTCCCGAATTAATTGATGCGTATGATGGTGTTATGAACAAAGCAATGATCGGATCATTAAGATGATTTGGACACATGGATAGAATGAATGAAGAAAGAATGTTAAAAAAGTATAAGCTAACGATGTAAATGGAACTAGAAAAAGAAGAAGACAGAGGAAAACATGGCACGATCAAATAAATCAAATATTGAATGTCGGCTACGTGAGGAGTCAGAGAAATCATCGCGCGTGCATTACACGATGTATGAATGTTGAGAGAGCGAGAGAATTATGTCAGGAAAGAAATGTGTGGCAATCCATTCTTTCTGTCTACCCCTTCTGTGAGACGGCGTGATGGTTAATTTGTTTAAAAAATCCCATATTCTGATTTGCAATAGACATCTAAAAATATTATTTTTCTACTAACTAACTATCACGCCGTCTCCCGAAGGGGTAGGTTGAAAGAATGGACCGCCACACTGTTCTGTCCTGACTTACATCTCTCGCTTCCTCTACACTCATTAATCGTGCCATGCACGCAGTCGATTTCTTAGCCTCCTCACGTGACCGACATTTAATATTTAGTTGATTTGATCGTGCCAAGTTTTCCTCGGCCTTCCCCTATGTCTAGCTCCGTTCCCGTCGTTTACATATACATTCTTCACCATTCTGTCTTCACTCATTCTTTCCATGTTCCAAACTATCTTAACGACCCTTTCATTATTTTGTTCAAAACACTCTCATTCGTACCGCTATCACTTCTTATATTTGCATTTGTCACTCTATCATATACAGATTTAGTGCACATTCGTCTAAGAAATCTCATTTCTACTGCATTTATACTACTTTCATCCTTCTTTTGCCAGTTCTACCAGGCGAGGATACGGCGGGATGGTTAGTTGGTTTGTTAATTTTTCACAAATTTTCTCATTCATCAAGTTGAAAAGACTTTTACGCAGCTTTAAGCTTTACATTGCAGTTAAAAGCACGCTGTATATACGGCAAACGACCACGGAGCCAACGACGCACGAAGGCCAGAGAGTAACGCAGGTCGGCCAGTTTCTCTGACAAATTGGCCGTAATTAAAAAGTACCTAAAATAAAATAAAAACAGGTACCCAAAGCCCTACGGCTAGAGGAAAGTACCCGGGTGACCGTCGACGGTCACCGTAATTTCTCTCGTCATATTAGGCGATCAACAGGTAGGTACTACCATAGATTAGACCACTTTCTTTCTACAAATTTTGATTTAGAACGAACGAAAACAAATGAGCTACGAACACACGTCTTAGAAACAATTGAAAAACTGCGTGTCACAAGATTTTATTACATAAGGATTAATTGTATCTCAATAGAGACGAATATGTTAATTGTTTTCTGGGAACACAATGTGGTGGCTGAGGCGCTTACAGGACTTATGACCTGTCATTGGTTGGGTTGAGCGATCGCTTTATGTTTAACAACATTCCCCATTCCTCCTTTTTCTTATGACCACCACGTCTGACAAGTAGGACTCCACGCCTATCTTTACATATTTAAGTTCACTCTACACTAGCGTCATCTATTAAGATTGGAATTTTATTACAATTACGAAACAAAGTATTATTATTATTTTATTTTTAATCGCTCTTTTCATCACGACAGCATGAGCCAAATCTATGTAAAGGGTATTATTATTGCTATCATAGTGATTCTCGCGACATGTGATAGGTAGCTAATCTATCGCAATTTTATTTTCGCGTGAATTCTACACCAGACCAAAGACAGTGCGACAATCACACTGCCCTCGCCGGGAATCGAACCCGGAACCTTCGGGGTGGCAGTCAATACACTTACCACTCGGCCACGAAGGTCGTCAAAAATTATTAAGTTTTGAAATACTGTTATATAATATCTAAATTGTTACGACAGCTGTTTCGCTATCTAATGTTAGCTTTGTTAGTGTCATCGGGTGTTATAATCAACTACTCAATGTTGCTACTAATATTGTTTAGCGAAACAGCTGTCGCGACAATTTTAAAGATGCTAAATCAATTGTGATATTATATAACAGTGTTTCAAAGAAACAGTTGCAGGAGAGATGAGATTACTTAGACGTATGTGTGATAAAACGATGTACGTTCAAATTATGGAAGGAATGTAGATTGGATTATATTTTGTGCAAAATTATGAAAGGATCACTGGATTGGTTTGGACATATGGATCACATGGACGAAGAAAGAATGGTTAAGAAATTATACGTTTACAATATGAATGGGGTGCGGAGTCGTGAGAGACCGGGGAAAACATGGCATAATCAAATCAATCAAATTTTAAAAGTCGGAAAAATTTAGAGATGTGTGTCAGGATCGAGTAGTGTGGAAGTCAATTTTCTCTCTCTGTCTGTCTTTCCAGAGAAACGGCGTTATAGTTAGTTTCTTCTTCTTTTTTTATGACGCAGAAATCAGGTAGTCCTGGGATGATGAGGAACAGCTGTCCCTCCATCTTTTAGGTGGTCTTCTAGGTGGACGATGTCCGGCTGTATATGCGAGTCTTCCACCATGCTTTCCGGTTTTTCTTGGGTCCTCCAGTATTTTCTGGATCCACTCGATCTAACAATTTATTTTTTAAGTAAGTTATTGAACGCTAAGGCATTAACACTGTGGAATTTCATTGTAATATACTTAGGAAATTATTTAAAAAATATTAAAAAACGCGACATGCTTCGAAGGATACCTCCATTTTCAGGTGTAAAAATATAATAAAAACTAAACAAAGAAAAACGCATTTAAAATTCGTTACAAAAATTCATATTTAAAAATTAACTTGGCCTATTTGTTATAAGTACTACAATTAATTTTTTAACAATAAGAACTAATAAATAATATTAAAGAATAATAATACAAGATGATTATATAAAACAGTATAAAAAAATACATGCATAAAACAATTTTAATTTAGAAAAAACATTAATTTGGACTTGGACTTGGACTTGGATCTTCTGGCTTACAGAGGTTCAGCTCGTGTGGCTATTCCTCTTACGTCTGATGGGAACATTGTTGGAAGGTGATTTGGTGGGTTGTTAGTTTATTCGGGGGCATGATTTGTGTGGCCCGGAGTGTTCCTCTGAAGGAGAATCGATTTTGGGCGCTTGTGGCGGCTGGAAGTGTTTGGGTCGTAATTAGAGAGGTCTTTTATTGTGGGGTTGGGATGTGAAGGGAGTCCTTTGTAAAAACGTTCGGCAAGTTTCAGAATGAATTCATCTATCATCGGGATTCCCGATTCTAGGTGCAGTTGTGTAATCCTGGTCCATGAAGGCGCACCAAGCGATAAACGGATAGCCTTATTTTGCAGGATTTGGAGTTTTTGTATGTGACCCGAAGCTGCGTAGCCCCAGATTGGGGCTGCATAAGTGAAGATCGGCCTTATAACCGTTTTGTATATCAGGAGTTTATTGTCGATGCTTAGTTTACTGTTTCTAGCTAACATTGGGTAGAGGGCTGAGATTGCTTTTGACGCGGCTTTGACTTTATTTGTAATGTGTGGCCTCCATGTCAGCTTAGAATCCAAGGTAACCCCAAGGTATTTGATTGTTTTGGTCCAAAGAACGTCTTGGCCGAACATTTTTACGTTGGGAATGTTTGGAGGAATGTATCTTTTACTGAAAAGGGTCGCTGCGCTTTTACTCGGATTGATGGTAATGCGCCAGTTTCTGCACCACACCTCTAGCACATCGGCCTGTTTTTGCACCCATTAATTTGAATAGACATAATTTATATAGAAATTAATAAATGATTAATTTGCATTTGGGAATGGGAGCTTGGGAGAATTAATGTAGGCAAAGTATTTAAGGAGAAAGGAGTGAAAGAAGGAATCTGATTATTAATTACGTTTTCACCCGATTTCACCGACTTGAAGATTTCTAAATTTTCAGGTTTGTTTAATTTATAGCTATTGTTAACTGTATGTAGAAATTTTGTGTCATTTTTATCGAAACTATGGTCAAATTCAATACAATTTTTTTCATTAATATTAAATAATTGAATAATGTATTCTTAATATCCACTCTAAATGTGACTTAACCTCGATGTCTTAAAGTAATCTCTGGATATTTACTATTCAATATGATCAAAGGGAATCACAAATGAATTCAGCCAGAGAAGCTTGCTCACAAATTTCCGATAAACAATTACTAAAGCTTTACTCGGGGATGTACCAAAGCGAGTTTCGCCAAGTTGCGACCCAAATCAAATGTGGGGTATCAAACTAATCGTCGCCCGGGTCAATTAAACCCCATGAATAGAAACTTCATACCATTGGAATCAAAATACCCCTCAGAAACATTAAGTTACTATTTCAAAATGTAATCACAAATTCCTAGTCAATTCCTCAATCTAAAGGTCAATTTACACTGGACAGTGACCAAAACGTTACCGACGTAGCCTTGAATTTCACCGACACGTTACCTCATATGCTAGAATAAAATCAGTTGATATCAAAATAAGTATCAATTTTACGTCTGCGCGTCTTTTATCAACTCTCCCGATGGCGATTGAGAAAACGAGTCAGTGAGATTCAAGGCTACGTCGATGACGTTACGGTGCCGTTACGGCCACCGTTCAGTGTAAATAAACCTCAAGGGTTTAACTTTCCAACTTACTAACTTGCTATCATTTCCCCGAAGGGGTCGATCGATAGAATGGATCGCTACACTCTTCTTCTCTGTCATATTTCTCTCGCTTCCTTAATATTCGTATCTCGTGTCATTCACGCACGTAGATTTATCCGACTCTTCACGTTGCATAAATTTAATATTTGATTGATTTGATCTTTCTGCGTCTTCCTTGGTCGTCCTGTATTTGTTTTTGTCGTTTACATATGTTTTCTTTTAAATTTTGTTTTCATTTATTCATTCCATGTGTCCAAACCATCTTAATGATCCATTCATTATTTTGATCATAACACTGTCATAGTATTCACTTCTTGAATTTGCATTTGCCACTAAGCTTAACAGATTTACGTCACATTCGTCCAAGAGATCTCATTTCTACTGCATCCGATGTATGGATGTGAATCATAGAACTGGCAAAATAAGTAATATTGTGTATAATTAATACGAATGAAAATGTCTATTTTCTAGAAGTTTAATTATAATTTGTAACATGTCATTCCCATAAAATAAAATAAAAACTTATAGAAAACAGACGCATTTATTTGTATTAATAAACATTAAAATCTTTAATTAATATGTTTAATTGCGTTCTACATAGATTTTCATACTGCCTACCCTCAAAACTAAACACAAGATATTTCGCCATTTAGCAAAGACGTTAAGAAGGACAGATTTGTAATTTTGTTTGTATTTTCTATACGTAAAAGTTATTTCGGTCCCACGTACAAAATTTTCATTTTTCGTCTCTTAAGAGATTATCCGTCAGGTTTTGACATTAAAAAATACCAGATTACCGAACAAAACGAAACGATAATACGCCGCCTCTTGACTGGCAAGCTTTCGGATTTCTGAGCTTTTGGGAAATTTTATAAATCCAACTTGTTATATTATAAAAGCTCTAAGGGTGGTTTCTTTAATGTTAGACCATTAAAATTGTGGGCGTATAAATGTATTGAAAATACTAAAGATGTTATAAAATACTCTTGAATGAAATCTATGAAAATCTTTTATATTATTCACCATTTACTTTGTGAGGCGGATTCATAATTGATTATTTTTAAGAATTAATTGTATCTCAATAGAGACGAAGGTATAAATTATTTGGAAACATAATATGGTGGTCGAGGCGTTTACTAATACTCTAAGAAGGTTCTTAGTTCTATTGGTATCGGCTCTGACCTTCATTCCATACGTCATAATGGGGCAAACGCATGTCTTGTACTCGTATATCGTGATTTTTATTTTATTTATATTTATTTTTTAATTTAACTAATTGAACGCTAAGGCATTAACACTGTGGAATTCCATAGAAATATACTTAGGAAATTGAAAATAACTTTGTTTAATCCATTTAATCCATTCAGTGAAAACATAATTCATAATCCTTCTTTTATTCCTTCTTTTATTCCTTTCTCCTTAAATACTTTGTCTACATTTAATCTCCCAAGCTCCCATTCCCAATCAAATGCAAATTAATAATTTATTAATTTCTATACAAATTATGTCTTTTCAAATGTATGTTTTTTCTAAATTAGAATTTTTTATTATTATCACCATGTATTATTATTGTTTTATATTATTTATTAGTTCGTACTGTTAAAAAAATATTATTAGTACTTACAACAAATAGCCCAGGTTAATTTTTAAAATTAAATTGTATCGAATTTTAAATGCGTTTTTTCTAGTTATTATTTGTTTAGATTTTATTATAGTTTTACACCTGATGATGGAGGAATCCTCCGAAACATTTTTATTTTAAATATAGTGTCGTGTTACAAAGTCAAAAATATTGTTCAACTCGAAATATTTTTATCTTGAAATACTTTCAAGTTAAAACGAATAATGTTGTTTTTAATTAATGATAATATTATGATCGTGTATAATACAAACTAATCATTACACACATCTCTAGAATACTCAACATTCATATAGCGTGTCATGCACGCACATCGGTTTTTCTGTCATCGACATTGCCGACATTTAAAATTTAATTAATTAACATCAATATTAACTCCTTACCGCATACTGGCTCATATATGATTCAAAATAATCTTTCGCCATAAAAACAACAAAATAATAAAATATGTCTTGCTTCTAGCAATAATACTAAAGTTTTATCTATGATCCGCGTTACTAGTTGTCAAACTTCTTGCTAGATGTCTCTAGTTGTACTAGATGTGCGTTCGACTGTTTCCAACTGTCGGTTTATGATTTTCTGTACAAACGTGATATTCAAAAGTGGTATTTTTTTGTTTGTAAAACGCTATAAATAATTATATTACACTGGTTTACTGTTATTTTCATTAGGTAAGTAATAAAATGATCACTTTTATATAAAATTATGGATAATATTGTGTAAAATCTAGGGATAAAAAGGGGAAGACCTAGAAATATTTTTTTGTATTTTATACAGGAAAAAACAATTTATTTGAAAAATAAAAAAATACTTGTCTTTTTTTTCATAATTTACACATCATATATTTTTTTAACAAATAAAAAAAAAATCATGCAGTAAGGGGTTAATTAAATTAATATTTTTCTTGCATTACACTAAATTGTGCGGGAGTGTCTTAGCAAAGTAAAATATATCATTCCAATACAAGAAAACAGACGTTTGAAATTGTTGACTAAGGTAATGTTAAAAAATTGTAGCGAGCTACTGAAACTGAAACAACAAGCGAAAAAAAAACTAAATGTATATGTTTAGATATCTGGGTGTGGACTTGTGTGGGAAAACAGATCTACCGTGTGAAGTGATGGGGAAAGTAAACAAGGCTGCGCTCATTTCAGGATGTTTGAATAATTCAATTTGGAAAAACCCTGACATGAAGATCAGCAGCAAAGTGAGAATTTATAACACGTGCGACCTATCATGATATGAGATCGGGTGCAGGGCGGACACAACAATCACAAAAAACGCGCTCCGAGTGTCAGAAATGAAGACGCTCAGAAATATATCTGGCAAGATACTGCAAGAGAGAATAAGGAACACACGGATAAGGGAGATATGCGAGGTCGGGGATGTCGTTAGGTGGGGAAGGCAAAGGAGAAGATTCTGGTATGCACACGTGAGGAGAATGGATCCATCCAGATTCCCCTTCATTGTGTTGCACGGCCAGCCCCAAGGTAGAGGACCCCCGGGCAGACCACTAAAGAGATGGATCGACAGCTGGGAGTCGACTTCGCAGGAGGCTAATTCCTCTTAAGAAACAGGCCACTAGGCCCATACTAAAGGCCGTGCCACACTGTTTGAAACAAGCTCTCCACAGGGGTGACCTTGGTGGAGAGCTGTGGACCCCACGGTTGGTGTAGCGTCCACATACTGTTGTAAACAAGCTCTCCACATGTGGAATGCGTGTTTAAACGGTGGATCCACACGCATACTATGGTATGCGCATCCGTCCACAAAGTTTGTTGAAGGTCAAACGAATTTTGACTTCAAACAAGTGTCTACAAAGTTTTAAAACGCCGGTGGAGACCGATGTGGAGAGCTTGTTTAAAACAGTGTGGCACGGCTTTAAGAATAAGATATTGTTAGATTTGTTGTTTTTATTATTTTTAACATTATTTGGTGGATGCGTGGAATATAAATTAAATAAATGCAAAAGTCCGGATCGTCTAGTCGGCATGTGCACCATAAAAAATAGCATTATTTGTTAAATTATTTTTATTTTGTTATTTTATTTTATTTTATAGGTATCATTGTATTTTATATTATCTGTTTTAGATTTATTTTGTGAACGTTGGACGATCGAAATGTGCGCGAGAGATGCCTATTGGTGGCGATGAGGTTCGCAACCCATCACACCGCGTCTCTCGCGGAGGCGAAAAGAGAAGGGTGGAGTATCGCATCAGTTAAAGTGTGGTAGTCCATTATTTCTGCCAAACCCCTTCGGGGAGACGGCGTGATGGTTAGTTAGTTGTTTATTATTTTGTTGAATAGGTCTTTACATCATTACAGCGCGAGCCAAATTAATGTAAAGGGTATAGCTATTATATTGATTCACACGACATGTGATAGGAAGCTAATCAGCATGATAATCATACTGCCATCGCCGGGAACCTGGAACCTTCGGTGCGGCAGTCATAGCTTTTGCCACTCTGGACGTAGCTCGTCAAATTGTCGACCTTCGTGGCAAAGTGGTTAGAGCTTTGACTTCCCGGGTTCGATTCCCGGCGATGGCAGTGTGATTGTCACACTGTATTTGGTCGGGCGTAGAATTCATGTGACAATAAAATGGCGATAGATTGGCTATCTAACACATGTCATAAGAGTCAAAATAATAGCTAAAATAAATTGTACGAGTATACAGTAATTGGGTTCAAACGACATGTTGTTTACAAGAAAAAAATACTTTAATTAATATAAAACCAGGTTTTGCTAATTTTCTTCTTCTTCTTCTTCCTCAGCCTATTCCCGTCCACTCCTGGACAAACGCCTCCTCCATTTGCTTCCATGTCATTCTGTCCTGTGCAGACTGCATCCAGGTTATTCCGACATGTCTGTTTAGATCATCCTTTCACTGTAGTTGCGGTCGTTGCCTCAAGGAACCTTCTCCATCTGACTCTATCGCATCCCGACATCATCCCAAGTGAGGCCTGTATTCATTAAACATAATATATGAGACATTAAACATATTTATGAGGAAGTATTTTTATTATTATTATTGAGGGTAACAAACAGCGAATACAGTATATAAATACAAACACACAGAGACAACAAAACGATGCTAATTACATTCTTCCAAAAATATTATATAACAACTGACATAAGGTTAAATATATAGGAAGAATAAAGTAGTGCTAATTTTAGGGCTTCGCAAAATATTTAGTGTTTCAAAGGGGTTTCGTCGCAAAAAACATTTGAGAACCGCTGCACTGTAGCAAGCGTAATAATCCTTTCACAGCTTTGACGTTAAGTTATTCAGGAAAAGGACTTCTAGAGGTTTGACCATCCGGCATGAATACAAAAGTTCTCAAATGAAAATAGTTTCCAAATCAAATACCTTTATTTGTAAGTAATTTACCTTCATTGGGTAGGATTTGATTTCGCTAAACGAAATTGAAAAAATCGTCATCAATTGCTGTTTCATTTGTTTGTAAATTGATCGTGAAACCTTTTTATTTCAAATATACGATTGATTAGGAGACCATTCGCGATACAAAGCAATTGGTACAATATACAATCGAACGATCACGGAAATAGCGAGAGCTCGGATTTATAAAGGAAAAATTCGATTTTCGTCATATTCGCTTTTAAAACGAGCTACTTCTCAGACATATCGAACAAAAATATAATAAAAAATTGTCTTAAAACTGTTTTCGTATAGATCGTTCAAAGTAAAACAGTACATGCGCAGTAAAAGGAAAACAAACTCGCATGACAAAACTATCTAACTAACTAACTAACTAACCATCACGCCGTCTCCTCGGAATGGGTAGGCAGAAAGAATTAACTGCCACACTTTAACCGATGCGGCACTCCATCACGGCACGCCTCCCGCGGAGGCGAAAAGAGGAGGGAGTGCCGCATATTTTAAAGTGTGGCAGTCCATTCTTTCTGCCTACTTCTTCGGGGAGACGGGGTGATGGTTAATTAGTTAGTGAGTTAGATTTGCTACTTTTAGCATGTCACGAGAATCAATATGATAGCTACACCCTTAACATTGATTTAGGTCGCGCTGTAATGATATAAAGAGCGATCACAAAAAATTGTAATAATTAAAATAATAATACCTTGACGATGTGAATGGAGTACGGAGTCGGTGATGACCGAGAAAATTGATTTAAAAAAAAATTGAGCCATGCTGTATAACGTGCTGGATGATGGTGGTCTTTTCGTCCCCCAAAGATATTATCCGACAGCGACAGTACATATTATTTTATCTGCCTCTGGTGACACCGGTGGGAAGAGCAATTTGTCTGCTAAACACGGTCTCCTCGGTGATCGACGTCTTTCATATTAGTGAAGATACGTTCAGAAGACAAATACTTTCTACTATAGAAAGTATCTTGTCTTCTAAATGTCGAACTATCTCTGGTATTATTTTGTATTGGTATAATATTTTACCTGTACTTAATAGATGCCTTAACCGCCCTACCTTCAGATTATTTTTCGAGAAACGTGTAAAAAAAGCAGATTTTTTTTAAATGAAATTTAATTATATATTAATTTTATTTTTTTTAAATTGCGAAACGTTAAATACTCGGCCGCACACTTCGCCTGCCCCTTGTAAAACTATCATACTTGTGAAGACTTGTACTCAATTATTGTTGGACACGCGCGTATCCCTAACAGTTTGTACATTTTAGGTACATTACTTTTTATCAAGCGCGTACGTGATACGGGATAGCGCAGAATGGTACAGTCAAAGTTACGTATCACGTACGTTCAAATACGTAGGGTGGTTAAACATTTATTCTATTTGTAACGTCTTTTATGTAAATAAACTGATTTGATTTGATAAAACTCTTATGAGAATTTTCAAATGTTTTTAAATTTAGATTTTTTGCCCCGTGATTTAATTGAATATAATATAAAATAAAAAATGGGTTTAATATAGCAAAAACTAGTATGTATGTATGTTGAAGCGCAACAGGAATGTTGACGAGTATAATAAGGTTCATTGTTCTAGTCACTTACTGTACTCGTATATTGAAGCGTGTGAAACCGTCTTTATGGTTCATTTCATCACAGTATTCCATAGATAACGAGAAACTCATCAGGAAAGCAATCACGCGAATGTCCCAAAAGATTGCGCAATTGATAATGAAAATAGATTTACTCTTCTGTTTTGAAAGATTCTTTGTATTCAAAGTGTAAGAAGCTGTCTTTAAATTTAGCGAGTGTTTTATTTTAAAGATGTATTTCCAATGTTTTATATTTTTCTTAGGATAACAAAAATAAAGGAGGAATTCCTTCTAATATAATATATTATAATTATTATGTATGGAAGTGAAGCATGGGGCCGACAGAAGAAGGATGAAAGTAGAATAAATGCAGTAGAAATGAGATCATAGAGAAGAATGTGCGACAACACTAAAAAGTCTTCATCTTGGTAGTTCAAATCCACGATCCCTTATATGGTTTGGACATATGGAACGAATGAAAGAATGGTTAAATGCAGTATACAAGCAGTGTGATCGGAAAGAGAAGCCGCGGAAGACCAAGGAAAGCATGGCATAACCAAATTAATCAAATACTAAAAGGCGACCCAATTCAAAGTCGTAAAAATCGATGAGCGTGTTACGATGTTTGAATGTAGATGAAGCTAGAGAGGTCTGTCAGGATAATTTATTACGGGGGTCCATCTTCTTTGTCTACTTCTTCGGAGAAACGGCGTGATGTTTAGTTAGTTAGTAGAAATTACCTTTAATTTAACTAGTTTCAAGTAATACTTTCTTGTATTTTGGGATTTATCTCTTAATTATTGTTAACAATGCATTAAACCATATCAATGACCCTAATAACCGTATTCTGTTGCTTCAAATCGTGTATATAAACAACAACGCACTCGATTTTCGTTACATTTGATGCCTTAGAAAGGCGAAACATGTCATTCTCATAAACTATGCTAGAACTTCTATAAAACAGATGTTTACATACATATTTAATATGGAGCTTTACATCATTCAAGAAACAATAAATAAAATTGAATTCAACACTTAATTTACCACTTTTTGTACTTGGTTTACAACCGCATTATTTGTGCGGATAAGGGCCTATCGGTTTCGCTCTACGCGAGCTTCTTCAGGGCTTTACACAAAGTTGTGTAAACAAATAAAGTGGTTGTATACCTACCAAGTTGAAAAAGTGTTTAATTAAGTGTTAAATATTTACAACCACCAAGTATAATGGCTTCTTATCAAAAACAAAAAAAAATTAATTCATTTATTGTTTCTTGAACAATGATGTAAAACTCCATATTAAATAATTAATACGAATGAAAACGTCAGTTTTCTAGAAGTTTTAATATAGATTATGGGAATATGTTTCGCCCTTCTAAGGCATTTGATTGTGACATTTGATGCCTTAGAAGTGCGATTATTAAATGTCGGTCACGTGTGGAGTCGGAGAAATCGTCATGCGTGCATGACAAGATGTATGAATGTAGAGGAAGCGAGAGAAGTATGTCAGGACAGCACAGTGTGGCATTCCATTCTTTCTACCTACCCTTCCGGGGAGACGGCGTGATGGTTAGTTAGTTAGTTAGTTAGAAGTGTGAAACATGTAATTCCCATAAAATATAATAAAACAGTATGATTTGCAGAGACTTTCACAGTACATTAATAAAGATTTTCTGCTTAATGCTTTCTAATCTAAATAGATGACGCTAGTGTAGAGTGAACTTAAAAATGTAAAGATAGGCGTGGAAATCTACCATATATACAAGTTCCAAAAATTTGTCAGACGTGGTGATCGCTCAACCCAACCAATGACAGGTCATACGTCCTGTAAGCGCCTCGGCCACCACCTTCTGTTCCCAGAAAGCAATTAACATCTTCGTCTCTATTGAGATACAATTAATCCTTATAAAATATAATAAAACTTCTAGGAAACTGACGTTTTCATTCGTATTAATTAAAAATGAATTCATTTTTCCCTGCGGCTGAGAATGTGATAACCCGTAAACCTGTTGACTGCGTATAATTACAAACTTTATTAGAAAATAAAAATGGCATGTTATATATCTTCGCTTACATAGATCACGTTACCGCTGATTCTATGGCAAGATCTAGACCATCTTAACAGTTCTAACCGTTTTCTTTAGAAGTTATTCCAAGAAGTGCAACACAATACTTAGCCATTTCTTGCACTATTGTTACATGGTTACATTAGCCGCAATACTTTTAATTAACGCTTCTTAATGATAATCTAGTTTCTGTGAGTCAGTACTTGATTTATTTGTTCTTGTTTTTAACAATAAAATGTCATTAGGATTATTTTAACCAGTTCTAGGGTCAAAGCATCAATGAATGACCGTTTAAGGTTCAGCTTGTACTGAAATCCACATTAAAGACATTAATTTCATTATTCCAGTGTACAAAATAAAAGAAAACAATAAAAAACACATTGACTTCTCGAAATTCTCTAACATTTTTTATTGAAATATGAGTATTACTATTAAAATTAATACTTCTCTAAAAAAATAGCACAATTACCAGTAAATGACCACTTCAGGTTATATTGATACAATAGATAGATTTTGTTACATTGTCACATTTTGAAACACCCTAACATATAAAAATATTCAAAGAATTGCATAAGGAATAACATTAAAAAAACACTTACCACACTTTTACTTATAACTACTAATAATCTCAAAACAACAACGGGAAGACGCACTTTTACCGTTTAAGGCACAGTTCAAAACTGATAGTTTTGTTTCTTACCAACAGTTGTCTCTGCCTACCTCTTTTGTCATAGTTTATTGGGATTAAAGTTTTTTGACTGGACTCATAGAGCAATTCTTATTATATTTTGTTTTATTAACCAACGGTCATTTACTGGGGGGCGGTCAAATACTGGTGCTTCGACTCTATGCCATAAGCGCGTATACGCGCTCTATAATCCCGTACATTGTAGGCCGGCAATCGGAAATTTTCCTTGTATTTACGCTGTACTTTAAGACTCAACATCCAGCTAAATTTGACTAATTAAAATAATCTAGTACTATCGTTTTTAAGATAATCAAATGATTTTACTGAAATCTCTTTTGATGGAAGTTCATTTTAAATAATAATTAAATAAAACGATGGTTTTTAACTACTTCCACTTTTGTCTTTATTTCGATAGCGACCGGTTTCGCCAGGTTCGCTGGCATCGACAGACTGGTCTGTCGATGCTAGTTAAAAAACATCATTTTATTTAATTAATAATCTAGTATTAGTTGCAACCCGTGAAATATTCACTGAAGTAAATATTTTTACAATTAAAAACTTGGTTCACTGTACAATCGTAATCAGTAATAAGTTTTAACTTTTAATTTTTTTTTATATACGTTAAAATGTTTGGTATCCATTTGTTTTCTACACTATGAGACTATGAAATAACAATAATGAGAATAAAAATTAATATAATCTAGAAACGTTCTCGGGCATGCGCATCATTTCGAATTTTTCTTATTACTTTCGGAGAGAATCGAAGAATTATATTATATGGGAATTAATGACTTAATTGGATGACATTTTTACATGGAAATAAATGACATTTTCCCAAAGATACAAATGCCATTATTCCATATAAACAAATGTCAACATTCCATAAAAGTTAATGCTATTATTCCATAGACACAAATACCACTATCCACTTGGAAACAAATGCCACTGTTTCATAGAAACAAATGCAATTATTCAATAGAAACAAATGATATTATTTCATACAAACAAATATCATTATTCCACAGAAGAAAACCCTATTATTCCATAGAAACAAATGCTATTATTCCGTAGAAACAAATGCTTATATTCCATAGAAAACAATTATATTATTCCATAGAACTGAATCCTATTATACCAGGGAAATTAATGCCACTATTTCATAGAAACAAATGCAATTATTCAATAGAATAAAATGTTATTTTTGTATAAAATAAACCGTTTTACTACGTGTAAATAAATGCCACTATTCCATAGGAACAAATGTCATTATTCAAAATAAATAAATGCAATTATTCCATATTAACGAATGCCATTATTCAATAGAAACAAATGTTATTATTCCATGATAACAGGATAACGAATCGGTTACTCTGTAGTGTATAAAAAATGTACAGTTCATTATTTGTTACCCGATCTGGTACTATTCTGTTTAGGTCGCTAATAAGGAGCTTTGTATGATTTACTGGCGATATAATCGTAAAAGCTTTTTCCACCAAGCGACAGTAAATTTTATTAAGCTAATTTTTAAAGTGTGAAAATGTGTTTTTAATTATGAAATTCGCCGTTTAAATTCGGGCTTGGTGCTTTAAGCTGTAATGGAAATATTAAAAATGTTTTTATTTTAATTGTTATTTATCTCACAAAAAAACGAAAGCATTTATTATCATCTAAAGTGCTTCAATTGTGGTTTCATATGAAACTAATATTCAGACAAAAAACACAACAAAATAAACCAACTTAACACTATATCTGCAGAAGGCAACGGTAAACCACTCCAGTAACACTTCACGGAAGAGTCTTCAGAGATCCCAATGTGCTCAGAGTCCTATACATGCTTTATTTTGGAGCAGACTCAAAATTGGCTCTGTGATATGGAGTCCTCACGAGTCCAGATATTCCATTATGCTGGAGAGGGTTCAGAAAAAAAATCTGAGGTATCTCTTCAGGAGGGAGTATGGTAGAGAATGAAGATTGATGACGTTAATAGCCTTATGGAAATGAATCATGGAACTGGCAGAAAAAGGATGAGAGCATAATATATGCGGTAGAGATGAGGTCCCTAAGACGTATGTATGGTAGAACGATATACGACAGAATCTCAAATGCTGATATAAGAAAGGATTGTAGAGCGGAAGAAGGATTATGAACAAAATTATGAAAGGATCGTTGCATTGATTCGGACATATGGAGCGCATGGATGAAAAAAAATTGTTGAGAAAGTAAAGGTTGGTCATGTTAGAAGTCGGAAGAATCGACGTGCGTGTATGAATGTGGAGGAAGCTGGAGAAATGTGTCAGGATAGAGTAGTGTGGCGGTCTATTATCTCTGCCTACCCCTGCGGATAAACGGCATGACGGTTTTGATGGTTTGCCTTTGATGAATTATCTTACATGGAAAACATATATCATTTTCTTAAGTCGAAATCGTTACAATTCTGTTTTTGCTTTGGAAAAGACTTTGTTCATTTCTCTTAGTCAACCGTAACTCGTAGTCGGGGTAAAATATTATAGTTTAATTGTATTTAATACCTTGAAGGGGATCGTAACTTTGTTCTCTCAGCGGCCTCCGCGGCATCTTTAGTTCAGTGTCGGGCTGTGAAACCCGATTAAAATATGGTATTATTAACAATGCAGAAAGTTGCCCGGAACAGAGATTCTAGTTAAAACTCGATGGACACTGTTTTCATTGGTGCGCACTACCAATGCCGTCTCGAAATCTTTGTTTACCAGGCCGTAATGTTGTATGAATTAAATGTGCGGCCGGTTTGATCTGACAGCTGTCAAATGTCAACATTTTAAAACAATTATTGCGTCTTTTTCGAAACAATTAATAAACATAAACATTTTGCTATGCAGACGACGCCACAATCGTGGCCGAAAATCAAAGCGACTTGCAAGCAATGCTCTCAAAGTTTGATGAATCCTGTTCAAAATATAACATGATCATATCCACCCCAAAAACGAAGTGTATGACATTCGCAAGAAATCAACTGAGATGCGAAGTCTCCGTACGCCAGGAGGAAATTGAACAGGTGGACCTATTCAGATATCTCGGAAGCGAAGTAACCAGCTCTAATGACCTCCCCAGAGAAGTAAGGTCACAGGTGGATAGGGCTGCAGCAGTTGCAGGCTGCCTGAAAGATGTCATATGGAGAAACAGGGACATGAGGACTGACAGTAAGGTTCCCATCTACAAGACCTGTGTGCGACCAATCCTCACATATGGCATTGAATCGAGGGCAGATACTGTCAAGACAAAGAGCATGCTCAGGACAACCGAGATGAAAACGCTCCGCGCTATAGCTGGCAAGACCCTACGTGATCGAGTTAGGAATACAGCAATCCGAGAAATCTGCGAGGTCGAAGATGTGGTCAGATGGGGACGTCAAAGACGGCGATACTGGCATGAACACGTAGAAAGGATGAGCTCAAATAGAATACCACACATAGCTCTCCATGGAACGCCAAACGGACAACGCCGACCAGGAAGACCCCCGAAACGGTGGAGAGAAAGCTGGAGTTCAGCATCTCAAGAGGACCCGCCTGAAATAACAGACTCCCGAGTCTACAAAAAGGGAAGAAGAAGAAGAAGAAACATTTTTAAATAAGAAGAAGTAAAGAATAAGGAAGTAAGGTATAGAAGAAGTAAGGTCACAGATGGATAGGGCTGCAGCGGTTGCAGGCTGCCTGAAAGATGTCATACGGAGAAACCAGGACATGAGGACTGACAGCAAGGTACGCATCTATAAGACCTGTGCGCGACCAATACTCACATATGGCGTTGAATCGAGGGCAGACACTTACAAGACAAAGATGATGTTATGTGTTTCGGACAATCAGTCCTTCTTCAGTAAAGATACATTTTGTATCTTTACTGTATTTAAAATGTGGTGACGGTGAAGGCTGGAGAGTGCGGCATAATGACGAGCTGTACAATATTTACAAAGCTCCCAGTCTCTCCATACAGGTCAGACTGAATAGACTGAGATTGGCCGGTCACGTGCAGAGGATGCCGTCATCGCGAACCCCAAAAAGATTGCTGGAGTGGCACCCAGGTGGTAGCAGACCAATTGGACGACCAAGGCTGCGATGGGAGGATGAAGTTGGGAGAGATGGAACAAGATTGTTAAGAGTGTCAGATTGGAGGGTCGAAGCGGAAGACAGGAGGAGTTGGAGGCGAAGAATACTGGAGGCTAAGGCTCGATATGGGCTGTAGGGCCATCGAAGAAGAAGACTGTATTTAAAATGTATCTTAACCGAAGAAGGACTCTTTGTCCGAAATATGTCTATGTAATTATATTTTTTAAAAATATAACTGTTGTTATAATTGTATATTACAAAGTATATAAAAAAGAAAAAAAGAAATATTTTTTTTTGTACTCTGTCTACCCCTGCTGAGAAAGATAAGGGTGTGGTGGTTATTAAGCTAATAATTCATAATTAATTTGTTGTATAAACATACATTTTCCTTCTGCCCATTCGTTTGTTTATCCTTTTCATAAATAGAACATTCATACTACTTCATCATAATTACAGCATCATAATGAATCGCAAAGTAAACCGCAGCCATATTAATGATGGTCCATTCTTAGTACAATGGTTGTCATTCCGTATGCAGCGCAGCTCTTTGTAGCTGTGCCTGTACCCAGTAACACAATATTCCCCTCAGCCTCTATGCTTCCCACGCGTTAGTTCCGGGTTCCAGATTGCCTTGACTCTCCGTCCCCAGTAATACCGGATCCGGAACAAGGGATAACACTTTCGGGACCGGAAACACTATTTATACCACATATTCAACAAGTTTAACCTTGACATCTTAAATCTCATCATTCCATAAGGATTAACTGTATCTCAATAGAGACGAAGATGTAAATTGTTTTTCTGGGAACATTTCTGCTTAATGCTTTCCAATCTTAATAGATGACGCTAGTGTAGAGTGAACTAAAAAATGTAAAGATAGGCGTGGAATCCTACCATATATACAAGTTCCAAAAATTTGTCAGACGTGGTGGCCATAAGAAAAAAGCGTAATGGGGAATGTTGTTAAACATAAAGCGATCGCTCAACCCAACCAATGACAGGTCATGAGTCCTGTAAGCGCCTCGGCCACCACATTATGTTCCCAGAAAAACAATTTACACCTTCTTCTCTATGGAGATACAATTAATCCTTATAAAATAAAAATAATTTATCCGCAATGGGTGGAATCCAGTATTTGTCTACAAGAATTTGTATACATTCAAAATGCTCATCATTTTACTTTATATGCAAATTCATATGTACAGAAAAATGTCCGTTGCATGCACACTGCTAACTTACTAACTAACTAACCATCACGCCGTTTCCTCGGAGGGATAGGCAGAGAAAATGGATCGCCGCATTGTTCTATCCTGACACAACTCTCGCGCCTCTTCTACATTCACACATCGTGACATGCACGCTCGTCGATTGTTCCTACTTCGAACATAGCCGCCTTTCAGTAATCGATTAATTTGATCATGCCATGTCTTCCTTGGCCTTCCTCGACTTCTTTTTCCATTCACGCTACTTGTATATATCATTTTAACGATTCTTCCCTCATTCATTCGTTCCATGTGTCCAAACCATCTTAGTGACCCTTTCTTGATTTAATTTATCACGCATTCACCCGCCTCACATTCCTTTCTTACTTCATCATTATATATTTTATCATACATTGATTTTCCACACATCCTTCTTAGTGACCTCATTTCTACGGCATTTATCCTACTTTCATCCTTCTTCTGCTAACTCCCACTTCCATACATAAGGGTTGGCACTAGAACTACATTGTGCACTGCCATCTTTGCTTTAGTCGATATATTTCTATTTGCGATAATGACGGAGAACTTTTGCACACTGCTTATTCTAACATATTGTTTAGAGATTATTTATCTAACAGCAAATCGTGTCCATAACCTAAAAAGCAGACAACTATCCATGGAAAGGCAAATGCTCGGCGTGAGTCTCCGAGAAAAATAAGAAACGAATAAATAAGACGCCGAACTTGCTGACATCTTGGATCGTACTGCTAAATTAAAGTGGCAGTAGGCTGAACATATAGCAAGACAGGGCAGTACCCGATGGGCATCCAGTTTTTCAACTGTTAAAAATAATTTTCGTGATTTTTCGAACCTTTATCTGTATTTGTTCCTGTGTCAATTTGAATCATTTCTTTGATAGCATTTTGAAGTTGAAGTTATTGTAACACCTGATGATGTCAACATAGGTTGACAAAACAGCGGTCGCGAATAATTAAAATATATAAAATGTGTTACCATAAAACAGCGTTTTATAATTAAACAGTTAATAATATTTAAGAACAATAAACCGTCACGCCGTTTCACAGTAGAGGAAAGCAGAGAGAATGTACCGCCACACTATATCCTGGCACACCTCTCTAGCTTCCTCCACATTCATACAGCGAGTCATACACGCACGTTGATTCTTTCGACTTCTAACATGACAAACCTTTAAAATTTGATTAATTTGGTCATGCTATGTTTTCCTCAGTCTGCCTAGACTCCGTACTCCGTTTACATCATTTACGTATACTTTCTTAACCATTGTTTCTCCATCCATGCGCTTCATATGTCCGAACCAACGCAGCGATCCTTAATGAACTTTTTGCTTTAACAATTTGTAAAACTCCATATTAAATTGAGAACTTCTGTGTTCTAGAAGTTTTATGAAGGGACTGAACTGGTTTATAAAGCATTAAACAGCTGTTTCGAGCTACTGGGGATAGAGTTACCTACTCTAAAGTGATAGTCAACCTCTGAGAGATCTTACACGACACCAAAATAAGAAGAATGTTTCTTTATCAAATAAAAAATTAATTCATGATTAACCTTTCCCTTACGGTGCTAAAATAAAAACGTGCGTTCCGGTGTAGGGTAGTCAGTACGCGTTAAAAAATTAGCGATTTTAAATCGGAAAAATAGGAACATACATAGCTAATCCCCTTATATAATTATAATTGAAGTAAAAAATTATAATAATTGAGATTTAATTGCTAAAAAAATAAAAAAAAAACATCTGGCAACGCTCACGGAATGGGCATAGATCCGCTCTGGTCGCAAGCCCGAAAGCAACTGCCGGCGGCGGCGCGACGGCCGAGAGTGAGAACATTGAGCTAGAACATATGCAAGAGTGAGATGCAAATATAGTGTCGCGTACTCAGCGCTACGAATTTTGTTTCCGATGTTCACAAAATACCTCCGGTGTACCCGATGATTTCTGATTATTATTAATATTATTTTTTTAATCAATGCGTAAATATATTATGGAGGAATACCTACAATCTTAACCTTGTATTTATTAAATGTATAGAGTTATTGATGGTTATTAGAAGCAACGTGTAGAAGATACCCATCACAGGGGAGGGAGGGTTAAATAATGTTGAAAACGTATTGCCTGTCCGGAAAGAGTTACCTGCCCACGCAAACACGGCAGCAGGGGTGGGAGGGTGTGGGCGGTAGGGGTGGTTAGGGCGGGAAGCGCTACGCAGGCAGTCCAGGGAGGGAGGCAGACGCGGGGCGGGCCCGCCTCCCTGCCACCGCATTGCGCCTGTTGCAGGCTGACCATGAGCTGCACTTGTTGGTCCCGGGAAAGCTCCCCAAGTTCACGGCTTCGCTCTAACTTTAGAAAGCTTGTAAGGGTTTTTAATTAATTATTCATTAATGAAACTCTTAACACGATTAAAAGCTTCACATATTTTTAAATCCATTTTTAAATTTCACTCAAACAAAACAGTTTATCAAGTTTAAATTTATTTTAACCATAATTTCGTTGCTATATGTAGTAAAATAAATACAGATTACTTTTCGCATTCTACCCCTAATTTCTATGTTCTTTCGGAATCCTTGTTGTCCCTCTGGCTATTTCCCACGACACTTATTGCTCATACTTTAAATATTTAAAGGGCTTCTTTTGCTTTGTTCCAGGTAAAAACACTCTACCATACATTAAGATGTACAAAAGAAAACACTCCCGATTTGGTAAGTCGTATTTGTATACTAGCAAGCATTTTTGAACCGCCTCTATATTTATATTATACTGTATTAATACATACGCTATATTTAAACGTATTATGCACATTTAATAAAATGAGAACATTCTTTTGCGACGATAATCTTAACTTAAAACTCCGACAAATAATGATTAAATGTTATATATGGTCAGTTCTACTATATACCTGCGAAACCTGGACTCTGAAAGTGAATGTAATGTACCGGAGCGTTCGAGATGTGGATATACCGCAGAATGCTCCGTATACCGTGGACCGATAGGGTAAATAATATAGACGTACTGCAGAGAGCCAGAGCCAATAGAGAGCTGTTGTCAAGTGTAAAAATAAGAAAGGTCTCATATTTGGGTCATGTGCTAAGGGATAAAGTGGAGAGACGTCAGGGAGTTGGTAGAAGGCAGCTGTTCTGGCCGCAGAATATCAAAGAGTGGACAGGAATAACAAGAGTTCAGAACCTGTTCTAAATGGCGCGGGATAGAGATGCCTTTGCTGTAGTGGCATCGAAAGAAGATATACGAGTATTTTGATTTTAAAAGCCTTATTTTTTTTTAATTTAACAATCAGTTTCGCTCTAAACAGAGCTTTGGCTAAAATAGAAAACTGTTGTTTTTTTGTTCTTTATTTTCTTTTAATAGATCTGACGTTTTATAACACGGAAATCACGTCTTCCGAGATGATGAGGTCCAGCTGTCCCTCCTTTTCTTAGGTGGTCTTCCAAGTGGACGGTGTCCGGAGAGGATTTCATAAGTGGCTGTATATGCGAGTCTGTTACTATTCAATCTGGCTACACGGTGCCTCCAGTATCCTGTGGATATACTCCATCGAACATGTCCTATATTTCGGAGTTTTTTTTATGTCTGCGTTATGGAAGCAATCTTGAAGGGTTTTTCCAGTAATGGATAATAGGACCTTCATATCAGATGTTTTAAGCAGACCCTTGGTTCCCACATTATCGGCCCGCGTCTCTACAGCATACGTCATGATAGGTCGCACGTCTTATAAATTTTAACCTTGCTATCAATACCATCGATCAACCACCATATTCTCTGGATTTAGCTCTATGTGACTTCCTTCTGTTCCCAAAACTCAAGTTGCCTCTCTGTGCAACCAACCCGTTTCCAGTATATTGAAGATAAAATTCGTGGAAGGTGTTAAAGACCATACCAGAATGTGCCTACCAGAAATGTTTAGAAGAATAGAAAAACGCTGGAATATGTGTATTGCATCCAATTGGGGATACTTTTAAGGCGGCAAAATAAATATTGACGAATAATTAAATATTTTGCGTTTTAGTTGCAATTTACGGGTACTTTATAGTCACCGTACTATGTCATGATGGGTTGCACACATGCCATATAAATTCTGATCTTGTTGTCAATACGCGTATATTTGTTCTTCCAGCCCAGATTTTTCATTTTTAGTTTTTTTACTTTTTTTAAAGCTTCGATTCGAAAGTGAAAGCGAAACCGGTTGGTAATTTTAATAAATATTATACATGCACACGGTAATAATCTTTTTGATAATCTGTTTATTTAAAAGAAAAAAATATATTTTACAACATTTATTAATAGAGAACGGAGTTCTTGTGCCGAACATTAATCTTGTTCTTCTTCTTCTTCCTTGTTGTAGACCTATGGGGTCTGTTCTCCAGAGTGTTGCTCCTTCTGTAGGGTAGACTCCCAGCTGTCCTTCCATCTTTTAAGAGGTCTTCTACGAGGACGATTTCCGTGAGGCTGATTATGTAGTGCAATATAGGGGAGTCTGGTGGTATCCATTCTTCGAACATGACCGTACCAGTCACTTTTTCGCTGTCTGCTCCATATTATAATATTTTAATCCATATTAATTTGATTTAACTAATTTTAATCTATATTTCAAAAATGATTTAATAGCATGAATAAATGCTAATGGAAATGCTTAGATTGACGTGAATATTTTTGTCCCTTTTTACTACAGGGTATAATGTGCCATTTATTAATACAAAACGGAGTTCTAGTGCCTAATTTTAATCGATATTTCAAAAATGATTAGACAACATTAATTATTTTTTATAAGGATTAATTGTATCTCAATAGAGACGAATATGCAAATTGTTTTCTGGGAACAGAATATGGTGGCCGAGGCGCTTACAGGACTTATGACCTGTCATTGGTTGGGTTGAGCGATCGCTTTATGTTTAACAACATTCCCCATCCTTCTTACGACCACCACGTCTGACAAATTTTTGGAAGTTGTATATATGCTACAATGCTGCGCCTATCTTCACATTTTGCTGGGATGAGACAACATTAATTTATACTAATCGAAATGCTTAGATTGACGTGAATATTTTTGTCCCTTTTTACTACAGCGCGTAATGTGACATTTTAGAATCCATTTTAATGTATGTATTCCATCACTTTCACTGATACATGCGGAAATGAATCACCGGTCTCATCCCTTCGGATGCCATGGAAACTATATTCTTGTCATTGATGGATGTGGTAAACTCAATTATGGAATACCACTTTGGTACCTGTACAAGTAGGTACCTGTTAATTTTGGCTCGTATCTATCAAACCAAAATTTCATTTGTTTCAAACGATGCATATTTATCATTCTCCACATATTGTATAATATAATATTTAAAAATAAAATCCTTTATTTTCCATCATAGTCTTGGTGTCGAGAATGTATGAGGTATGCAAGTCGAAGGATTTAATGATGAATGTCGAAAAGTCAAAGGTGTTAGTTTTTGAAATGGAAGAGCAAATGACAGTTTGTAATATAGGTGTAAATGAAGAGAACTTGAAAGGTAAGCGAATTTGTGTATTTTGGTAGCATGTTCACAGCGGACGGCCGAACGGACAGAGAAGTTGAAAGAAGGGTTGGTGCGGGTAACAAAGTGAATGGAGCTTAAAAAATAATTATTGGAAACAAGAATTTATCAATGAAAGCGAAAATGGCCGTTCACAATGGAGTTCTGGTCTCAACCCTAATGTATGGAAGCGAAGCATGGAACTGACAAAAGAAAGATGGGAGCAAAATAAACGCGGTAGAGATGAGGTCCCTAAGACGTATGTGTGTAGAACGATGTACGACAGAATCTCAAATGCTGATATTAGACAGGAATGTAGAGCGAAATATGGTATAATGAACAAAATTACGAAAGGATCGCTGCGTTGGTTCATATGACATATGGAGCGCATGGGTGAAGTAAGAATGGTAAAAAAAGTGTACGTTAACGATGTAAATGGAGTACGGAGTCGAGATAGACCGAGGAAAACATGGCATGACCAAATTTAAAGGTTGGTCATGTCAGAAGCCGGAAGAATCGACGTGCGTGTATAACTCACTGTATGAATGTGGAGGAAGCTAGAGAGGTATGTCAGGAAGAGTAGTGGGGCAGTCAATTCTCTCTGCCTACCCCTGCGGGGAAACGGCGTTATGGTTTGTTGTTTATTTAAGTATGTATATTCTCTTCTTATTATTATTCTTCTATAGGTCTAACAACCTGTTGTTGGTTGCATATCTATCCTCTTGGGATGCGGTCTGCCTACTATCTCGGCATTTTTTCGATGGTCGGAAATCCTCTGGTAGATTGTCTTTGGCTATCTTTTGATTTTGGAATCATAAGAATGAAAACTATTGTTTTCTAGAAGTTTTATTACATTCTTCTTCTTCTTATTTTTGTCCTGTCACACCTCAGTGGTGCATAGGGCCTCAAGGAATCTTCTCCACCCGACTCTATCGTATGCCTGATGCCTAACATCATCCCAAGTGAAGCCTGCTGCCTTAACCTCGTCCTGCAGGACTCTTCTCCAGGTGGCTCTAGGTCTGCCTCGTTTTCTCTTTCCCCCCATAGGGGACCAGTATAGTGCACCCTGAGCGATGCAGGCTGGGTTCCGTCTCGAGTGTGATCGATTCACTGCCATTTGCGTCTAGCGACTTCTTCTCTAATTGGCTTTTCGCCTGCCATGGTCCAGAGAACGGCATTTGACACTGTTTGAGGCCAATAGATTTTGAATATTGAGCGAAGGCACCTATTTATAAGGCATTCTATTTTATGCATTCTACTTCATGCATTCACATAAAATATAATAAAACTTCTGGAAAAGATACGTTTTCATTCAGTGCAGTGCCACAAATCCTCTCAATATGTCAGAAAAGTCAGCCTACTCTCATTCCCGAGATCTCTCATCGTAGATACATGTGTTGGTTGCTGGTTGTTCATTGTGTATCTATAATACACAGTTTTCAAGAATAATTGATGTCAGGAATAAATATACCTATTTGTTTCTGAACAAATAAGTTCTCAATAGGGCCCCGAATCAGTTCTTGGAGGTAGAGATTTGCTTTTAGGGAGTCTTTGTTCTTGAGTCGATTCCGATTAACTTCATTAGTTCATAATAAAACTTGTCAGACGGACGATACAATCACAGAAGCTGTGGCACCCGGCAAAGATCTATGTACTAATTCGGTCCATATAAGTGTCCTCTAGACTCGGAGATGTTTCCGAGAAATTGTTTTTGTTTTCACAGGCCACGTGATTGGCGAGTTCGACGGCCCTTGACCGGTCCAGCGGCGTTTACCGGTTCCGTTTCGGCGCAGCCAGTTACGGGCTGAACCGGCAGGGACGTTTGTTACGTAACTAGTACTCTATTGTTTGTTCTCGTCCGTACGTATTACGGTTAAAACCGTGACGTAATTGAATATATCTCTTGATTTTGTAATTAATACGAATAAAATCGTCTGTTTTCTAGAAGTTTTAATATAATTTATAGGAATGACATATTTCGCTTGTCTAAGGCATTATCAAATATGCCTTAGACAGGCGAAACATGTCATTACCATAAATTATAATAAAACATCTGGAAAACTGTTAATTATTTTTTATGCAGTTCATTCTTTCTGCCTATCCCTTCGGTGGTGAGATAGTTAGTTAGTTACATAATATTTCAAGAAACAATAAAAATCATGACGAGAGACGATACATGATTTTTGTGTCACAGATCGTAAGATCTATTAAAAGAAGAAGAAGAAGAAGAAGAAAATAAATAATAATATAATAATTAATATTTTTAACTGAAATTTCTCAGGAGAAGTTCATTTTAAATAATTTGATAAAATTTCTTCAATAATATCATATATTTAGTGTGCTTCCACTAAATATTAAAGTTGTCATCGCAAACAAAAACCTATCAAAAAAAGCTAGAATGGCAGTGCACAATGGTGTTCTTCTTCCGACCCTTATGTATGGAAGCGAAGCATGGAACTGGCAAAAGAAGGATGAAAGTAGAATAAATGCAGTTGAAATGAGATCTCTTAGAAGAATGTGTGGATACTCTGTGTATGATAGAGTGCCGAATGAAAATATAAGAAGTGAATGCGGTGCGAATGATAGTGTCATGAACAAAATAATGAAAGGATCATTAAGATGGTTTGGACATATTGAAAGAATGAATGAAGAAAGAATGGTAAAAAACTTATATGTTAATGATGTAAATGGAACCATAAATAGAGGAAGACCGAGGAAAACGTGGCACGATCAAATAAATCAAATATTGAATGTCGGCCATGTGAGGAGTCAGAGAAATCGACGCGCGTGCATGACACGATGTATGAATGTTGAGGAAGCGAGAGAAATATGTCAGGAAAGAAAAGTGTGGCAGTCCATTCTTTCTGCCTACCCCTTCGGGGAGACGGCGTGATGGTTAGTTAGTTAGTTAGTTAGCTTCCACTTCTGTTTATCGTCGACTGTTTTCGGCAGCTTGCTGCCATCTTCTGGTACCTACATAAAATTTTATTTAATTTATAAGATAAATACAAATAGAAGCACACTAAATATACAATAATAAAGACATTTTATACATTTTTTTTTTGATTTCATAATTAAATAAAAATCTTCATTTTTTCTTGATATATTACATAAGCAACTAAATTTAATTTGAATTTCCACGTTTGAAATGTTCTCGTTGTCCCTCCCCTCTCTCTCAAACCTTATTAGTTAAAAATGAAACCCCACCCTTAGCCATAAATCTACCCCCATTTTTACTATAAAGGTAACGATTCTGTGTTAATTTATTGTTTAAATCAGTCCAATGATAAAGAGTGTTTTTTTAGAGATTTAATTTTTAAGCTGGCAACATTTGACAGTTGTAGTCAGTAAGTTTTGACATTTCACCATGAATAGACTGACGTCGTTTTCGCACCACGTACACTCTAGTGAATAATACGCATCCACAAAGACGACAATTGGATTTCACGATTGCGCTTCATTCGAGCTAGCCGTGGCGCTTATATGCCCGAAATCATATTTAAACAATAATGGCTTAAAATTATCTATTAAATAAAGTCAATATCATAGACATTTACATTATTTTAATGTGTTTTTTTTTCATTATGAAAATGTATTGTATACCTCTAAAAATACACCCTATACAAAAATGCTTTTTTGTTTATTCGAATACTTATTGTTTCTTGAACAATGAAATATAACTCTATATTTGTATGATTGAAAAATACGTTATTATATTAATGTCAAAATGGTTATTCATACCGCCTTCAATTTGAAAAGCCCATCGTTCTGGTCATTGCATTGGCAATACGAAGTCACGATCTTTCTTATGCAATCGCCATCGTTGCTTTTGTTCCCAAACCTTCGGGGACCTCACAAATAATTCAATGGAAATGATATCAAATCCGCGCCGGTGCACCAAACGGCCTGGATCATATGTTGAGTGAACTCATCGCAGGCAGAGATTGGTGCGACCTTTCGGCGCGAGATGCTCGCTGAACGAATTTCGTGCCCAACAAAGAGATTTGTTAAGGCGAACCCGCACACAGACAATGCTCGATCAAATTGCGCAATTTGGCACCGTTTTTAAATTTTGATTAATTTTGATTCTATTCTTAATTTAAAAAATACATATTTAAAGCTATTCAAATAATGCTTCTTTTGGCGCATTTAGAAAAGAGTAAAATTAAGAGCTGCGCGCGCAGCCTGTAACGGAAAGATGACATTATAAAGTTAGCCATCAATGATATAGAAAGTATACGTTAATGATGTAAATCGGGTACGAAGTCGAGGCAGACCGAGAAAAACATGGCAAGACCAAATTAATCAAATTTTAAAGGTTGGTCATGTTAGAAGTCGGAGGAATTGACGTGCGTGTATGACTCGTTGTATGAATGTGGAGGAACCTAGAGAGGTTTTCCAGGATAGAGTAGTGTGGCGGTCCATTCTCTCTGCCTACCCCTGCGGGGAAACGGCGTGATGGTTTGTTGTTGTTGTTGTTGCCATCAATGATAAATAACGCCCGGACATTGACATGACACAGTCTTCTTCTTCTTCTTCCTCTTAGTTTAGGTCGTATGACCTGTTTGTGACGATGGGCTGTCCTGAGATGATGATGTCCAGCCATCTCTCCATCTCTTCGGCGGCCTTCCTGGTAACCTCTTGTTGCTTGGGTTTTCATCTTTAACAATTTTTTTAATTCTTGTATTCTCCATGCGGTCCACGTGGTCTCTCCAAAAGCGCCTTCTGCTTCTTCCCCATCTCACTATGTCCTCAACACCACAGACAGATCTTACCGTCTCATTTCTGATCCGATCTCTGAGGGTTTTGCCTGCGATTCTTTATTGGTATCGGCTCTGACCTCTATCCATACGTCATGATGGGGCGAACGCACGCCTTGTATATCTTGACTTGATATATCTCGAAATACGAACGTACGAGTCCTGCTAGTAGCATAGGTATTTAAAAAAAAATATTGTTAATTTTTTTTGTGATGTATTAAATATAAATAAACTAAAATTGAAAACATCTTACAAGTGTAGGCATCGTTATAACATTCTCCCACTTGTTTAGATAAAAGAATCATAAAATCTATAATTTATTTTTATCGTTCATACTTAAATAATTCCGGCACGCATAACTAACCTGCCTTAGGTGATGCCGGTAAAGGATACTTAGTTTCAGTCTAGTTTAGACATCCACATTTATTTCTCTTTTTCTCTCTTTTTTTTTGTATACAACAGGTCGTTTAAACCCAATTACTATATACTATTTATTTTAGATACTATTATATATTGATTCTCATGACATGTGATAGGTAGCCAATCTCTCGCCATTTTATTGTCACGTGAATTCTACACCAGACCAAAGACAGTATGACAATCACACTGCCGTCGCTGGGAATCGAACCCGGGACCTTCGGTATGGAAGTCAGAGCTCATACCACTCTGCCTCGAAGGTTGTCTTCTTCTTCTTCTTATTCTTAATGAAGGCCTATTGTCCTGTTCCTTAAGAGGAATTAACCTCCTGCGAAGTCGACTCCCAGCTGTCGATCAATCTCTTCGGTGGTCTGCCCGGGGGTCGCTTGCCTTGGGGCTGGCCGTGTAACACAATGAATGGAAGTCTGGATGGATCCATTCTCCTCACGTGTGCATACCAGTATCTTCTCCTTTGCCTTCCCCACCTATCGACATCTTCGACCTCGCATATCTCCCTTATCCGTGTATTCCTTATCCTCTCTTGCTGTGTCTTGCCAGATATATTTCTGACATAAAATTATCTATTAAATAAAGCCAATATCATAAACATTTACATAATTTAAATGTGTTTTTTTTTTCATTTTTAATATTTATTGTATACCTCTAAAAAAATACCCTATACCATCACTTTAGACTTAGACACAATCATTACAAGATCACTCTTATTGCATATGCACGATACATACATTTTTGATACTATAACTAGCAGATTGCAGAAGTGTAGAAAATTGACGATTTAACAATCAAAAACAATAATTATTTTTGCGTATACATAAGTATTGGTATTTTTTTAAGGATTAATTGTATCTCAATAGAGACGAAGATGTTAATTATTTGCAAACATAATATGGTAGTCGAGGCGTTTACAAGACTTATGACCTGTCATTGGGTGGGTTAAGCGATCACTTTATATTTAACAACATTCACCATTCCGCCCTCCTTACGACACCACGTCTGACAAATTTTTGGAACTTGTATATATGTTAATATTTTTTAATAACTTCACTGTTGGTAGGGACATCTACACTAGCGCCATCTATTAAGATAATTTGTAAGCATTAAGCAGAAAATCTTTATTAATACAATGTGAAAGGCTTTTACGCAATTATCACATTGCTAGATAACGCCTGGAGTGAAACTCCAATGTTAATGCTATTAACTTGTATTTTTTTTATAGAATTTGTATTTTTTTTTTGTATACAAATAATTTAAAAAATGATTAACCCGCAATGGGTAAAAATCTAGTATTTGTCTACAAGTATTTGTATAAAAAAAAAATCTATAAGTATTGGTACTCGACTACAGAAATTCATCGGCGCCATCTTGGAGATAAGTCTTATGAAAGGCGTACCATTGTTTGCAAAAGCATTCAAATACTTCCGCTTCGTCCCATCTTCATAATAATCTCGCCTTTGCAAACAATATACTCCTAGTTTGATATCTACAGCTGAGTCTAGGGACTCCGTGCATTTCTCATTAGCGAGGGCTCTAGAATCTCTCGGTCCGATGCATTATTCCGCAGTTGTGTTTCTACGCCACGTCATGCTTTCAATGCGATTGAAATTACCATTTTACTTTTTTGCGCTTTATTTACATCTTACCCGTGGCTATTTCCGACTGAATTCTCCCTAGATATAATAAATACCCAATCATTGGAGAAGTTATGTTCCAATGAACGCAGCAACAAAATTGTAATCAAATATATCTTTATTTGGTGTGGACTTCCTGTCTCCCCTAATCTATCGACAAATAATATTATCTAAACATGCTGTGAATATGGACTTTGAAAACTCAACGGAACTTATGCACTTTGAATGCAGCAAAGTCCAGGATATTATCTTAATGTTCCTTGATAAATCCTGCTTATAAATAGGGCATTTGCTGTATTTGTCATACACATTAATTTTGAAAACGAAGGTTATTGTGTATAAGCTTCGTTTTCAACACACATATTGTATATTTATATAATAAATCATCGAGATCCAGTCGATTTTGGAAGACCGTAACAGAGAGAAGGAGGAATATCCACTTGGGAGTTCACTTCTTTCAGCTGACTGGCAGCTCTATACATAACTCGGATATCCTGAGTGATATAGGTCAATTGTCCCCGATAATTACCTTCGTCAAAGACAACTTTTAAACTGTTTAACAACAACACCAACAAACCATCACGCCGTTTCCCCGTAGGGGTAGGCAGAGAGAATGGACCGCCACACTACTCTATCCTGGCACACCTCTCTAGCTTCCTCCACATTCATACAGCGAGTCATACTGCGATTCTTCCGACTTCTAACATGACCAACCTTTTAAATTTGATTAATTTGGTCATGATATGTTTTCCTCGGTCTGCCTCGACTCCGTACTCCATTTACATCATTAACGTATACTTTTTTAACCATTCTTTCTCCATCCATGCTCTCCATATGTCCGAATCAACGCAGCGATCCTTTCATAATAGTTTGTTGTTGTTCATTATTTACAATGAACTTCTACCATGAAATTTCAAATACCAAAAATATTTCTTTACAGCACAGTTTGTTTTATTTGCTACGCTGTAGAACCAACCTACCAAGGGTTATGCCTGTGGGTAGAGCAATCTCATTGCTTAATCGGGTCGCCTCGGAGGTCGACATATTCCGTGATAGTGTGAGTTGCCTCAGGGATGCAATATCAATGTTGTGATTGTTATCACTGATGCGTAGTCTTGCCTTAGTAGGGCGAAACGTGTTATTCCATATAAAATTAATAAAACTCCTAGAAGACAGATGTTTTCATGTATGTTTAATATTTAATATGGAGCTTTACATTATTGTTTCAGAAACAATAAATAATCCAGAAAACTCACGTTTTCTTCAATATAAAAATAATCTAGAAAACCTTTCTCTTCTTCAATATAAAAAGAATCTAGAAAACTTATGTTTTCTTCCTAATAAAAATAATCTAGAAAACAGATGTTTTCTTTAAAATAAGTTTTTATACATTGTTCAAGAAACAATGTATAAATTTTTAAGGATTAATTGTATCTCAATAGAGACGAAGATGTAAATTGTTTTTTTGGAAACAGAATATGGTGGTCGAGGCGTTTACAGGACTTATGACCTGTCATGGTTGGGTTAAGCGATCGTTTTATGTAATACAGCATTCCCCATTCTGCCCTTCTTACGACCACCACGTCTGACAAATTTTTTAATGATGTATATATGCTACTATGTTAAGAACACTTCACATTTTTATATTCAATCTACACTAGCGCCATCTATTAAGTTTAGACGTAAGCATTAAGCAGAAAATCTTTTTTTATGCAATGTGAAAAGCTACGCAAATCCTGTTCTGTTTCCAAAAAAAAAAACAATTTACATCTTCGTCTCTATTGAGATACAATTAATCCTTAAAAATGACTAACCCGCAATGGGTAAAATCCAGTATTTGTCTACAAGTATTTGTATACATTCAAAACAAAATGTATAAATTATAAATATTTATTTAATACATGTATAGATTGGATAAACTACCATGGATGGCGTTAGTGTATATATTGGATAAACTACCATGTAAAGGGTGGTCTTACAGATTAACATATATATAACTTCCAAAAATTTGTCAGACATGGTGGTCATAAGAAAAAAGGTGAAATGGGGAATGTTGTATTACATAAAGCGTGCGCTTAACCCAACCAATGACAGGTCATAAGTCCTGTAAACACCTCGATCAACTATATTCTGTTTCCAATTTGCATCTTCGTCTCTATTGAGATACAATTTACTCTTTTACTAATTTTTATTTTTTTATTTTTTTATTATTGACGGTAACAAACAGCAATTACAGTATATGAATATAAACACACAGAGACAACAAAACAAGGCCAATTACATGCTACCACAAATATTATATAACAACTGACATAAGGTTAAATATATAAGAAGAATATAGTAACACTTTGATAAGTTAAAGAGAAAACTAGTAATATTAGTAATAATGAATAATTAAAGATGAAATATAATTTAAAAATGTAAAAAAAAGAAAAAGTAGAGTAACTAGTTTCATTCGCCCCGAAGGGTTGCTTCAACCATTTTTTTAAAATCACTTTCATTAAGATGGAACACATCGATTTTATTAAAGCACTTATTGTACATGTCGCACGTCCGTTACACCGCCGCACTCTGAGCGTAGTTAGTCCGATAAGCAGGAAAGTGGAATATTATAATAGGTTCGCAGTGTGTCCTGTGCGAAGCATAGGGGTATTCAGTAATAATTTACTAAGAAGTTTGGAGTTGTCTATTTTTTGCATTATATGTACATTACATGAATTTAATTTAATCCTGTTGAATATGTAATGATCAAATATTGAACTTCACGTGAAATCGTATATAATTGACACACTTGCCAATTTCCGTCAATCGCTCCTAGGTAAGGGTGGGGTTTTTAATATAATTTGATATATCTCTTGACGGCATATGGCGGTATTCACGCATGCGTGTCGCAGTAAGCTTTTGATATACAGGGTGGATCCTTTTACACCTTTATCGTCAATCTAAAATATCTATAAAACAAGTACGATTTTTTATACAGGATGGCGCACGTTTATTTAATTTCCTGTAATAACTATTGTATTACTAACTAACCATCACGCCGTCTCTTCGAAGGATTAGGTAAAAATTATGGACCGCTACACATTTCTTTCCTGACAGACTTCTCTCACTTGTTCAATCCCGAAGCGATGACATCAATTTTTCACGGCATCGTTAGATCAAAATTAGAATATGCGAGTAGTGTATGGTCTCCGTATCAGCAGGAATATATGGATATATTAGAACAAATCCAGGAAAAAATCTGAGATACCTCAATATGCGTATGAATGGGATATATTCGAGGCTTATGCACCACAATGATCTGATTTACACAGGGTACCGCAGTCTCGAATCAAGAAGAAAAGGTACATTGATGATCTTAGGAATTAAAATACTTCGCAACCTCATTGATAGCCCATACCTCTTGAAGTTTTATAGCTTCAATGAACCAGGTAGGTATGCTCGGGCAACATGGTAGCATTTATATATGCTACCATGTTGAGAAACATTTCACATATTTTAGTTCAATCTACACTAGCGCCATCTATTGAGACTAGATGTAAGCATTAAGCAAATATTTATTAATGTAATATGAAAGGCTATCCACCCAATTATCACACATTACTAAACAACGCCTGGAGAAAACTCGCCAATTTTGATATGCTTTTTTAACTTTTGTTTTTTTGAATGTATATAAATACTTGTAGACAAATACTGGATTTTACCCGTTACGGGTTAATCATTAAGAACACTCTTATATTATTATAGTTTAAGACTGAATTAAGACACCACAAAGGTGACTTATGTAACCCTGACGAAACTCCAGCGGGAGCGTAAAGGGTTGGTTTTAACAAAAAAAATAAAATGGAATACAACAACAACAACAAACCATCAAGCCGTTTTCACTAAAGGGTAGCCAGAAACAATGTACCTACTGCCACACTTCTCAATCCTGACACACCTCTCTAGCTACATCTTCATTCATTCAGTGAGTCATACACGCTTGTCGATTCTTCCGACTTCTAACAAGGCCGACCTTTAAATTTTGGTCTATTTGGTCATGCCACGTTTTCCTCGGCTTTCCTCGACTCCGTACTCCATTCAAATCGTTGACTTATACATTCTTAACGTAGTGATCCTTTGTTTATAATACTTTCTTTCGCTCTACATTCCTTCATAATATCAGCATTTGAAACACTGTCGTATATCGTTTCAACCCACATACATCTAAGGGATCTCATGCATACCGCATTTATTCTGCTCTTATCCTTATTTTGCCTATTCCATGATTCGCTTCCACACATAATGGTTGGATCTAGACCTCCACTGTGAACTACCATTTTTTTTACAGCAATAATAAACCATTACGCCATTTCCCCGTAAGGGTAGGCAGAAAGAATGGACCGCTACACTACTCTATCCTGGCACACCTCTAGCTTCCTCCACATTCATACAGCGAGTCATATACGCACGTCGATTCTTCCGACTTCTAACATGACTTTTACTTTACAGAACTAATAAAAGTGCTTTATTATTATTTTCGATAAATACATCATTCTTAAATGTGTATTAATTACACAACACCGTAACGCGTGTGTTAAAAAATAATCACATTAACAGAAAGGTTAACAAACGTGTGACCACAATGTCAATTCGATATTGTGTAATAATTTTTTTTTAAATAAACGCGTTAGAATCTAGTAAATTTTGGGATCACCCTTCTTTCGTCTGCCAGGAGACAAGGAGTCTGAGGAGGTTTTGATAGACGGCATAACGCCAGTGACGAGGCGTGCCTACAGTAACATTACGCTCGCAGTTCCCAGACAACAAAGGCTCTGTGTCTTAAATAAGCAATGCTCATAATAAATTTTAATCTCTTCTATAAGTAATTTTATACTTTAAAGGTAGAAATATGACAAAACTTCGCAACAAAGACAAAGGTATCAAATTTTGTATTCTGTTAGTCATGGAAATCTGAAAATCTGTCCTATCTTACGCAAAAAAGCTTAAAGTGCTGTGCACAATGGAGTTCTTCTACCGACCCTTATGTACGAAAGCGAAGCATGGAACTGGCAAAGGAAGGATGAAAGTAGAATAAATGCAGTAGAAATGAGATCTCTTAGACGAATGTGTAGATATTCTGTGTATGATAGAGTGTCGAATGAAAATATAAGAAGTGAATGCGGTGCGAATGATGGTGTCATGAACAAAATAATGAAAGGATCATTAAGATGGTTTGGACATTTGGAAAGAATGAATGAAGAAAGAATGGTAAAAAAATTATATGTTAATGATGTAAATGGTAACAGAAATAGAGGAAGACCGAGGAAAACGTGGCACGATCAAATAAATCAAATATTGAATGTCGGCCATGTGAGGAGTCAGAGAAATCGACGCGCGTGCATGACACGATGTATGAATGTTGAGGAAGCGAGAGAAATATGTCAGGAAAGAAAGGTGTGGTAGTCCATTCTTTCTGCCTACCCCTTCGGGGAGACGGCGTGATGGTTAGTTAGTTAGTTCAATATTTGATTTATTTGATCGTGCCACGTTTTCCTCGGTCTTCCTCTATTTCTGGTTCCATTTACATCATTAACATATAATTTTTTTACCATTCTCTTTCTACATTCATTCTTTCCATATGTCCAAACCATCTTAATGATCCTTTCATTATTTTGTTCATGACACCATCATTCGCACCGCATTCACTTCTTATATTTTCATTCGACACTCTATCATACACAGAGTATCCACACATTCGTCTAAGAGATCTCATTTCTACTGCATTTATTCTGCTTTCATCCTTCTTTTGCCAGTTCCATGCTTTGCTTGCATACATAAGGGTCGGTAGAAATCGACGCGCGTGCATGACACGATGTATGAATGTTGAGGAAGCGAGAGAAATATGTCAGGAAAGAAAATTGTGGCAGTCCATTCTCTCTGCCTACCCTTCCGAGAGACGGCGTGATGGTTTTTTGTTGTAAACATTAGAAATAAATTATTTAGATTCACCATTGTTCTATTTTTAAATTTAAACAGAAAGCAATGCTTTAACCGAATGCCTCCCTTGCAATTTAAAAGCAGCCAACCGTATCAAACATGGCGTAGCATATTTAAAATACTGTTTATATACTGTAACAGGACCTTTGTCTGCTTTAAACGGATGTCTGGCGCGTAATAAGACACTTCCGGTCAATATCGGATGAACTTGAAGTAACTCAACCAACTGGAGAGGGTTAAAAAGTGAGAACTTAATTATGCTCATGTATTCAAAAATATTTTCGAACGTTGAATTGGCGTTTTAAAATTGAAAAAAAAAAAAAAAAATCGTTTATAAATCGAACTTAAATGAATATTGAAAGTGCTGAATTTTTTTAAGTTTAAGATATAGATTTACTTTGATTTGATTACATTTGATAATGCTTTACCTAGGTGAAACATGTCATTTCCATAAACTATACTAAAATGAATATAATTAATTGTTAAAATATAAACTTTGTTATAAATTACAATCAATTGTGATATTTGTAACAGAGATTTTATTTGACTTTTTTTTTTAAATTTCAATTTTTTTTTTTTAAATTTCAAATTTTTATTTATTTATTTTAGGGTAACAAACACCGAGTAAGTACATATATAAAAATACACAAAGAAGTACTCTAATAAGGCCAATTACATGTTACCACAAAACATAAATGAATAAACAGAGTTAACATTGTAGACTTATGAAACGAGATTTATCTAAACTAAAATCAAGATAAAACTAACTAAGGTAATAGTATAAAAATTAACAAAAATTTATTAATTTTATAAAAATTAACAAATGTTGAAATATCAAAGTGTTTCCGCAGAAACGATGGATTATCTAAAATCAATATAATTATCTTAAAGTTGCACTTAAATGGTGCACTTAAAGTTGTCATCGCAAACAAAAACCTATCAAAAAAAGCTAGAATGGCAGTGCACAATGGTGTTCTTCTACCGACCCTTATGTATGGAAGCGAAGCATGGAACTGGCAAAAGAAGGATGAAAGTAGAATAAATGTAGTTGAAATGAGATCTCTTAGAAGAATGTGTGGATACTCTGTGTATGATAGAGTGCCGAATGAAAATATAAGAAGTTAATGCGGTGCGAATGATGGTGTCATGAACAAAATAATGAAAGGATCATTAAGATGGTTTGAACATATTGAAAGAATGAATGAAGAAAGAATGGTGAAAAAATTATATGTTAATGATGTAAATGGAACCAGAAATAGAGGAAGACCGAGGAAAACGTGGCACGATCAAATAAATCAAATATTGAATGTCGGCCATGTGAGCAGTCAGAGAAATCGACGCGCGTGCATGACACGATGTATGAATGTTGAGGATTCGAGAGAAATATGTCAAGAAAAAAAAGTGTGGCAGTCCATTCTTTCTGCCTACCCCTTCGGGGAGACGGCGTGATGATTAGTAAGTTTAGTTAGTTAATATAATTATTATACTGATATCTCTTGATGGGAGTTCATTTTAAATAAAAATTAAATAAAAAGATGTTCTTTTTTATAAACCTGTTCCACTTATTGTCTTTATTACGATAGCAACCGGTTTCGCCAGGCTGGCTGTCTTCGACATACTGGGTGACCAAACCAATAAGAGGTTATTTATTTAATATGGGTATTATTTATTTAATACACAGTTTTACATCCTTGTTCAAGAAATAATAAATATGTGTACTTGTATTATTGTAATTTGTTAGAACTATTTTTGTTCGGCTTGTGATCACGCGCTTGGCGCGAAGCGTATAGTGTGGCCGGTCCCATAGTACGCCATACGTTGCGTTGGTTCCGCAGGTGTTAATCTTGACTCTTATCCTGGTACTCTGGTGTGGCCGTACCCTTACTGAGTCAACACTACTTGCAACTCGAAGCGTCCAATTTGCAACACGTTGCTCTTGTTACAAAACTTTCTAAAATCAGTGGGTGTATGTACACGGTAAAATGAACTTGCAGAAGCTTTCGTGTTAGTTGACGCTTCGTTTTAGAGCATAGGTTCCCAGAGGGGGTGGTATCTGCAGTGGAAGTTGAAGGGGGCTTGGGGGCATTTCCATAGGGGCGTTTACGTGTCCAGATATTTACATAGTGAATGGGGGCACTAAGGTAGTCAAGGAGGGCAGTATTGGGTTCGGAAAGCAAAAATATTGGGTTCGGAAAGTAATTTCGTTTTTCCCAACAGACGACTTACCATATTTGTATTTTTTCACGGCCAATTTCATACTTCGGTCGCATATTCATTATATGTTTTGATAGCTGATATAGCAAGGCTTACTTGTGAAAAAGTTCGATTGTTTCAACGCAGTAGTTTTTGGTTGACACCATTTATATTGAAAAATGACAAGTTGCATTTTCAGCATATTTTACTTTTTTACTATCGAAAAGGTAAAAATACTGTTTAAGAAAGAAAAAAAATATCCGATGTGTATCTTCTTTCTTCTTTGCTAGCCTTCTTCCTTCCACTGCTGGATATAGGCCTCTTCCAATTTTCTCCACTCGTCTCTATCCTGCCCCCTTTTTATCCAAGATTTTCCAACCCTTTTGACAATATCATCGGTCCATCTCATCGGTGGCCTTCCGACACTTCGCCTATTTGCCCATGGTTTCCAACTGAGTATCCTGGGTGCCCATCTGTTGCCACCCTGTCTAGCCAAGTGTCCAGCCCATTGCCTTTTCAATTTTGCCACTCGGTCCATGACGTCAGCAACCCTGGTGCGGCGTCTGATTTCTTCATTCCTTATGCGGTCACGCAAGCTCACACCAAGTCTTTCCGTGGACCTCTGTGTACACTTGAGCCTGTGGACACTTTTTGCTGTAAGAGTTGTTGTCTCTAGTCCGTATGTCATCATGGGCAGTATACACATGTCGTAGACCTTTCTTTTGAGACAAACCGGTATTTCATCATTTTCAAAGAACAAATGTATTACATTTTGGCAGCAACCCTGGTGCGGCGTCTGATTTCTTCATTCCTTATGCGGTCACGTAAGCTCACACCAAGTATCTGTCTCTCCATGGACCTCTTTGTACACTTGAACCTGTGGACACTTTTTGCTGTAAGAGTTGTCGTCTCTAGTCCGTATGTCATCATGGGCAGTATACACATGTCGTAGACCTTTCTTTTGAGACAAACCGGTATTTCATCATTTTCAAAGACATGTCTCAGTTTACCAAAGGCGGCCCAGCCCAGTCCAACTCTACGAGGTAGCTCTGCAGTTTGATTCTCTTTTCCGAGTCTGATTTTATGACCAAGATACACATACTCTTTCACACTTTCTATCTTATTTCCCTCTATAATAATGATGATGTGTATGGAGAAGACGTATTGACAGAACGCCAGTGCCTAAACTGGTTTGGAAAATTTCGATCCGCAATTTTGATTTTGAAGATGCACCACGTTCTGGAAGGCCAGTTTAAGCTGATGGAGAGACAATAAAGGCAGTTATGCAAACCGGCGAATAACAACTAGTGAGATCCCTGAGAGATTAAATTTATCGAATTCGACCGTTCATGATCATTTGAAACGACTAGATTTAATCTCAAAGCTCGACATATGGGTTCCTCATATTCTTACGGAAAGAAATTTGTGCCGTCGCGTTGACGGCTATGTTTTGCTTCTCAAACCCCAAAAAAAAAAATGATCCATTTCTGAAGCGCATCAACACAGGGGACGAGAAATGGGTTGTTTACAAATACAAGAGATTATGGAGTAAAAAAGATGAAAAAAAAATGTTTGGGATTACAAAGGAATCGTTTTTTAGCTTCTATCCGATAACACAACGATCAATTTTAAAGGGAACTGTCATCAGCTGGACATATTAAATGATTCTCGTTAACAGAAAAGGGCAGAATTGATCAATAGAAAAGGTGTAGATCAATAGAAAAGGTGTACCAAGATAATGCGAGACCTCATACACGATTACTAACTGGCCAAAAGCTTTTACACCTTGAATTGGATATACTGCTACACCCACCATATTTTTCAGGTCTGGCACCTTTTGATTTTTATTTGTTCCGGCTTCTACAAATTTAACAAGGTAAAACCTTTACTTCGAATGAGTAGGTCAAAAACCCCATGGATCAGTTTTTTGATAGGACAGAGCAAAAAATTTATGAGTGGGGAATCATGTTGCTTCCAAAAAAATGATAAAAGGTATTAGACCAGAACGGACAATATCTAATTAAATAAAAAAAATATTTACTAGAAGAAAATCGTCTTTCATTTTCAAATAAATAAAAAAACTAAATTGTATTCCAAACAACCCAATATTTAAATATAAAGTGGTTATACAGTGTTAATAATTCATAATTTTCCTTCCAAATGTGTTTAATCTATACATTTATTAATTAAAAAAATTCTAACCACAAAATAGTGCTTCATATGAAAATTTCAACAGACATTTCGAACAATATTAATGTTTAAGGCATATTTTGAGTACACGTAAAATATAATATATACAATTTAATACCACGAACGCATGAGGGATGGTTCGACATTAGGAAGACAAGATACCCTCTAAATTCAAGAGTATTTGACTTCTGAACGTACTTTCACTAATATGAAAGGCGTCGATCTCCGAGGAGACCGCGTTCAAGAGACTAATTGTTCTTCCCACCGGTGTCACCATAAGCACGTTGGTTCTGGTGGCCGGTAGGTAAAACAATCTTTATCTCCCAGCATGCAGAACCAACCTGCCTCTGGTGATGCCGGTGGGGAGAGCAATCAAACTGCTGAACATGATCGCTTCGAAGATCGATGTCTTTCATATTCGTGAAAGTACATTCAGAAGACAAATACTCTCGACTTTGGAGAGTATTTTGTATTCCTAATGTCGAACCATCTCTCATGCGTTCCTGGTATTATATATTCATTATGTTTTACCTGTTCTCAATAGATGCCTTAAACTATAAAAAATGTTTGTAATGTCTTTTGAGAAAATAAACTGATTTGATTTGATTTGATTTACTGTCGCTGACTGAGATATCAGGGACAAAAATATTGATGATGATTTTTGTTATCATTATTATTATTTCTATTATTATTATTATTATTATTTCGTTGAATCGCTCTTTACATCATGACAGCATGAACCAAATCAATGTTAAGGTCGCTATCATAGTGATGATTCTCGAGACATGTGATAGGTAGTTAATCTGTCGCCATTTTATTGTCACGTGAATTCTACACCAGACCAAAGACAGTGTGACAATCACACTGCCCTCGCCAGGAATCGAACCCGGAACCTTCGGGGTGGCAGTCAATGCACTTACCACTCGGCCACGAAGGTCGTTATGAAAGAGGGAGCGTTGTATTTTTCGTTTAAACGGGTGGTGTTCCAGAAAAGTTTGGGAACCTGTGCTTTAGAGCTTTACACAAAGCAACCGCACGACTTATGGCGCTCTTGCTGAAACTTGAACTTGCGGTGAAGTTTTCTCATTGCGCTCTCTTGCAATTCTCTAGTTTCGCGTTTATGTTCAGAATTAAAGTTTGCATCTCAGAGTAGAGCTTAATAAGATCACACCTCGAGTGCATATGTTCATGACTGTTCCCTAACACCGCTGTTTCCAAGTGTTAAGTTAACTATTTTTACTTTGACGCTCTTAAAAGATTAATTCTAACGAAATTATCCTTGTTGTACTAATTTCTTAAATTATTGTTTAATGTACATAAACTTATTGAACGCTAAGGCATTAACATTTTGAAATTCCATAGTAATATACTTAGGAAGTTGAAAAACTTTGTATAATCCCCTATTTATTAAAACATTTTAAAAAACACGACTTGTTTCGGAGGATTTACCTAAAGTTGGAGGTATTTAGGTAGTATGTTTACAAGAGATGGGAGAGTGGAGAGGGATATTGAAAGAAGCGTTGGGGCAGGCAACAAAGTGAATGGTGCACTTAAAGTTGTCATAGCAAACAAAAACCTATCCAAAAAAGCTAGAATGGCAGTGTACAATGGTGTTCTTCTACCGACCCTTATGTATGGAAGCGAAGCATGGAACTGGCAAAGGAAGGATGAAAGTAGAATAAATGCAGTAGAAATGAGATCTCTTAGACGAATGTGTGGATATTCTGTGTATGATAGAGTGTCGAATGAAAATATAAGAAGTGAATGCGGTGCGAATGATGGTGTCATGAACAAAATAATGAAAGGATCATTAAGATGGTTTGGACATATGGAAAGAATGAATGAAGAAAGAATGGTAAAAAAATTATATGTTAATGATGTAAATGGTACCAGAAATAGAGGAAGACCGAGGAAAACGTGGCACGATCAAATAAATAAAATATTGAATGTCGGCCATGTGAGGAGTTAGAGAAATCGACGCGCGTGCATGACACGATGTATGAATGTTGAGAAATCGAGAGAAATATGTCAGGAAAGAAAGGTGTGGCAGTCCATTCTTTCTGCCTACCCCTTCGGGGAGACGGCGTGATGGTTAGTTAGTTAGTTAGTTAGTTTTGGAGGTATCCTGAGGTAGGAGGTATCATATAGGGCTTAATAAGACCACACCATATGTTCATGTCTGTTCCCTAACACATCCTCCGAAACATGTCGTGTTTTTTATTATTTTTTAATTAATCATTGCATATAGAAATACGTCGGGCAAGTGAGGAGTCCGAGAAATCGACGTGCTTGCATGAAATGATCTATGAATGTTGAGTAATCGAGAGAGCTATGCCAGGAAAGAAAAGTGTAGCAGTCCATTATTTCCGCCTACCTCTTTAAGGAGACGGCATGATGGTTTGTTAGTTAGTTCCATTGAAGAAAATATGACGGTACATAATGGAGTTCTAGTGTCGATCTTTATGTATGGAAGTAAAGCTTGGAACTTTAAAAAAAAGGATGAAAGTAGGAAAATGGAAAGTAGGAAAGTAGGTGACACCGGTGGGAAGAGCAATTAATCTGCTGAACGCGGTGTCCTCGGAGATCGACATCTTTCATATTATTGAAAGTAAGTTCAGAAGGCAAATACTATTAATTCTGGAGAGTATCCTGCCTTCCTAATGTCGAACCACATCTCATGCGTTTCTGGTAGTATACTATACAAAATATATTATTTTACCTCTAAAAATAAAGTTTGTAATGTCTTTTGATGAAATAAACTGATTTGATTTGATTTGATAAATGCCTTAGAAATGAGATCACTGAATATAGATGATGCTCGAGGGTTAAGTCAGGGCAGAGTAGTATAGCGGTCCATCCTCTCTACCTCCCCTTCGGGGAAACCTCCCTCCCGAGTGGTTGAGACACGAGTTATTAAAAAACCTTATTTTATTTAATAATAATCCATTTTTCATTTTAAGAAGAACCCGTTTATCTGATTACTTTATTATCATACATCTTCATTTATACGGCATTTACACCGTTTTCACACTTTATTTTCCAGGTCTAAACTTCAATTTCACAAGTCAATGAACAGACTGGAAGCATTTGAAATTTGGCTCTATCAGACGTCGTTACCAATACCGAAGTCCTGAGGCGAGCTAGAGTTGACAGGGAGCTGTTATCAACTATCAAGGTTCGGAAGATTTCACATCCGGGTCGTGTACTGCGAGGCGAAAAGTACTACCTTCTCCAACTGATATTGTTGGGGAAAATTGAGGGACGCCGAGGGTCCGGTAGGAGACATATGTCCTGGCTGCGAAAGGTGAGGTAGTGGACCGGCATCCGAAGTGTAGGACAGGAACAGGTTCGCCGTACGTTCAACGTTGAGGGACCCGGTAGGGCACTTGGAGAAGAAGAAAAAGCTTCACTTTCATACTTCAGGGTTTGCAGTAGAACTTCGTTATGAACCGTGTAAACTATTTTCATAAGCTTTCGTTTGCGGGAGAGACACGAAGTCAGTATTTTAATAATATACGAGCGCTACCCTCCACTTGATGAATACTTCAGCACTTAGCTGGAAAATTATCTCGGAGACAACGCCATTTTAATTATTTGGCAATGTTGGCGTATTAATTATGAAAAATGTGACCAAAGCTCGCCTCACCGCGAGCGTTTTTACATTTTTCGCGATTAATATTAATCTTATCATTGTTTTGCTGTGTATTCTTCAAGAGCTTTCTTTTAAATATTTTTTTACGTTTTGTTCACGTAAAGTTTTCTTATTATTTTATATTAATAAAAACCTACGTGTTCTATAAACAAACCTTCTAACCATCACGCCGTCCGTCCGAAGTGGTAGGCAGAAAGAAAGAAATTTTAAATAATAATTAAATAAAACGATGTTTTTTTTAACTACTTCCGCTTTTGTCGACAGCGACCGGTTTCGCCGGACTCGCTGTCGAAATAAAATCAAAAGTGGAAGTAGTTAAAAAACATCATTTTATTTAATTTTTATTTAAAATTAACTTCCAACAAAATATTTCAGTTGATTTGATTATCATTTGATTATCTTAAAAAAATAGATAAAGATAAGGCGTTACCACTTTGGAATTCTATAATGACGAGTTTTTAATGAATTAAAACATTGTTTTTTCCACTTTTGAGTTTACTTTTCTTGATAAGTTTCGAAGTTTTATGTCGTTCTCCCGATGATGAAGTTGTAAGCTTTTGAAACATGTCGAGAAAAATAAACTTAAAAGTGGAAAAAACGGTGTTTTAATTAACAAAAAAAATTGTCAAAGAAATTTTATTTAATTTTAATCGATTGTTTTTTATTCTTGAACAACGATATAACACTCCATATTAAATAATCAATCCGAACGTTGACATATTTGCTTGAACCTAATATTTTAGATTTTTTTAAAACGTTATAGTTGAAAATCTTGACATTGAAAATAAATTAAAAAAATAATGATTATACGAAAGGGGTAATACGCCTTCAATTCACGTGACCATAAAGAGGTAGGGCCGATCTCTTTGAACGACCCTATAAAAGCAACTAAAGCCATGTTGTCGGGATATTTCGGGAATAATAGGGGAAGATGTGCTCAGGGCTCCCCTTAAATGTCCTAATTCACCGGAAAATGTGAAACATTTGACGAGGGTCAGTATAATGAAAAAATATCGACACGTTTACTGTTAGTTTCGCGGGCGCGGTTAAAGTAAATTACTTTATTGTATTTTTCATACTATAGATGCAGACGCGAAGAATACACCGCTTGAAAACACAACGCAGAAGGACAATACTCGTATATAATTCTTCTGTACGGGCGTATGTAGTTAAACTTCTCCTAAACTGCTTGACCGATTTTGATTAAATTGTTTGTGTGTGTTTGAATGCGTCCCTCGATGGTTTAGATCAGTGGTTTCCAAAGTGGTCTATATCGACCCCCAGGGGTCGATTTCGACTTACAGGGGGTCTACGTCAACTGGAAAAGTAATTGGAGGGTGCATGAGATGTAAAGGGGGTCTACGAGATGGTTCAACTAAATTGAAGCCAAATATTGAAATTTTGATATCTTAGCATCAGGCTCATCCACCCTATTAGAACATTGTTTTTATTTTATGTAAAAATGTAGGATTTGCATTTTGTTTTGTTTTAATTAATGATTGTATGTCTAAATAGTCTATTGTTTTCAACATTATTAACTGTTAAAATTACAACACTGTTATAATGTGAGATTTTTTTATTATACCCTTTTTGAGAATGTCATGATAACATCGGTCGGAGAAAAAAGTGTATAATACAACATTGTGATATTATATAAGTGTTGTAAATTTAACAGTTAATATATGTATAACTATAAAACTTAACACTTATTTTATTTTAAAGATTTCTTTTCTTCAGTAAACCCCATTAAAGGGAGTAGCTCTGTGTCAGCTTCAAAAAGTAATTTTACACTTATAAATGAATTTGTAAAAAAAAAACAATATAAGGAAAGCAGGAGGTCTACACAAAATAGAAAAAATCGGTAAGGGGTCTACGGCACAAAAAAGTTTGGGAATCTCTGGTTTCACAATTGGACCCGGTAGGTGACCGTCAGAAACGATACGGTGAGAGAAAAAACAAAGGTCACTGACATCATCCCCGGGTGGCGACTCTTAAATGGCAATGGGCAGGTCACGTAGCCAGAAGCTCAGATGAAAAGTGGACAAGAAGACTGCTGACTTGGATACCGTTGACGGAAAAGAAAGCAGGGCGACCGCAACTACGGTGGAAGGATGATCTGAACAGACACGTCGGAATAACCTTATGTAGTCTGCGCAGGACAGAGTGACATGGAAGCGAATAGAAGAGGCCTTTGTCCAGGAGTGGACGGGAATAGGCTGAGGAAAAAGAAGAAGAAGAGAAGGTGACCGTTAAAATCTTCGGGGAAGTTCATGAATAATTGCCATACATAACTAATTCCGGATAATTGACGTTCCGGCTAACTGAAGTCCAGACGTTCTACTGTATATAAATAAAAATTCTATAAACAATTATTTTTTTACCCCGTTATATCTCACTCGAACCATATATCATGAAAATGTTGCTATTTTTCCCTCAATTTTTCTTTATTTTTCAATACACTTCGCCGCCAGTTAAGACGCCAAGAAAAAATATCTAACTACCCATTCTGCCGTCGTAAAAAGTCTTCTGTGAATTGGCTCTGTTGTTCGAGTAAGCCCTTTTTCATGGAGCCGGCGATAAAAGGGGTATATGGAGCTGTAATGCCTTTTTACAGCGGAACAATAATTTTCGCTGTCATAAAAACAAAAGAATATACAAAAAAAATATTAATTCGGATGTTTTTCTCGCGTTCGGCTGTTATCATGTTATTTATAACGCAGGTTTTACAGTTGCCATGATTTATCATTTGGTTTTGGTTTGAATATTGTTTAAACTTTAAAATGCTTACACATTTTATGTATAAGTCATTTTTTTTACAGTTTCTAGAATGATGATGTAAAACTTCTTTTTATCATAAATAATTCACACAAGTAGCTGAAATGGTTGGATGTAGGTGCCAAAATGAGCGGAGGGTTAGTAAGCTGTCTCTTGTATGCGGATGACGCTGTTCTACATGCAGACAACGAGCATGATTTACTAATTAAGTCCTGGTGAATAGTATGTATGAGGTATGCATGCGAAATGATCTGATGATGAATGTTAATAAGTCCAAGGTAATGATTTTTTGAAAAATAAGAAATCATGACTGACTGCAACATTAGCGTGAATGGTGAAAATTTGGAGCAAATAGATGAGTTCGTGTATTTAAGTGCACCATTTGGATTTTACCATGTTGCAGGCAACAGAGTAAATGGTGCACTTAAAGTTGTAAAAAACCTATCCAAAAAATCTAGAATGGCAGTGCACAATGGTGTTCTTCTAACGACCCTTATGTATGGAAGCGAAGCATGGAAAGCATTTATTTTGGAACGTTTATGCTTTTGTTATAACAAATATTATGATTAAATTTAAAATAATAATTTAAAGTTCTTATTGGGGTTCAGGTAATTTCTTACAACAAAGGAAATAAATCTATGATTGGACTTAAACGTTTAATTTCTTTGATTAATTATAATATTTTCATTATTTTTAATTGCTTTTTTAATTTCTAAAATTTCAAGATTGCTCGGTATATTTCTATTATTAACATGCAAAATTTCAACGCCAATATCTTTATTAAATGAATGATCTTTTTCTATGAGGTGGTTAGCGAATTCTGAAAAATTGTAATTAGAGAGACATCTTATGTGCTCTTTTATTCTTAATTTAAAATTACGCCCTGTTTTGCCAATATAAAATAATGAGCAATCATTACATTTCAGTTTATAAATCCCTGATTGAGAAAATTTATCTTCCTTGTCTTTATTATTTTTTATTAATATATCTAAATTATTTTTTGTATAAAACGCGGGTCTAATGTCACATGGGAGTTGTTTTGAAATTACATTTGTTAAATTATTTATATATAAAAATCTACGCCATTGATTATTATTTATATTATTATTGATGGGAACTGGAGAATACAAAATTGCTTTAGTTAATTTAATTTTGATTTCTCTTTTTAAAATATTATCAATAATATTTTTATTTTAACCGTTATTATTAGCCATATTTTTATTTGTATTTAGTTAATTTTTATAATTTTCTAAAGAAATTGGTACATTAATTAAGCGGGTCAACATGGAATGGAAAATTGAATGTTTATGTGAGATTGGATGGTTGGAAGTGTTGGAAGTGGTTGGAAGTATCTGTATGTGTAGGTTTTCGACAACAACAACAACAACAAACCATCACGCCGTTTCCCAAGAGGATGGATATGCAACCTACAATAGGTTGTCAGACCTATAGAAGAAGAATAATAAGAAGAGAATATACATACTTAAATAAACAACAAACCATCACGCCGTTTCCCCGCAGGGGTAGGCAGAGAATGGACCGCCACACTATTCTATCCTGGCAAACCTCTCTAGCTTCCTCCACATTCATACAACGAGTCTTACACGCACGTCGATTCCTCCGACTTCTAACATGACCAACCTTTAAAATTTGATTAATTTGGTCATGCCATGTTTTCCTCGATCTGCCTCGACTTCGTACCCCATTTACATCATTAACGTATACTTTCTTAACCATTCTTTCTCCATCCATGCGTTCCATATGTCCGAACCAACGCAGCGATCCTTTCATAATTTTGTTCATTATACCTTCTTCCGCTCGGTAGGTTTTCGATAAATAATGAAATTGATTTTATTATTAATGACATTTAAAGTCAAATCTAGGAAGTTCAGTTTTATATCAAGTTCAATTTCTAAAGTAAATTGGATTTGTTTATGGAAAGAATTTATAAAATTAAGCAATGAATTTAATTGCCGGTCCATATACAAAAAATATATCATCCACATCTTCTTATTCTTCTTCTTCAGCCTGTATTGACCGTCCACTCCTGGACGTAGGCCTCCTCTCGCATTTTCCATTCTCTTCTATTCTGAGCGATCCGCATCCAGGTACTTCCCGCACTTCTCCACGCTTTGCCGTCCTTGGCCACCAGCACAGCAGTCGCCTTGTCCACTTTTCATCTGGATCGCGAGCGACATGTCCCGCCCATCGCCACTTGAGGGTTGCGGCCATCTTGATAACATCAGAAACCTTTGTCCTGACTCTTATGTACTCATTTCTGAGTCTGTCCCGTAAACTGATACCCAACATGGCTCTCTCCATTGCTCTCTGAGAGACTCTTAGCTTGTTGGCACTTTTTTGTGACATTGTGACTGTCTCAATACCATAAGTGAACACTGGCAGGACACAGGCATCGAACACTCTCATTTTCAAGTTGATGGGTATTTTTATCATCCACGTATCGTTTCCAAATTAAAATGTTTTTTTAACAAATTGGAATTACAATTAAAAATCTTATTTTCTAAATCATTTACTAAAATATCTGCAAATAAGCGGCTGATAGATTTGATTAGATTTGATTTGATTTTATAAGTACAATCAAACATATCATTTTGATGACATGATTTATGCCTAGAAACATATCTTATAAGTGGACTTTTTTGCAATCGGAGAAATTGTCTTTGATGTCACAGTTTAAATATTATAAAACGATGTGTGTGACATTCTATTATTTATATCCAAAAAAACCTTTTCTTTATATACAGTGACATGTTATAATCTCGCAATAAATCTTTTGCCGAAATCCTTGAAAACGTTGCTCTCGGCGTGACGCGAAATCCTTGCACGCGTGATAAATTTAAATATTTTTAAATAAGGAATTCAAGAATATTTGATAAAATCAGTTGAAAACTGTCACCGTTATTATATTTTCTTTGTCGTTTAAGCTTACAGAAACGTGACACTTTTTCGTGAAATTTTCCATACCGTTTCATTATCCAGATGACAGCTTTCAAATTGGTTTTCACGACTAAAATTATAATAATTCCTTCCTTTCACCTGGGCAGGTGGAAATATTAATTTCTACCCAATGTTAATCAGCATGCGGTTTATTTGAAAATTGAAAACATAGCCTTTTCTTACCCATATTTACATGTTGTGTTTTTTTACAAAATCATAAGTTATGTTAAGTATACTAAAAAAATGTTTTTAACTATCTTACTAACTAACGTGCCGACCCTTATCGTGCCTCTCTTGTGCCGACCCTTATGCATGGAAGTGAAGCATGAAACTGGCAAAAAAAGGATGAAAGTAGAATAAATGCAATAGAAATTAGATCTCTAAGACGAATGTGTGGCAAATCTGTATGATAGCGTGACAAATGCAAGTATAAGAAGTGAATGTGGTGCGAATGAAAGTGTTATGAACAAAATAAGGAAAAGGTCATTAAGATGGTTTGGACTCATGGAAAGAATGAGTGAAGACAGAATGGTAAAGAAGGTATGTGTAAACGGCGTGAACGGAGCTAGAAATAGAAGAAAGCCGAGGAAAACGTGGCACGATAAATCAATCAAATATTGAATGTCGGTCACGTGAGGAGTCGGAGAAATCTACGTGCGTGCATGACAAGATGTATGAATGTAGAGGAAGCGAGAGAAGTATGTCAGGACAGAACAGTGTGGCGTTCCATTCTTTCTACCTACTCCTCCGTGGTGGTTAGTTAGTTAGTTTGTTTGTTAGTAACTAACTAACGCTAATGTTGCAGACTGTCATGATTTCTTCTTTTTCAAAAATCATATCCTTGGACTTATTCACATTCATCATCAGATCATTTTGCATGCATACCTCATATATTCTGTTCACCAGGACTTGTTTTTCATGTTCGTTGTCTACAAGTAGGACAGCGTCATCCGCATACAAGAGACAGCTTACTGACACTTCGCTCACTTTGGCACCTGCATCCAACCCTTTCAGCTCTTTCATACACTTGTCCATATATAGATTAAATAACCACGGGGACATAACGCAACCCTGTTTTTAAAGTCTGTATAATTTGTTTTTATATCACTTTATTTCTTTTTTTAGAACCAATCGGTTTCGCTTCCACCTGTGCTTTATCAGTAAAACAAAATAAACTGAGGTAAGGATATCACTCAGTTTTATGTTGTTGTTGTATCCTGGCTAAAAAACCTCCAATGTTCAATTTGCAACATCCTTCTTTAGGGATGCTGTTGACAACATCCTTGTTAGAGAGAGAAAAAAACAAAATGTTGCATATTTTGTTCTATTATACTTTCTAATCGATCGCGAATATCAATCAGATGGAGCTTTCACATTTAGATTTAAAACACAACTAATTCGCCCTTGAGGTGATTACATCACAAAAAAGGCGCTTTAAAAGTTAGCAAATTATTATTATTATAGAAAAAATCTTTGAACGGTTTACGGCATTCGTCTACGAAACTTCGTTTCAGAGAAAACGCGAAAAATGAAAATTGTTGTGGTAAATATTTTTTGGAAATTGGGGGTAATCATTTTTACGAAATATATTCTATTGACTCGTGTGTGGAGAAAAGTACGTTATATAAAAATCCAATAGTAACCAAAAGTATTATTTCTACCTCATATGTAAGCGGCTTTAATATCGCTTCAAGCCAGAGTACACACAATATCTTCACTCCTTTGCAGTGGCTGTCGGTGAATTTTAAACAGATTCTAAATAAAAAAAAGTGTATCTGTCTTTTTCTTTTTTATGTACTTTGTATACAACACTTTTAAAATAACATATCAGACATGTTTCGGACAACCAGGCCTTCTTCAGTGATACATATTATAAAGAAACATATTTAAAATATTATAAAATTGTTTACAAATATGATCAATTTTAACAGATGTTAACAATTTTATAATATTTTATATATTTATCACTGAAGAAGGACTGGTTGTCCGAAACATGTCTATGTAATTAAAAAAATTAATGTAAGTGTTGTATAAACAAAGTGTATAAAAAAATAAAAAGAGAAATAAAGCAATTACAACACAGTATGGCGAATATAGAAGAAACTCATATATATTATCGAAATAAATTAATATGAACAATGATGAATATATTGTACATAACTGGTTTCGGATTGGTTTGTCATTTTTTTGTGGTTCTCAGGATGCCACTTGGGCCTTTTTTGTGGTAGTTTCCAGTTGATTTGCACATTTTTGTTCACAACAGATTATTTGAACCCAATTAATGTGTAAATTTTTTTAGCTATTGATTCTTATTGCATCGGGAATCGAACCTAAGACCTTCTGTGTAGTAGTCATTGTTGTTGCCACTCTGCTACGAAGGCTGTCCCTCATGTTTTTATCTAGCGGATCAATCGTTGACGATTCACTGCTTGTATAGAAAATTTTAACTATTCGTTCGGTATTCTATTATATATTGTTTTCCCGCACATTTATCTCGGTGATCTTATTTCTATGGCATTTATCCTACTTAAATCCTTTTTTGCCAGCTCCAAGCTCTACTTTCATATATGTGTGGGGTTAACAAACCACGCAGGACTTTGTCCATAAATACGAGACCACACGAGTGAAGGCAATGGACTCAGACTGCTGTACCAGAATATTGCAATGGTGAAATACATTGCATGGACAATCAAAACACCTGACATAATAGATTCTCAGCCTTACGAAGCCGATTACCGAAGGGGACTGTGTGCAAAAAAATGATGAATCAGGGCCCGGGTTCATACACAAAGGTTACTAGAGGTTGTCCGGCAGAGTAGGAGCAATGGAAGCAAAACATATAAAAGCCGTACAGCCAATCACTCTATACGTCAGTCATTATTACGACTTCTAACCGACACGAGTCTACGTTATCAAGTCTACGTCACGAGGGATCTCGGACTCTCTCCCGCCGATCTATGAAGCCACTCTACTACGTCACGCAGCTTCTGGCGAGTCTTCGCTTCAGCTGAGCGACATTACCGTCCAGCTTAACATCGTCCTCAGCTGCTCGCCGCCCGGACTCCGCCCCGCTGCTGTCGACACCCTGCGCAGTTACGCCGACGTCCATCACGCTCCATTACGAGTTACCATTAATGTATAATTACGATCGAGAATAAACGTTGAAACTTCCACCGTCTTTCAATCCTCTCCACACCCCGAATATGTATAACGGGTTGGCACAAGAACTCCATTATGTACTGCAATCTTTGCTTTAGTGGATATATTTCTATTTCCAGTGTTGAATTTGATAGCGCCATTTATTTAAAATAACTTTATTTGACATATTTTATCTGAAAGATAATTGTAGACATTTTAACCTTTTTTCGCCTGATAAAGTAACGCCACTGGTTTCCTCCAAGGACCCTCTTCGCAAGAAATTTAATAAATCTTTTACAAGGAAATTTCGGTATTCCGATAATACGTTGTTGTCCACCCTTCGCGATTGCGGTGTCCCAGATTTTATTTAATTTTTTAGGGATGAAAAAAAACATCCCTCTTGTAGTGAACACCTTTATCATTTACGGGTAAACCCATGCCTCAAGGGTGTGCTGGTTTAATTGATACACGGTGTTTATTAGTTAATTGTTACTATTTTAAAGAGTTGAATTTGTATTATATACGAAACTAACTAACGCCCGTTTGCCCGGAGGGGTAGGCAAAGAAGATGGACCGCCACACTTTTTTTCCTAACATACTTCTCTCGCTTTCTCAACATGTAAAAATCGTGCCATGCACGCACGTCAATTTCTCCTACTCCTCACTCGGCCGACATTAAATAGTTGATTTATTTGATTGTGCCACATCGGTTTTCCGCTATTTCTAGGTCCATTTACATCGTTAACCAATACTTTTTTACCATTCTTTTTTATTCATTTTTGCGATGTGTCCAAGCTATCTTAATGATCCTTTCATTATTTTGATGTTCAGTTTCATCTGCACCGCATTCACTTCTTATATTTTCATTCGACACTCTTTTTTTTTTTTTTTTTTTTTTTATTATACGATTTTATTTTGGGAGTATCGTGAGAGGACTCTCATTACTGATACCCCACTATTTATGACATGACTTTTTAATACATTATTATAGACAGGAAATATACTTATTGTAAAAAATTATACATAGAATTACTTAAAACTAACTAAACTAAATAATCGAGCAAATACAAATTACGGCAAGTCAAAATTACAATTAAATTTAAGTTTTTTAAGAGTTAAATATAAATTACTATGATAATACATCTATAATATTTACTACACAGATAATAAATGGAGAGTGAAATGAATAAATATATAAATTCTCGGTTTGAAACAGAAAATCAGGGAGAGTTTTGAAAATATCACGAAATAATTTATACAAAGAAAGATAGAATATGAGTTAGAAAATTAATATAATTTTAAATAAATTGCGGTAGCATAAGAGTATTCCAAAGTAAACAGTTTAATCACTATATTAAGTTAAAAATCATTATTTTCTAAAATCTGGTTAAGGAAATATAATTTAAGTGGGTTATTTTTTGTTTCATCTTTAAGGTGTTCCGGAAGTCTATTAAGTGCAGAAAAAGCTATGAATTTAAGTGATTTTATTCCGTATTTAGTAGTGGATACTTTGGGGATATACAGGTTGTTTGCTTGTCTAGTGTTATGGTCATGTATGCCATTGTTGAGATTAAAGGTTGTATTAAAATGTAATGATTTTTGAATCAATTGCTTGATTGTACAAGTTATTTCGTATAGCGGCAGTATTTTTATTGGAAGGATTTTTGTATTTTTGTAGATATCTTTAGTGGGGGTGTCAACTGGGAGTTTAAGTATGTTTTTTATTGCCCTGTTCTGTAGTACCTGTAGTTGGTTGATATATTTTTTTGTTGTAAAACCCCAGATACAGGACAGGTATGATAGGTGCGAGTGCACGAATGCATAGTAGATAGAAAGCAGAGTATTGGTTTTTATCAATTTTTGGAATCTATAGAGAATACCTATTACTGGAGTTATTTTGTTAATAATGTTTTCTATGTGCATATTCCAATTTAGTTTGTCATCGATTATTAATCCCAGATATTTCGTAGAGTTTTGTTTATGTAATAGGTGACCATTTAATTGTATGCTTATATCATAGTGAGGTCTGTTATTAAAAAGTAGGTAGTGCGTTTTTTTTTCATTAACTGTTAGTTTGTTCAGTCTCAGCCACTCCGCGAGTTCCACAAGATCCGATTGAATATTCTTTTCTAATTGCTTTAAATTTTCATGTTGATAGAAGATCACTGTGTCGTCTGCATAGAGTTGCAGTGTGCCGTGTAGTTGTAGATCTGTTATGTCATTGATGTATATTAGAAAGAGCAGTGGGCCCAGGATAGATCCTTGGGGTACTCCACATGTAACCCTTTCAATGGTGCTCTGATAACTGTCTATTTCAACTATTTGTAACCTGTTTGTTAGGTAGCTTCTGAAGAGATCTAAGTATTTGTGCGTAACTCCAATATATTGAAGCTTTTCGAGCAATATCTTATGGTCCACAGTGTCAAACGCTTTCTTTAAATCGATAAAAATAGCAGATGTGTACTTTTTGCTGTCAATGTGATTTTGAAGTGAGGCTATTATGTCAAATGTTGCACTTTTGGTGGTTGACTTTTTTGTAAAACCGTATTGGTTGGGTGAAAGAAATTTAATTTTATCAAGATAATTTGTTAGTCTGTTCTTCATGAGAGTTTCAAATATTTTTGATATGATTGGAAGAATAGAAATCGGGCGATAATTATTAACATGTTTTGTGGAATCGCCTTTATGAATTGGGACTACTTTAGCTATTTTCAGTTTATTTGGAAAAATACCCGAGGAGATGGTTTTATTTATTAGTTTGACTAAATCATTCGCCAGTTCATCGCTGCAGGCCTTTAACATTTTGGGTGATATTTTGTCCACTCCTGAGGCAGCACGATTCTTTAAGTTCGATATTATGCGTTTTACTTCTGTTTCATTAGTATATGTCATGTAAAAAGATTGCAGAACAGATTTAGAGTTTGATATTGAAATAGAGTCAGTGGTCATTATTGGAATTTTCGATGCGAGATCATGACCAACTGAGGTGAAGTACGTATTAAAAGCGTTTGCAATTAATAATTTATCTTTCACTTCCATATCATTTATTAATATTGTGTCCACGTGTTCCCGTTTATGGGATATGTCATTTTTGAGAATGGAGTTTATAGTTATCCAGGTTTGCCGCGAATCGTGTAAGTTTTTATCAAATATATTAGATAAGTAATTCTGTTTCAGAGTGCGTCGATAGCTTGTGACCGCATTTCGTGATTTATTTTTTAGTGTAAGATTTGTGTTATTCGGTGCATTTTTCCATGTTTTGAAATAAAATTGTCGTACTTTAATTAGTTCATTCAATCTACTATCGTACCATGGAGTATTTCCAATGTTGTTTTTGTTTTTTCCCTTTGGGTTAAATTCATAGGTGTTCTTATCAATTATATTTTTTATGTGTTGACAGAATTCATCATAGTTGTTATTTAAATCATCATTTTTATAGACAATTTGTTTTGATTTCAGGTCATTTTTCATACCTGTAATGTTAATTTTTTTACATGAAGTGGTAAGGGGGGCTCTATTATTTGGAAGTCTCCTGAGATCCTTCAGATAATCCAGTATTAAAATATTATGATCGCTAATATCGTTGTCGATATTCGATATCCGGCCAGCTATCTTCGTATTGTTGGATATTATATGATCAATAAGGGAATTACGGTTTAGGGTATCGCGAGTCGTATGTGTTTGGTTAAGAACGTTAAAATGGTAAGATTTCAACGTGTTTAGGTAATTGAATAAAGCGTCACTAGGCACTGAGAAGTCAATATTAAAATCTCCCAGAATTAATGTTTCACACCGAGATTTCTTAAGTATAGATTCTAGAGAGTTAATAAATGGGTTAATATTATTTTCGGGTTTCCTATAAATTGTATATATCTTGAGTGGAGCAATTCCCTTACACTCTAATTTAATTCCTAAAAAACAATCCTTATCATCAACACACATATTCTCAATTTTTGTAAATTGTAAAGAGTTTTTTACATAAATGCCCACACCACCACCTTTTTTAGATTTACGAGATGTAAAAGCACATTTGTACCCAGGTAAATTATAGAACAGATCATCGCCCTCATTTAACCAAGTTTCGGCTATAGCAATGATGTGAATTGGGAAGCTGCATCTTTTAAGTAAGTGTTGAAGTTCATCTAATTTGTTTTTAATACTTCTGGCGTTAAGGTAGATAAGGCGAAGGCTTGGCTCTATTGGTGTATAGCTGTCGAGGGAAGTTAGTTTCTCTTCTGTTAGGTGTGATGATTGCTGGTTAGTGATATTAGTTGAGGAGTTATTCGCAGCCATAGTCAATTGAGTTTAGGGCCATGATCTGGTATCTAGTATACGAGGGACAGTCCGTCTTATTCTTGGTTTGGTGGGCAAAGTCGAGATTGTTTTTTAGGCAAGACGCACATTTTGCTGGACCCATTTTATTGGGGCAAGTATCGATCGAGTGTCCAATCTGAGCGCAGTGGGCGCAAGTGGACTCTCGTTCCTTGCAGAAACGCTCCGGATGGCCGAAGCTGCAGCATCTGTTGCAGCGTGTGATTCCCAGGAAGTCTCTGATGCGGCAGACAGTCCAGTCTGAAAAGCAGCGCTCCGCCTTTATTAGGGTATGCCGCACAGCCGAAGGCACGCTGAACACCCGATGACAGGTTCGACCCTCCCGCGGACCAGTTAAATGGCTAAACTTCGCCAGGTTTACAAGTTGATCCTCGGTCATTGTTGATAGTTGAAGAGCCGGTACTGTTTTGTGGACTTGTCGTATGAAGTCCTCGTTACTGGTTTCCCTAGGAACATTTAAGAATATTATCCTTGGAGCTCGTTTTTTTGGTGATCTTGATTCGAGTGAGGTAATGAGGTTGGTTGCGGCGCGAACTTTCATACCCAGATTTTCTACACATTCGTCTAAGAGATCTCATTTCTTCTGCATTTATTCTACTTTCATCTTGCCAGTTCCATGCTTTGCTTCCATACATAAGGTTATACGCAAAACATATTTTCCAGATATTATAAAATATTTTTGAATTTCATTTTATTTGCACGTTTTAAATATTTGGTTCTCGAAATCTGTTTTCAAATATTTTGGCTTGTTTATTTTTCTGAATGTTTAAAATTCTAAGGAAATTGTTATTTTTCTATGAACTTTTTTATTTCAAATACAATGTACTAGCCAACAGTATCTGGGATTTATAGATTCCTGGTAAAGACAAGTTATTACTGAAGTAAACAGATGAGGGTATTTCGACAGATTGTGTATTCTTAAGAAAATAAGCCCTTTTGATTTGGAAGTTTTTAAAATCAAAACTATATATTTTTTATATTTAAACTTGAATACTTCGTAATTAATACGAATGAAAATAACTAAAGTTTTATTATAATTTACGTAAATGACATGTTTCGCCTGTCTAAGGCATAATCAAATGTTTGCCTGAATGTCTTAGACCTAAGACAGGTGAAACATGTTATTCACATAAAATATAAAAAAAAACGTATTGAAAACAGTCGTTTTCATTCGTAAAATAATAATTAAATAAAACGATGTTTTTTATAACTACTTCCACATTTGTCTTTATTTCGACAGCGACTGGTTTCGCGAGGCTCACTGGCGTCAACAGACTGGTGACACTATTACAAACTGAGTTCGTTATATACATCCATTTGCAGCTCTAATGGATGAAAAACCAAATAAGGCGACGCCAACCTAATGAATTCGTTAAAAAACATCGTTTTATTTAATGATTATTTGAAATGAACTTCCGTCAAGTGGTTTCAGTAAAATTATTTGTGTAATAAAGTTTGGCAAAAATACGAATTTGAGTTATATTTAACTAACTAACTAACTAACCACCACGCCGTCTCCCCGAAGGGGTAGACAGAAAGAATGGACTGCCAAACTTTTCTTTCCTGACGTATTTCTCTCGCTTCCTCAACATTAATACTTTGTGTCACGCATCTGCGTCGATTACTATGACTCCTCACGTGGCCGACATTCAATATTTGATTTATTTGATCATCCCACGTTCTTCCTCTATTTCTGGTTCCATTTACATCGTTAACATATTTTTTTTTTACCATTATTTCTTCATTCATTCTTTCCATATGTCCTAATCATCTTAATGATCCTTTCATTATTTTGTTAATAACACCATCATTCGCACCGCATTTACTTATTATATTTTCATTCGACACTCTATCATACACAGAGTATCGACACATTCGTTTAAGAAATCTCATTTCTACTGCATTTATTCTACTTTCATCCTTCTTTTGCCAGTTCCATGCTTCGCTTCCATACGTAAGGGTCGGTAGAAGAACACCATTGTGCACTGCCATTCTAAATAGTTATATTTATTCAAATATAAATCCAAAATACAAAGTGATGGTGAATATAGAAGAAAAATCGTCTACTTTCGGAATGTTTTGTATCCTTTGTACATTAATTAAGGTAATCTGTTTCACGTTGTACTTTGATAATAAATATTAATGATAAATCCGGTCTATTATTTACCCGTTTGTGACGTTAATTACGTTAAGTGCGGGCTAAATTAAAATTAATTCAATAATTTTTATTTCACGTGGCTCTACGTTTTCAAACCCACTCTTTTTAATCTTCTTAATTGCGTTTTTCAACGGGTCCTCATAACTCCATTATTTCTGAGGTACTTAAATACGCGTTCATTAATTAATATATTTTTGACTCTAATGAGATACCATCAGACTCCCCTGTATTGCAAAACATCCTCAGTCTTAAGGAACTCGTCCTCGTGGAAGACTTACTTAAAGATGGAAGGACAACTAGGAATCCACCTCACAGGAGGAGCAACCCTCTGTAGAACAGGCCACGTAGGTCTACAGCAAGGAAAAAGTAGAAGTTATGAGACACAACAAACGTAATCTTTCTTTCCTAGCCTTCTTCACTCTACTGCTGGATAAAGGCCTCTTCCAATTTCCTCCACTCGTCTCTATCCTGCCCCCTTTGTATCCAAGATTTTCCAACCCTTTTGACAATATCATCGGTCCATCTCATCGGTGGCCTTCCGACACTTCGCCTATTTGCCCATGGTTTCCAACTGAGTATCCTGGGTGCCCATCTGTTGCCACCCTGTCTAGCCAAGTGTCCAGCCCATTGCCTTTTCAATTTTGCCACTCGGTCCATGACGTCAGCAACCCTGGTGCAGCGTCTGATTTCTTCATTCCTTATGCGGTCACGCAAGCTCACACCAAGTCTTTCCGTGGACCTCTGTGTACACTTGAGCCTGTGGACACTTTTTGCTGTAAGAGTTGTCGTCTCTAGTCCGTATGTCATCATGGGCAGTATACACATGTCGTAGACCTTTCTTTTGAGACAAACCGGTATTTCATCATTTTCAAAGAACAAATGTATTACATTTTGGCAACTCATTTAGTGTTATGTTATATAAAAAAATATAATAAATAAGTAATTTAATTTAACAAAACAACAAGATATAATAACAATATCGTTTTATTTAATTATTAATTAAAATAACTTCCATTATGAGAATGTACACGGCAATGGCAGTGTAATTCTCACATTGTCTTTGGTTTGATGTAGAATTCACGTGACAATGAAATGACGATAGATTAGCGTGTCATGTATTATAGGTATATCATGTATAATAGCTTAAAAAATGTCTACATTAATTGGTTTCAAACGACCTGTTTTGTACCAAAAATACGTGTAATACTTATATCATTACTATTAATCAAGAAAAAAAAACATGAATATTATATTTAAAAAAATAATTGAATAAAACGATGTTATTTAACTACTTCCACTTTTGTCTTTATTTACAGGTTTTCCCAGGCTCGCTGGCATCGACACACTAGTATGTTGATGCCAGCGAGTCTGGCAAAACCGGTCGTTGTCGAAATAAAAACAAAAGTGGAAGTAGTTAGAGAACATAGTTTTATTTTATTATTATTTAAAATGAATTTATGAAGAGATTTCTGTAAAATCATTTGATATTATATTTTATTGTTTCTTGACTTGGATCTTCTGGCTTGCAGAGGTACAGCTCTTAATCTACTATTCCTCTTAAGTTTAATGGGAACATTGTTGGAAGGTGATTTGGTGGGTTTTTGGTTTAAACGGGGACATGATTTGTGTGGCCCGGAGTGTTCCTCTGAAGGATGATCGATTTTGGGCGCTTGTGGCGGCTGGAGGTGTTTGGGTCGCAATTTGAGAGGTCTTTTATTGTGGGGCTATACTCAATAGATGCCTTAAAGATTTATGTTGTTTGTAATGTCTGTTGATTAATAAACTGATTTGATTTGATTTGATTCAATGATCCTTTCATTGTTTTGTTCGTAACATATATGATTCCCTTCTGGGGGACAGGAAACCAAAAGGACATCTCCAGACTCCAAAGCCAACAAAATAAAATAATAAAATTAGCATATAACATTGACTACCTTACCCCAACCATACAAGTTTACAGACAAACAAAACAAATGGACATTTCAGACCTGACCAAATATTAGACCTTAAAAATTGTACACGTAGTGACCATGGAAAAGACAACAGACAGCACCAACAAATTAACTAAAAATTCAGACATACACAGACACTGGACCAGGAATTGTGACAGATATCACTTACCGATTGCCCTAAATAAGACAGGACAATCAAGGATATTGAACAACGGACTGAAACTTACAATGAACTACCAAAAGACATATGGAATCTCACTACAACTCAATATAAAAAATATCTGAAACAATACATAATTAATAGTAAGATCTAAAAATGTAACCATATAACACAATTGGGTTTTAAAAAAAAAAAAAAAACACTTTCTTTCGCACTGCATTCACTTATTATATTTTCATTATTCACTCTATCATATACAGATTCATCAAGAGATCTTGTAGTGTAGATAAAACCATGTTTGGCTTGTCGCCAAAAAAGTTCGAGAACCACTGTTATAAGGGCATAAAAATATTTGTAAAAAATATATAATACATGTTCAACATGTGTATTTTTTTATTATATTTATCTATAAACAGAATTTTATAACAGGTGTACCAACGTTCGAAAGCAGGCCTGGATGGATACGTGTAAACTATTTGAAAATGTACCCTTTGAATTCCTCTAATATTTACAAGTATAAAGAAACATATTTTACGAAAAAAAGCTCAAGAGAAGTCTTAAAATATGTAGCTGAAGAAGGAGCTTCGGAATTTCTTCATATACGAGTATGTACTCGTACATAAAGTACGCGCACAAAACCCTTGAGAAATCTAATCCCAACTCCATCCTATATTTATGTATATTATATAATACACATTTATCAAATACATTATGTACGTACATTCCTGATCTCGATCGAATGACTTCTCGCATATTTAATATTTTTTTTAAATACGAAATAAATTCAGAACAAAATAAAATATTTGAAGTTTATGTTTTAGAGTAATAGTAGTTGATTTTAATTAATTTTTTTTTCCGTACACAACAGGTCGTTTGGACCCAATTACTGTATACAATTATTATTTTTTAGCTATTATAGATATTGATTCTCGTGACATGTGATAGGTAGCCAATCTATCTCCATTTTATTGTCACGTGAATTCTACACCAGACCAAAGACAGTGTAACAATCACACTGCCATCGCCGGGAATCGGGTAGCCAATCTATCTCCATTTTATTGTCACGTGAATTCTACACCAGACCAAAGACAGTGTGACAATCACACTGCCATCGCCGGGAATCGAACCCAGGACCTTCGGCATGGAAGTCAGAGCTCTTACCACTCTTCCACGAAGGTCGTCAGTAGTAATAATATATGAATTATTATTATTTTATTTTTAAAAATCGCACGCTTAATAGTAAACTGACCGATTATGGTTTAGGTCATAATTGAATTAACTTTAGACAGAGGCTTGTGTTAACGCTATCTATCTATTTTTCACAATGTTAACGCTACCATTCATACGTACGATAATGGTTCACAATGTTAATGCTATCCATTCGTACGTGTTTTTCGACTGTTTTTGTTAAAACACCGACTCATGTCAGATTGAGCAAAACTTGCTTTTTCGAGTTAAGCCAGTGTTCTATTAAGCATGCGATATGTCAAACCACCAAGTAATGGCTTTGTATCAAAGTTTAATAATAAATTCACTTTATTTTTTGTGAATGTATACTTATATGTACTTGTATACGAATACTGGATTTCACCCACCGTGGGTTATCAATTTATGATTTAATTGTATCTCAATAGAGACGAAGAAGCATAAATAATTTAATTGTATCCAATAGAGACGAAGAAGCTTAAACATAAATCTCCATAGATGGCGTTAGTATGTAGAATATATATAGAGTAATCTTAAAAATATTAACATATGTAATCAAAATCTTCATAGATGGCACATTGAAACTGACATGTGAAATCTGGCATAGGACTTTAACATATATACAACTTCCAAAAATTTGTCATACATGGTCATAAAGAAATGTGGAATGGGGAATGTTGTAATTACATAAAGCGTGCGCTTAACCCAACCAATGACAGGTCATAAGTCCTGTAAACACCTCGATCAACCATATTCAGTTTCCAGTTTGCATCTTCGTTTCTATTGAGATACAATTAAATCATGAATAATTTCACTTGGTTATTTCGATTGTGCTCCACTTTCAAGATGAAACCTCTCGATAGAATATTTCGGAAGTTTTTTTTATGTAATTCTTTGTAAATAATCCGAGGATTAATAGTTAGGGACTAAGCGAGATGTGGCAAGATAAATATTCTGGATTTTCATGAAGATAAATTCAGATGCTCCGCCAAGTTTTTTCATTATCTCGGATTCTGATCTGGAAATTAATGAAACCGTTTTGTTTTATAGCGGAATTGTAGACATGGACTCTTTCGCGACCCGGAGCACACATTATTTTGCTCGAATAACAAAAATGTTATTAAGAACGATAGCAGTGGCGGCATTTTTCACAAAACATGTTTCGGAACACAGACACCTTTCCTCAGTGTAGAAAATTTAGCAATAAAATGAGATTATATCGTTACTTACATATTTACTATTTATTTTGGTGTGTTTCTGCCTTAAATCTTGGTTAGTTTTCATTTACAAGATACAAAATGATGTAAATTTGAATAGGATTTTACCTCTTTCTTTCCATTGTTTTACAGTGTTGTCTAACTAACTAACTAACTAACTAACTAACCATCACGCCGTCTCCCCGAAGGGGTAGGCAGAAAGAATGGACTGCCACACCTTTCTTTCCTGACATATTTATCTCGCTTCCTCAACATTCATACATCGTGTCATGCACACGCGTCGATTTCTCTGACTCCTCACATGGCCGACATTCAATATTTGATTTATTTGATCGTGCCACGTTTTCCTCGGTCTTCTTCTATTTCTGGTACCATTCACATCATTAACATATAATTTTTTTACCATTCATTCTTTCCATATGTCCAAACCATCTTAATGATCCTTTCATTATTTTGTTCATTACACCATCATTCGCACCGCATTCGCATTCACTTCTTATATTTTCATTCGACACTCTATCATACACAGAATATCCACACATTCGTCTAAGAGATCTCATTTCTACTGCATTTATTCTACTTTCATCCTTCCTTTGCCAGTTCCATGCTTCGCTTCCATACATAAGGGTCGGTAGAAGAACGCCATTGTGCACTGCCATTCTAGTATAGTGTTGTCAAATTCGCTAAATCTAAGTCTAAAGAGGTCCAATTTGAATGCAGCAATGCCAGGATAATTTCGAAACGCTTCCATGCGGGAAATTAAGGCACAAAATAAAACATCCCTTCTACTTTGCTGTAGCCATTGGGGCCTTTAGATTTAGTTCACTGAGTATTTCTGAATTGTAAATACCCCCGGATAGGTATTTAAAATTGTTTTTCTAGAATGGAATGATCATATTATGGGTTTTAAGAGTCCAATATTACTAATAGAAACAGTAAAGGATACATTAAAGGTGTAATTATGTTTCTTTTGGTAGAAACAGCGGAAGATTGTTTTGAATCGTAATATGCTTTTGCTTAATGTAAAATGTTTAATTTCTTTGAATTAAAATCACAAACATTACAGATATATAATTTCAGATCGTTTGCAATTACATTACAAGAATTTAAGAATTTATACTGGCAAAAGAAGGATGAAAGTAGAATAAATGCAGTACAAATGAGATCTCTTCCTCTTCCTCAACATGTATACATCGTGTCATGCACGCACGTCGAATTCTCCGATTAATCACGTGGCCGAAAAGGTAATATTTGATTGATTTGATCGTGTCACTTTTTCTGCGATCTTCTATTATTTCTACATATACTTGTTAAACATTATTTTAATGATCCTTTAAATATTTTGATATAATTCTTATATTTTTGCATTCACCTTTTATATTTGCATTTAACACTCTATCATACACGGTTTTTTTATACATTGATCTAAGATCTCATTTCATCCTTCTTGGCAGTGCACAATGGTGTTCTTTTACCGATCCTTATGTATGGAAGCGAAGCATGGAACTGGCAAAAGAAGGATAAATTTTTTAAATAAATGCAGTAGAAATGAGATATCTTAGACGAATGTGTAGATACTCTGTATATGATAGAGTGTTGAATGAAAATATAAGAAGTGAATGCGGTGCGAATGATGGTGTTATGAACAAAATAATGAAAGGATCATTAAGAAGATTTGAACCCATGGAAATATGAGTGAAGAAAAAATGGTAAAAAAGTATATGTTAACGATGTAAATGGAACTAGAAAAAGAGGAAGACCGAGGAAAATGTGGCTCGATCAAATAAATCAAATATTGAATGTCGGCCACGTGAAGAGTCCGAGAAATCGACGCGCGTGCTTGACACGATTTTTTTTTTTATACAACAGGTCGTTTGAACCCAATTACTGTATAAATTTTTTATTTTTTAGCTATTGTATTGATTCTTATGACATGTGATAGTTAGCCAATCTATCGCCATTTTATTGTCACGAGAATTCTACGCCTGACCAAAGACAGTGTGACAATCACACTGCCATCGCCGGGGATCGAACCCGGGACCTTCGGAATGGAAGTCAGAGCTCTTACCACTCTGCCAAGAAGTTCATTCGTTCTGCCACTGTTAAGGAATCGAGAGAAATATGTCAGGAAAGAAAAGTGTGGCAGTCCATTCTTTCTGCCTACGCCTTCGGAGAGACGGCGTGATGGTTAGTTAGTTAGTTTATATTATGATACAATAACAGCATATTTATCGGCTTACTTACCTAATCGAAAACGTATTCCAAATACAAATTACTTGAAAAGAACTCTGGAACATAGGAATACGCATTAACAGATTAAGCAGCGCTCAAAAAGTTGCAGAGTGTTACCATCTAACACTTTAAGTAAGTACTAGGCACAAGACACAAGTTGCGAGAGTGTTGCTACTTTGAATAAATAATGTAAGTTAAATAAAATTAATGTTTAAGTACTTTTAAAGCCCATTTAAATTCGGGTGTTCGTATTCCCGCAGGTACAACCTGGGAGCGTCTTATTTCTGAGGGAGTTTTATCCAGAGTTTTGGAAATGTGCGCGCCACAGATAAACAAATTTGCGGTTTTCCAATCTCCGATCTAAGTAATTCACTCTTGAGGTGGGAAAGTCGAGACATAACTTGTGTTTTTCCCATTGAATGAAGAAGCATCGGAGAACCTACGTAAGTACGTTACTGAATATTTTGACCTTCCACTATTCATACGAATGAAAACGTCCGTTTATTAGAAATTTTATTTATCGAAAGTTAAAGCGTTAATACTGTAGGTTTCCATTGTAAACGGAATTTGACCAACAACACAGTATATATTTAGCTTTAGTTTATTAAATATCTTAATTCAATAATAGAAAAATATTAAAATATGACAATGTTTCGGATGTGACCTCCATCTTCAGGTGTAAGTACGAGCTATAGCTTAATTATAAACTCGTATATAGCTTAATTATAAACTAAGAAAGATTATTATTTATAAACTTTAAATTATTATTTGAAATTTTAAATTGAATCATAATATTTGTTATAACCAAAGCATAAACGTTCCAAAATAAATCTTTATAACATCTGTCGGATCATGTCAACAATTTTATAATATTTTTTAAATGTATCTTTATAATATAATATGTATAACTTAAGAAGGACTGGTTGTCCGAAACATGTCTATGTAATTTTATTTTTTTAATATAAGTGTTGTATATACAAAGTATAATACATAAAATAAGAAAAAGAGAAATGAGAAAGATTCTTTATATATAGCTAAAATATTATGACTACTAACAATGGGGAAAAAACACACATTTTCCAATCAAAACAATAAAATATTATGACTTATCTCTAAAAATTACGAGTTTTATTATAGTACGAGGCATATGCAGAAAGTAAGTGTACTGAGTAAACATATCCCTAACAATGACCAACTCCTTCATAATTATTTTGTGGTGGAATGTTTGGCCGACCTGTGTCATTTGTTTCCATAACACCACGTGTGGATGCACCGGCATTGCCACCTTGATATTTGAATCGAATTTGTACAACAAAAAAGTCATTATGTATAGGTATATTAAAAAAAAACTCTTTAAAAAAAACTAACTTACCATCACGCCGTCTCCCCGAAGGGGTGGGCAGAAAGAATGGACTGCCACACTTTTCTTTCCTGACATATTTCTCTCGCGTCCTCAACATTCATACTTCGTGTCATGAGCGCGCGTCGATTTCTCTGATTCCTCATGTGGCCTACATTCAATATTTGATTTATTTGATCGTGCCACGTTTTCCTCGGTCTTCCTTTATTTCTGGTTCCATTAACATCGTTAACATATCATTATTTTACCATTCTTTCTTCATTCATTCTTTCCATGTGTCCAAACCAACCTTATGATCCTTTCATTAGTTTGTCCATAACACCATCATTCGCACCGCATTCACTTCTTATTTTTTCATTAGACACTCTATCATAGACAGAGTATCCACACATTCGTCTAAGAGATCTCATTTCTACTGCATTTATTCTACTTTCATTCTTCTTTTGCCAGTTCCATGCTTCGCTTCCATACATAAGGGTCGGTAGAAGAACACTATTGTGCACTGCCATTCTAGCTTTTTTGGATAGGTTTTTGTTTGCGATGACAATTTTAAGTGCACCATTAACTTTGTTGCTTGCCCCAACCCTTCTTTCAATATCCCTCTCCACTCGCCCATCTCTTGTAAACATGCTACCTAAATACACGAACTCATCTACTTGATAACTTACTCTTTTAATGATGATATTAAAATAAACAAAAGTTGTTTAAAAATAGAAGTGTTTCGTCTTATGAGGACATCTTCGAGTGTCCGAAGATGTCCTCATAAGACGAACACGTGTCGTGAATATTTCATATCATTTATAGAATTTTTAATTCTTCTATTTTAAACAACTTTTGTTTATTTTAATATCATCATTATGGAATTCTATACACTTAACCATCGCGTTGCCATGTGGTCAATTGAGTTTCCACTGCCAATTTAAAGTTGATTTTCTTAAAACCTATGGACCCTAATATTATAAAAAAAAATTGTAATCCTCCATTGAACTGTTCTCAATATTTCGTAATAAAAAAAAGCAAAAATCTAATTCCTTCATCCCAAAAATAAATTTTTTTTAAGACTGCCCTCACCTTCATTCGTGTTAAGGTAGAATTTGTTTTGCTAATATTTACAACTTTATCAAAAGTGACAAATACTTACTCGCTGTTTTGAACGTATTATAAATTATATTTTTGGCCTTTTCTCATAAGTAATAATACCGATTGTGGACGGAAACGCAGCACGCAACTTAATAATATCAGAACTGTGAAAATATTAACACTTTACCAAAAGGGACAAATATTAATACGTACTCGTTGTCTTGAACGTACTATACATTTTGCCTAGGTGCCTTTATCATACGTAAAATTATAGCGCCACGGCGCGGCTGGGCGAGACAAGTTCATACTTGGTGTCAGTTGTTCATTTGCTGTCTTACCTATATCAGAAATCGCATGGTTCCAGAAAAAAATTAATAATGATATGTTTTTCAAATAATCCATGTATGTTATAGATATCGATCTATTCCTAATGAAATTCCCTACAAGATGACATAAATTAAATTTTGATTCATCGAGTCATATGTTTGATATTTATAGATAAATTTAGCGATAAACTGAATTGACCACATGGGAGCGAGCGTTTTGTTTTGAACACGGTACGTTAAGGGTTAATCATACATCGATTAAAACTCTTTTAATACTTATATTTTTGTACATTTTCGATGTATTCTTTATTCAGTGTTGCCACAGTGAAATTATCTAAACGCCTCGCTACTTTATGGTTTACCTGACCTTAACCGACTTTCAGAAGTAGATGTTACTAATCATTATTGTTCAAACTGATTTCCATTCTAATTCCTGTGATCAAAGTTTGTCGGGAAATAAACGGATTGTCCGTTTCTCGCGGGAGATGGAAACCGCTTTCATAAATTATTAAACAGTAGTTTGGTCATATTATTATTATTTTTATTATTCTGATGACTTGTATTTTAAGTGCGTCGTTTTGTGAAATCAATTACTCCAAGGGCGCACTAGGAAATGACTGACCGAACAGTGCAGTCTTTAGATCTTTCTTAAATTTAACGTCATTATCCTCATACTTATACACATTGTTACATAATGGGTGTTTTTTTAAAGATATACAGATTCAAAATGAAAACAAAACATTGAAATAATGTTTATGTGTATGATATTGGCTTTTTTAATAGATAATTTTATGCCATTATTGTTTAAATGTGATTTTGGGCATATGAGCGCCACGGCGTGCCATAGTGAATTCGTGAAGTTCGATTTTCGACACCTTTATTAAGCAATTGGGTGAAATGGCAAAACGTACTGACTACAAATCAACTGTCAAATTGACATTCTGTAGAAACAATGTTGCCAGTTTAAAAAGCTAAACCTTAAAAAAACACCTTATACTAACATGGAGGCTTTTCCATGCCAACGGACCCGCAACGCTGAAAGCACGATCGTAGAAACTTGCTTTATTTGCTCTGACTGGAATTGTTATGTTGTTTGCACTTGTTTCTACTGATCGGAGTGAACGTTGCCTTTCCGTTGGCATGATGTCACGCAGAGGTCCGATGTATACGCTGGCGCTCTCTGGTGTCGAGCCTTAAATACTGTTAAACACAACTTATATTAAAATTTAAAACACTGTTATAATATCACAATTTCTTTTTATTTACCGAGTGTCGCGAAAGCTGTTTCGCCAACCGATGTTGGCATTTTCAAGTGTTACAATAAACTGTTACAATAAAACTAACTCAGTTATTATAACAGTGTTTTAAATTTTAACAGTAATAATGTTGAAGTATCATAGTGTTTCGGTCAAAACAATAAATTCAATTTTCAAAATGTTGTATAAAATAACTGGTCCAAGTTATCGTATAAAAATTGGAGAGGGTATGTTTTTTAGAGACTTTCACAGTGCATTAATAAAGATTTTCTGCTTAATGCTTCCCAATCTTAATAGATGACGCTAGTGTAGAGTGAACATAAAAAAGGTAAAGATAGGCGCAGGATTCTAGCATATATACAAGTTCCAAAAATTTGTCAGACGTGGTGGTCATAAGAAGGTCGGAATGGGGAATGTTGTTAAACATAAAGCGATCGCTCAACCCAACCAATGACAGGTCATAAGTCCTGTAAGCGCCTTGGCCACCACATTATGTTCCCAGAAAACAATTTACATCTTCGTCTCTATTGAGATGCAATTAATCCTTATAAAAAATAATTTATCCGCAATGGGTAAAATCCAGTATTTGTCTACAAGAATTTGTATACATTTAAAATGTTGAATAAACCATGAAATTATTTCACATAATTTTTATTAATGTTTGATTTTGTAGGTTATGTGTGCGTATTTTATACGTTATGTTCGTTAATAGCTTACTCATATTTCTTGTGAACAAAAGTAGGGTGCCGCAGAATATTGAAAACCAGAAAAATAATGGCAAAAACGTGTTTCATAAAAAAAAAACAAAAGCATGTCCAAAACAAAACAAACGGAAAACTCTTTTTTTCAAGCTTTTGTTTTGCGCGTTCGTAAATGGACGTATTTCTTTTGAATATGTCGGTTCATTTCGTTCTCAACAGATGTCCCCTGTTTTTGAAATAAAGTTTTTGTACGTTTTTTTGCAGAAAACTTTTTACTTACTTTAATCCCATCGTTGTGGAAATACAAAACGCGTGAATGATATATTTACGTGAAGTATTTTTTTTGCATTATTATATTTTGATGAAAATTGCGTTTCACGTTAACACATTCTGAAAGTTGTTTTGGAAGGGTAGGGTCGAAAGTTTTGAATAGAGGAACAAATACAAAATTACAAATTTGAATTATTATGAATCACAACTATGTTTATTTTGACTTTACTCTTTACATGTCGAAGTTTAAATACCTTTGTCATTGGGAAAACAATAAACTAACTAACTAACTAACCATCACGCCGTCTCCCCGAAAGGGTTGGCAGAAATAATGCACTGCCACACTTTTCATTCCTGACATATTTCTCTCGCACCTTCAACATTAGTGTCATGCACCTGCGTCGATTTCTCTGATTCCTCACGTGGCCGACATTCAATATTTGATTTATTCGATTTTGCCACGTTTTCCTCGGTCTTCCTCTATTTCTAGTTCCATTTACATAGTTAACACATATTTATTTTACCATTCTTTCTTTCCATTTATCCAAACCATCATAATGATCCTTTCATTATTTTGTTCATAACACCATCATTCGCACCGCATTCACATCTTATATTTTCATTCGACACTATCATACACCGAGTATCTACACATTCGTCTAAGATATTTCATTATAATGATCTCTATATATTTCCACATTTTATATATAACTAGCTGACCCGGCGAACTTCGTACCGCCTCAGAATCAATAAATTTTGTCTTTTTAATGTATACAAATACTTGTAGACAAATACTGGATTTTACCCATTGAGGGTTAGTCATTTTTAAGGATTAATTGTATCTCAATAGAGACGAAGATGGAATTTTTTTTTGGAAACAGAATATGGGAGTCGAGGCGCTTACAGGACTTATGACCTAATGCTTACAAATAATCTTAATGGATGGCGCTAGTGTAGATTGACCTAAAAAATGTGAAGTTATTTAACATAGTAGCATATATACAAGTTCCAAAAATTTGTCAGACGTGGTGGTCGTAAGAGGAGCGAAATGGGGAATGTTGTAAACATAAAGTGATCGCTTAACCCAACCAATGACAGGTCATAAGTCCTGTAAACGCCTCGACTACCATATTCTGTTTCCAAAAAAAAATTACGTCTTCGTCTCTATTGAGATACAATTAATCCTTAAAAATAAATGATGTGTTAACTTATTAGCTGAATTAAATTCAGTCATTTATTAAGTTAAAATGAATACTCAAAATGAATTAAGTTCAATAAATGTGCAAAAATCATAATGAAAATTACATTGAAATTAATGTAATTCATGTGGCGGCAGCATGGGATTTGCTTTTTGAATCGAATCGTAATGATTCGCTTAGCATTGTTGCACTAGTTTCAGTTAAACTATTATATTTGCTGGATAAGTTGCACTCGAGTCGTTTACCTTTATAAAAGCACCTTGTGATACACGACATTTTTCGTTTCGTTGTCAGGTGCGAGAACAAACAAAGCGGATGGTTTGCGGACACGTGATACTACGTACAATGGACCGTGATAGAAACATTAATTTTCTAGATTCAGGCCACAAACACCCAATTTGTGATTTGTTGATCGTCATGGCGAATAACACATAGCGCCACAGAGTCGATGACTTGAGGCAAGCGTTAATTTCATATCATCAAAAAAGCCGTTCGATACAAAATGTATGAGAAAATTGATATTCATAATTTATTTTTTCGCAATTTATTTCGATGTTTTAATAGTTATTCTGCTATTCGGGACGGAGACAAATCCAACAAATCAAATATTATAAAAATCGGTCCAGCCGTCATATATAAATGGTGTTTTGTATATATATACGAGTATATATATATATATATATATATATATATATATATATATATACATATATATATATATATATATATATATATATATATATATATATGTATATATATATATATATATATATATATATATATATATATATATATATATATATATATATATATATATATATATACTGCTATATATATATATATATATATATATATATATATATATATATATATATATATATATATATATATATATATATATATATATATATATATATATATATATATATATATATATATATATATATATATATATGTATATATATATATATATATATATATATATATATATATATATATATATATATATATATATATATATATATATATATAGATATTAATATAAATTGTCGTTTTACGAAAGTTTTGTTATATTTTTAAATGACATATTTTACCTTGCAAGGGCAATATCAATTGTTTGAAATTCGTTTTGTTTAAGATTTGATAATAGTTTGATTTAGATTACTTATTTTGTAATATTAACTTGTGAATTAAAAAAAAATACGTCATCATATTTACTAAACAAAAAAAAAATTAAATAAAAAAAAATCCCCGATAATGTATGTTTCGTTTAATTAAAAGATGAAAGTAAAAAAAATGCAGTAGAAATGATATTGCCTCAGAAGGGCGAAACATGTCATCCCATTTAAAATATAATTTATAGAAGACAGACGTTTTCATTCAAATCAATTATAAACCTCGTAGAAAATCGGTTTATTCTATTTGTAAAATTCTTATTTAACTCTGGCTTCACTGCCTTGACGCTTTTGAAGGGTTTATTCAATATAACTTCGGCACTTGAAATAAATTAAGGGTTGGTGTAACGGAGTTTCAATTATCAAATAATTCAAATAACGAGAAATCGGCTTCATTCCATTGTCAGGGTATTATATTAAATATCGTACGAATCACAATGTGTTGCGTGGGAGTGGCGCTTGTGTTGCTATGATCTTTGAAATCCCGAATTTCTGAGAAGGACACGCCGCGGGGTGGGAGGGGAGAGGACATCAAATCACGTATCAAAGGACGAACTCATAAAGGAGACAGCACAATAGAAGAAGATAAATAAAGTAAATTAAAATTGGACTAACGAGAAAGTAGTGTATTTGGTACGGAAAGCATTGATAGATGTATAAATTTATTTTATATACTGCTTACGCATAGTTTTGAAATACTTAAATACAAAAATATATTTTTTACTAACTAACTAACTAACCATCACGCCATCTCTCTGAAAGGGTAGGCAGAAAGAATGGACTGTCACACTTTTACTGATGCGGCACTCCATCCTTCTCTTTTCGCTCCGCGGGGGATGCAGTGTGATGGGTTGCGAACCTCATCGCCACCAATAGGCAATAATCTAAAACAAATAATATAAAATACAATGATATAAAATAAAATAACAAAATAAAAATAATTTAACACAAAATGTTCTCTTTAGATGGTGCACATATTGTCTATTTAATTTATGTTCCACGAATCCGACGTTTTTTTAATTTAGCACATAATGTAATAACACAATGTTTTTTTCGATGTTGCGCATGTTGACATGGACGATCCGGACTTTTGTGTTTATTTAATTTATGTTATACGTATCCACCGTTTTTAAAATTAGCTGTAATAAGCAACTAAACCAGCAAGAATTTTGAAATAATATTGAAGAAATTATTCAAATTGTCATTGGAACAAATTAAAAATTTATTTTTACACCTGTCAAAATTCTTTATAAAAACGATAAAACTAATATAATTTTAACAGTAAAACAGCACAAACGTATTACGTGTCACAATTAACTATTATAACGTGCGGCAACAGTTAAATTGACCAAAACAATTCACTTGTACGCGAAATATCTCCAAATTAACAGGAGCACCACATGAACCAAACCGAATTTTCAAAAACAAAAGAATATATTTTTTAACATCATGAATATGGAGGAAGATAGAGAGGTGTGTCAGGATAGAATAGTGTGGTGGTCCATTTCATCTGCCTACCCCTGCGGAAACGGCGCGATGGTTTGTTTGTTTGGATTGTAATAATTTTTTAAGACGGCTTGAATATAAAAATGTGATTTTTTTTTATCGGTCGTATTTTGCGAAAAATCAACAAAAAAAATCGGCTTAGTACAGCGATGACTACATTCATATAGATTATAGAGAACTTTGATTATATTTTTTTCAGATAAACCCTTTTCGAGAAATCGACGCGACCGTGGAGAGAGAATTTTTTTAAAGACTCTACAGCTAGGCTGATAATTTTGTTACTATTTAATATTTTTCAATATTTTTTATTAAAACTAAAATGAATCCCCATATTCTGTAATTATCCCGGTCAAAAAAATTACCGAAAATCACTTATTTATTTCGGCCGTCACAGTGGCTATCCACCATAAGCAGGGAACTGGCAAAATTAAGATGAAATGAGATCTCTTAGACGAATGTGTCAAATCTGTTCATGACTGAGTGTCAAATGCAAAAGTTCGCAAAATATTTGCGAGTTCACTCCTGTTGCGAATGTAGCGCGCGTTATACGTACGTACAGGTTTGCGTGTGTGCATTTCTTGCTCTTATTTTATATAATTTGTAGTTTATTTCATGGTGTATTTATTTATTAAATTATATTTTTCTTATTTAATTGTATCTCAATAGAGACGAAGACGCAAACTGGAAACTGAATATGGATGATCAAGGTGTTTACAGGACTTATGACCTGTCATTGGTTGGGTTAAGCGCACGCTTTATGTAATTACAACATTCTTGATCATCCATATTCAGTTTCCAGTTTGCGTCTTCGTCTCTATTGAGATACAATTAAATTTGAATTAACCACCCTTTGGTGAAAATCCAGGATTTCGTATACAAGTATAAGTATAAATTCACAAATATTTATATTTTTCTTTTTCATATACTTCGTTTACAACACTAACTTTTTAAACTTCTTCCTGTACAAATATGGTCAGTTTTGACAGATGTTATTTGTAAACAATTTTATATAATAATATTTTAAATATCTATATAATATCACTGAGGAAGGACTGGGTAGTCCTAAACATGTTTGATATTTAATTTTAATTTGTTTAAAAAGTAAGTGTTGTGTACAAAGTATATAAAAAATAAAAATATGAAACATCTACAACACAAAGTATGGCGAAAATAGAAGAACATAGAACCTTTTGTCTTATAGAACCTTTTGTCTTATACTCGTAATTTGAAACACACATTTTTTGCTAGATACCAAGATTCTAGCACCGCGGATATAAAATAAAATAAGTACATTCAAATTATTGTTTATTTAAAATGAACGAGAAAAAAAATGTGATATCGAAATAAAATAAAAATAAAATGTTTTCACATCAACAAATTTAGCACTTTTGGAAATTTATATTCACAATGTTGTCAGATTTGAAATCTATTTCTTCTTCTTCTTCAGCCTATTCCCGTCCATTCCAGGACAAAGGCCTTCTCCATTCGCTCCCACGCCACTCTGTCCACAAGACAGAAATCTATTTATCAACCTTTGATTCCGGAAAAATGTTTTTCCTAATTTTTCCTGTTTAATTAAGTCTGATTCAAAATATTTACTTTACCGTATTTGTTTTCCTGTATATTCACTGTAAAATTCTTAAAATAATTCGAAAATAAAGATAAATTAAACAGGGATATTGAAAGAAGGGTTGGGGCAGGCAACAAAGTGTATTGCGTCTTTAAAGTTGTCATTGCAAACAAAAACCTCTTCAAAAAACTAAAATGGCAGTGTAAAATGGTGTTTTTGTATCGACCCTTATGTATGAAGGTGTAGCAAGGTACTGGCAAAAGAAGGATGAAACTAACTAACTAACTAACCATCACGCCGTCTCCCCGTAGGGGTAGGCAGGGCATAGGCATTAAGAATGGACTGCCAAACTTTTCTTTTCTGACATATTTCTCGATTCCTCAACATTTATACATCGTGTCATGCACGCGCATCGATTTCTCTGACTCCTCACGTGTCCGACATTCAATGTTTGATTTATTTGATCGTGCCACGTTTTCCTCGGTCTCCCTCTATTTCTAGTTCCATTTACATTGTTGACATAATTTGACATTCTTTCTTCATTCATTCTTTCCATGTGTCCAAACCATCTTTATGATCCTTTCATTATTTTTGTTCATAAACCATCATTCGCACCGCATTCACTTCTTATATTTTCATTCGTCACTCTTTCAGTACTTAAAAGATGCCTTAAACATTTAAAAAATCCTGTTTGTAATGTCTATTGAGTTAATAAACTGATTTGATTAATTGATTTGATTGATTGATTGATTGATCATACACAGAGTATCCACACTAATTTTATCAGTTCCATGTTTTGCTTCCATACAAAAGGATCGGTACAAGAACACCATCGTGCACTGCCAAGAAGGATGAAAGTAGAATAAATTCAGTAGGAATTAGATATCTTAGACGAATGTATTTGTCAAATGGAAATATAAAAGGTGAATGCAAAAATATAAGAATTGAAAAAAAAAAATTACAGGATCATTAAGATGATTTAGATGCATGAAAAGAATGTATGAAGAAATAATGTTAAACAAGTATAGAAATAGAGGAAGATCGCAGAAAACGTGGCACGATCAAATCAATCAAATATGACCTTTTCGGCCACGTGATTAGTCGGAGAAATCGACGTGCGTGCATGGCACGATGTTGAGGAAACGATAAAAATATGTCAGAAAAGAAAAGTGTGGCGGTCCATTATTTCTGCCTACCCCTTCGGGTAGATGTGATGGTTAGTTAAAAAGATTTTTTGAACACACTTTTTGTTTACGAGTACTACTGATAATATCGGTATTTTTTCGTGGTATCTTAAACGCGATTTTTTTACTATTTAAAAGATATAGGGTAAGAAGTACTAATGTTGGCACTCCCCCAATGATTGGCACTCTTCGTTTCAATAGCACGTAGGAACTGTAAAATTATCGAAATAATAAATTTCTGCACTGTTTTAAAATCCTTAATTAATATATTTTGCATTTGAGGAATTTATTTTTTCATGCCTGGTAAAACTAAAATTTGTCAATGCCATTTGTAGAGCGGGAATTCTTCGGTGGGTTTTTTATTCATATTCTAGTTTTTTTCACAAGGTTAGTCATCGTCTACAGATTTTTTTATTACAGTCAGGTAAGCCTTTTACTTTCGGATTTGTTAATTACTTGGTGGAAAAGGATTGATGTACATTATAAAATCCCTTTTTGAGGTTATATTTTAGAAAAATGGGTTATATTGGTGTGCCAACAATTGTATATTTCAGTTGTATGAGCATTCAGTGATTGGCATACATGCCAATCTCTGTACTTTTTGATAATATATTTTAATGTAATTTTTTCTTGACAAAACTCAATGTATAATGATATTCAAATAGTTTTAGCATGCATAACTTGACAAACAAGCTAAAAATATATTATTGGCAGTGCCAATGTTTATACTTTTTAATGGTGCCAATCTTTATGCTAATCGGGTCTTTTGGGATATTGTAATGGAATTATCTTAATTATTTTCAGAAAATGACTAAAGTACCATCAAGTCAGGGAAAATATATGAAGAAATATTCAGAGATAGAAATACAACTTGCATTGGAAGCTGTGAGAAATGGGATGCCGAAAAAAACTGCGGCTAAAAAATTCAATGTTCCTAGGGCAACAATCCAATTTAGATTAAGCTCAAATTTTACAAAATCTCGACATGGACCATGTACAGTTTTGAATGAAGCTGAAGAATCTATTCTGATGGAGTGGATTTGTACTAGCAGTAGGAAAGGATTTCCCAAAAGGAAAGAAGTTGTTATGAATGGTGTGGAGTATTTTTTGAAGAACAATCCTAGGACTAATACGTTTACAAACAATACACCAGGAGAAGGGTGCTATAAATTGTTTTTGAAACGTCACCCGGAGATTTTAATAAGAACCTCAGAAGCAGTGACAGCTGCAAGCTCTACTGTTTCTGAAAATAATATAAGAGGCTGGTTTAGCCAAGCTAAAAATTTTTTAGCGGTGAGTCCTTAACGGTAACAAGACAAATTTTCAATTATGCCCAAAAAATACAAAAGTTTTGGAACAAAAAGGAGCAATAAATGTTTATGAAGTTGAACATGCACCGGGGAAGATATGTTTGACAGTTATGTTTACCTTCTTAGCTAATGGTGAAACGACTCCGCCAATGGTAATTTTTCCATTAAAAAGAATGCAAAATTACATTCATCAATCTATTCATCCTGACTGGGGAATCGCTTTGTCAGACAATGGATGGATGAAAGGAGACATTTTCATTGACTATATAAAAAATGTACTTCATCCACATTTATACAAAATTAAAACTAAATTCCCAGTTATTCTTTTTGTATATGGTCATAAAAGTCATACGACTTATGAACTTAGTAAAATGTGTACGGAATTAGGCATAATTTTAAAAGCATTGTACCCAAATACAACCAGAGTTCTTCAACCAGCAGACGTAGCTGCATTCAAGCCAATTAAATCAGCATGGAAAAGAGGAGTGTTAGATTGGAGACGAAACAACATAAGCAAGGTGTTGACAAAAGCAGATTTCGGTCCAATTCTACAAATTGTTCTACAAAAGCATGTAAACAATAATATAATCAGAAATGGTTTTAGAGCATGTGGACTTTTCCCATGGAATGCATCGGCAATTGATTTTTCTAAATGTCTTGGTGGATCTACACTTCCAAGGCAAAATTTCAAAACCCCCAAGAACATAACAATAAACTATCAAAACTTTGCAAAAATTGTTGGAAATGAAAAAAATTGAGAATTGGAAATGGAAAAAAACGTTAACAAGTCACCCGATTTCAATGCATTATTTAATATTTACAAAAAAACTTAAACCTACTTCGATTAGTACAGAAACAACCAATTTAGATGTAGATAATGAGAATGATCCCTCTGAATAAATATATTTACTGTGCCAATAATTATACATTTACGTTATGCCAATCATTATACTCGAGGTGCCAATGATTATGTTTTTAGGATATTTTTTTTGCAAAAAAATCTACGACTAATGGTTATTTCAGAAGGATTGCTGTGTGTGTTTTTTATTATCTAAATAGTTAATAAAATATGAATTTAAAAAGAAAAAAATCATAAACATAAAAAGTGAGACGCATAGACTTGAAACATGAAAAGTTTTTCTTAGAGTGCCAATCATTGTACTGCTTACCCTATATCTCTTCCATTTCACCCCGAGTGCCAATTTATCTACGTCTCTGTCTACTCCCATTATAAAGCTACATATGTATAAGAACTTTTCCCCACGTAAAATCTGAGAGGGGAAAAATTTCGCTGAAATATTTTCCCCTTAAAACTTAACGGTGTAAATTTTGCCATACAACTCAATGGTATAAAAGCCCTTGTTTTTTCACGAATTTTCTCGATAAGAAAATAAGTTTATCACACAAAGAAAAATATTCTGTGAAACGTGATTTTGAAATGGAAGAATCTTTTTTTTTTACCTTTCATTAATTTTGTTAGAATAAATTTGAATTTAAAGATATTTTGTATCAACATTGATTAATTATGTTGCTTATTGTTTTGATATGGAATATTACAATCCGCGAGATATACTAAAAATAGTTACTGTGTAAATAAATAAACTCCAAAATTAATATTTTTATTAAACTAATGATAATAATAATTTTTTTATGATGATAATGATTATTATTTTAAATGATTATCTGATTATGATAAAAATTTGTACATGATGATAATTATTTGTACACGATGATAATAATTTGTGTGTGATTAACAATTTGTACATGATGATAATAATTTGTACATGTTGACAATAATTTGTAAACCATGATAATAATTACTACACGATGATTATAATTTGTGTGTGATTAACAATTTGTACATGATGATAATAATTTATATACGATGATCATAATTTGTATACGATGATTATAATTTGTACACGATGATAATTATTTGTGTGTGATTAACAATTTGTACATGATGATAATAATTTGTAAACGATAATAATAACGACCTTAAAGGTATGCTCTGATCGTCATACCGAAGGTTCCGGATACCAATCCGTCGATGGCAGTGTGATTGTCACACTGTCATCACATGATTAGAATTCACGTGACAATAAAATGGCGATATATTAGCGACCTTTAGGATGTCATGAGAATCAATATAATAGCAAAAACAAGTTGTGTACACATTGGGTTCAAACGGCCTATTGTTTACAAAAATAAATAATAGATAATTTGTAAATGATGATACAATGATAATAATTTATGCACGATGATAAGATGACAATGATGACGAAACTTTGTATTTTTTTCTTTTGTTAAGGATAGGTTAGTGATATTTTTAGTGAAATTTTCACGGGTAAGTTTTGAAGTCTCCTCAAAAGTTTGTTAGTTATTTCTTCTTCTTCCTCAGCCTATTCCCACCCACTCCTGGAAAAATACCTCCTCCATTCGCTTCCATGTTACTCTGTCCTGTGCAGACTGCATCCAGGTTATTCCGACGTGTCTGTTCAGATCATCCTTCCACCGTAGTTGCGGTTGCCCTGCACTTCTCTTTGGCGTCACGGTCTTCAAGTCAGCAGTCTTCTTATCCACTTTTCGTCTGAGCTTCTGGCTATGTGACCTGCCCATTGCCATTTTAGAGTCGTCACCCGGCGGATGATGTCAGTGACCTTTTTTTTTTCTCTCACCATATCGTTTCTGACTCTTAGGCTTATTATCACCATATCTCTTAGGCTTATTCCTAAAATGGCTCTTTTCATGGCTCTTTAGGTCACTCTTAGTTTCTCGGTACTTTTTTTGGACAGTGTACCAGTTTAAAGACCATAAGTACCAACTGGCAGAACGCAGGCTTCATAGACTTTCCGTTTCAGGTTGATCGGTATTTTCCGTTTTTTAAGGATATAACTCACGTTTTCGAAAGCTGCCTAGCTTAGTCTAATTCTTCTGGAATTTGATGTTGTACTATACTCGTATATATAATTATCTTTTTCATGCCAAAAAACCTTCCACACTGCTATAGTAGCAATGACATTAAAAACGTGAGTCCTAAATGCTGGCTCTTTTAATACATTATCTTGAGAAAACTTCGTAAAACGTAATTTGTTCTTTTATTTATCTCCTGAAACATTTTTTCTTCTCTCTTCTCTCACAGTCTGCGGTCCATTTATTTAAATCGTGGAATAATTTGCGATATTATAATTAATTTGCTAATCTAATGGCCCTCTCTAAGTGACACAATAAAGAAGAGAGAATTTTAAATATTTTCTACCGAATACTGTTTTAAATATTTACTTTATATATCTTCTTCTACATTTCTACCGTGCTAAGAGCTACACAAGGCATGCGTTTGCCCCATCATGACGTATGGTAAAGAGGTCAGAGCCGATACCAATAGAACTAAGAACCTTCTTAGAGTAGCAGAAATGCGAACCCTACGCTCCATTGCAGGCAAAACCCTCAGAGATCGGATCAAAAATGAAACGATAAGATCTGTCTGTGGTATTGAAGACATAGTGAGATGGGGAAGAAGCAGAAGGCGTTTTTGAAGAGATTGGCCATTCCAGGAAACATTCGTGTCGCAACACATGACCAGTCCATCTTGCGCGCCTCTCCGCTATTCAACATGTGCCTCTCTCTTCAACTCTGCTGAGAACCTCTTCATTTGTAATGTGGTCCCTCCATGAAACATGGGCAACTCGTCGGTAGGTCCACATTTCAAATACCTCCAGCCTTTTGCGCTCTCTTTCGCCCAGGCACCAAGTCTCGCAGCCACACCAATGTTTTTATAAGTTGTTTTCGGAGGTTCAGGTCTATGTTGTTGGACTCGAATATTTTAGATTTTTGTTGAAGGCAAGTTTAATTATGCATGAAGATACAAAATAAACATTCAAACAATTTTTTACCTACACTGATGAAGGGCTTCAATGTTCCGAAACATGGCTAATTTGTATTGCATTTACCATTATGTCTTCATTCCACTCATTCTGTGTCCAAACGATCTTAACGACCCATTCAATTATTTGTTTATAATACCTTTATTCGCATCGCATTCTCTTCTTATATTTGTATTTGACACATTTTTATTCACAGATTTAGTACACATTCGTCTAAGAGTCGTCTGACAGTCGTTCATTCTATTTAAATCTTAATTTTGCCAGTTCCATGCTTCACTTCACTTCACATAACGGTCGGCACAAGAACACAATTGTGCACTGCAATCTAAGCTTTTTTAGATAGGCTTTTGTTTGCGACGACAACTTTAAGTGCACCATTCACATTGTTGCCTGCCCCAACCCTTCTTTCAATATCTCTCTCCATTCCTTTGCCCTTAAAAACGCGAGAAAAATTCTTTTCGATATTCTTGTCAAACATCAGAATTTGATATTATTAACGCAGGATTGATGGGTCGGGTGGAAATGGAAGAAAAGTAAAAAAAAATGTCCAAAAATCACATTCAATATCCATCAATGTCAAAACATTAAATGTACTACGAAAAAACAAGTTTTCTCTGGCCTTGCCAAAGGCTTAAAAAAATCTCCACAGAAAATGGGAATCTCAATTTAATGGATCGGTCTTGTTATGATTATAATTGAAACAAATCTCGTGGTTTATTATTACTATTATTTTGTTGAAATGCTCTTTACATTTTAATTCATTTATTTGTTTGTTAAATATAGGATATTCAATGAAGGGTTGGGGCAGGCAACAGAGTAAATGGTGCACTTAAAGTTGTCATCGCAAACAAAAGCCTATCCAAAAAGCTAAGATGGCAGTGCATAATGGTGTTCTTGTGCCGACCCTTGTGTATTGAAGTGAAGCATGGAACTGGCAAAAGTAGAAAGAAATAAAAAATAAATGAGATTTCTAAGACGACACATTCGTATCTGATAGAGTGTCAAATGCAAGTATAAGAAGTGAATGCGGTGCGAATGAAAGTGTTATGAACAGAATAATGAAGGTGTCGTTAAGATGGTTTGGACACATGGAAAGAATGAGTGAAGACATAATGGTGAAGAAGGTGTCCCAAATATGCCATCTTTCTAGACTTCAAATCAGACAACAATTCTCTTCCTACTTCTATGTAGCACCTCATTGCTAAAAGCTGTGCCAGACTGTTGTAAACAAGCTTCCAAAAGGTGTCACCTTGGTGGGAAGCTTGTGGTGCCCACGGTTGGTGTTTGCGTCCAAACTCGTTTACAACAAGGTTCCCACATCATACAACGGCGTCTACACGCGGTTTACATACAACGCGCGTCCGTCCACAGAGGTTGTTGGAGGTCAAACGAATTTTTGTTGCAAACGGGTGTTTACACTCGTGTAAACCGCCGGTGGAGACCGATGTGGAGAGCTTGTTTACAATAGTCTGGCAGGGGTTTAAACATAAACGGAGCTAGAAAAAGAGGAAAGCCGAGGAAAACGTGGCCCGATCAAATCAATCAAATATTTAATGTCGGTCACGCGAGGAGTCGGAGATAATGACGTGCGTGCGTGCATGACACGATGTATGAGCCTACCCCTTCGGGGAGACGGTGTGATTGTTAGTTAGTTATTTTTTAGATTTTTATAAATGCTTTAGCATAGTGCTAAATATAACACAAAATCATCCCCTCACACCGCTTGCGATCTTTTATGATCTTCCATTATGTAAAGTGAAACCTACCCTAGAACCTATTCTGGAAGCCCCACAATACCAAAACGAATCGTATTTCGCTCAACGTATCACACAATAAAGAGTTGTGTGATTGTATGGAGACCCGCTGGGACTTTTGACAAGTTGACTTATAAAATATTTTATATGTTTTTTGTTTTATAACAACACTTCGATCAACTTTTCAAAATAGACGTGATTTCGATTCAAGTCACCCATTCTTTTACAAAAATCAGAACATTTTATTATATAAACCGCATTCTTAAAAATTACTAAAATCTGATTAATTTGGAACAATAATTTTAACTAATTAAAAAACTTTATTGTAACACAAGATGATGCCAACATCGGTTGGCGAAACAGCTGTCGCGACACTCTCAGTGAATAAAAAGAAATTGTGATATTATAAGAGTGGTTTAAATTTTAATAGTAATTATTTATTTATTTATTAGGGATAACACAGCGATTTCAATAACATATACATAATAAAACATTTAGAATAATTAAAGTAAGGCCAATTACATGCTACCACAAATATAAAACAATTGTTTACAATTAACAAATGATAGTGTGAAACGAGATTGAAGTTAATCTAAGACAAAATGAGGTATACACAATATTAATAATGTAAGAGTTAGAATACTAATAGTACTGGAAATAAAAAATGAAATTTAGATAAATAAACAAATTTACTCTTTAATTATAAAACTATTAAATATAAAACGCTGTTCATTGTATCTTTTTTTTCGCGACAGCTGTTACGTCAACTTATGTTCACATCATGGTGTTACAATATTTTTTTCGACTGTTAAAATTAATTTTCGAACCTTTATGTGCATTTGTCCCAGTGCCAATTTGAATTATTCTTTGATAGCATTTTGAAGCTATGCTGGAGCTGAGTTAAGTACCAATTACAGTTGATTAAAAGAACGGTTAGTTACTATTTATAGGGCAAAATACTCATTAATGAGATTAGTCATAGTCAAAATCAAGTATGCGAATTCTGTTAACAATTAAAAATAAAATAAAATAAATAATTTCTACACTGAGGAAGGGCTTCTATGTCCCGAAACATGTTTGTGAAAAATGCAAATAAGTGTTGTGAAAATACAATGTTTTCTAAAAGTTATTCAAATGCGAATCCACAAAACATATTGAGGGCGAATAAAGAAAAAATAAAGATCATTCTTCTTCTTCGTTATTGTAGACCTATGTGGTCCGTTCTCAAGAGTGTTGCTCCTCCTGTGAGGAAGATTCCCAGCTGTCCTTCCATCTTTTAGGAGTTCTTCCACGAGGACGAGTCCCATGAGGCTGATTATGCAATGCAATATAGGGGAGTCTGGTGGTGTCCATTCTTTGAACATGACCATAGCAGTGTCCCTTATTCGCTGTCTGCTCCATCTTATAATATCCTCAAATTCACATATCTCTCTTATTCTGGTGTTCCTCACACGATCTCTCAGTGTCTTGCCCGCTATCGTCCTCAGTGTTTTCATTTCGGAAATCCTAAAAAGCTGTTTGGTCCTTACTGTGTCTGCCCTTGCTTCGACGCCATATGTTAGTATTGGTCTTACGCATGCTTTATAGATTCTCATCTTACTCTTAATGGCCATGTCTTTGTTTTTCCGTGTTGTGGATTTTAGAGCCCCAGAGATTGCAGCTGCCTTGTTTACTTGGGCTTGTATTTATTCCCGCAGATCAGCTCCTCCCACCAGGTCTATGCATAGATACTTGAAGGTCCTGACCTGTTCTATGGGTTGATTTTCTATAACCAGGTTACATGTTTCGGGTGTTTTGGAAAAGGTCGTACATTTTGTTTTTCGATGTAGATCGTCATGTTGTATTTCTTACACATAAATATATATGAATTGTTTAATTTATAATCTATTTTCTTTTGTTTCAGGTAACTGCACGTGTACGAGATTATTATACGAGTAATATAATTATTAATTATCTCGCTTGTCGCCACCAGCTTCCAGACCGCTGACACGTGTGGGTAAATTTGAAGTATAATTAATAAGGTATTCAGTTTTCACTAAGAAGGATAACACATTCTTCTTCTTTCAAGATTTTTGAATATACACTTAAATTATTAAAACTATGTATGTATGCAAGCGAAGCATGGAACTGGCAAAGGATGGATGAAAGTAGAATAAATGCAGTAGAAATGAGATCTCTTAGACGAATGTGTGGATATTCTGTGTATGATAGAGTGTCGAATGAAAATATAAGAAGTGAATGCGGTGCGAATGATGGTGTCATGAACAAAATAATGAAAGGATCATTGAGATGGTTTGGACATATGGAAAGAATGAATGAAGAAAGAATGGTAAAAAAATTATATGTTAATGATGTAAATGGTACCAGAAATAGAGGAAGACCGAGGAAAACGTGGCACGATCAAATAAATCAAATATTGAATTTCGGCCATGTGAGAAGTCAGAGAAATCGACGCGCGTGCATGACACGATGTATGAATGTTGAGGAATCGAGAGAAATGTGTCAGGAAAGAAATGTGTGGCAGTCCATTCTTTCTGCCTACCCCTTCTGGGAGACGGCGTGATGTATAGTTAGTTTTTTTAAATTTATTAAAACTAAATACATATTATAAAGCTTTTTATCTTTATTTGTAATGAACTTCTACCAAGAAATTTCAATAAAAAAATTGAATATAATGTCAAATGTGGCTTAGCTTATTTTTAGGCTGAGGAATTAAAAATATATTATCATCAAATGGTTTAACTGAAATCTTTTGATGGAAGTTCATTTTAAATAATAATAAAATAAAACGATGTTTATTATAACTACTTACACATTTGTCTTTATTTTGACAGCGACCTGTTTCGCCAGGCTCGCTGTCGAAATAAAGACAAAAGTGGAAGTCGTTATAAAAAACATCGTTTGATTTAATTATTATTTAAATATATTATCTTTAAGGATTAATTGTATCACAATAGAGACGAAGATGCAAATTGGAAACAGGATATGGTGGTCGATGCGTTAACAGGACTTATGACCTGTCATTGGTTGGGTTAAGCGTACGCTTTATGTAATACAACATTCCCAATTTCGCGCTCCTTACGACCACCACGTCTGCTAATTATTTTGGAAGATGTTTATATGCTACTATGTTGAGAAACATCGTTTGATTTAATTATTATTTAAATATATTATCATTAATATAGTACATTTATAATGTATACAGTGCACAGTACAGAGCTTAGTAAAAAGTAAATATTGGGCAGACAATTGCCCTGGACGAAATCATGACATAATGAGAATCTGACATGACCATCATAACTATGTTTGACCAAAAAATCACTGAAGTCTTTTTGCCTCCCAGGTATTGATTTGATTAATATACAATTTATAATTTGGCTTATTTCATCTAGTATTGTATTCTAATCAATACAACGAAAACCGGTTGGAGACTTTTTACGTCTTATAATAATAAATTGGATAATTTATAAATCGCCATTTTTATGAATTACTCATCTCAAGGGCGCTGTAGAAAATGCTCCGTTTTATCAATCTTAATGTTTTGGCACATAGTAAAAGTTCACAAATTATTTCCGAGAATTTGGGCGTTCCCTCATAAATCATCCTGTTGCACTTCACACAATTCACTGGGCACTCGGACACTCGGACACACATGTGGCAACCATCTTTGAGGTCTCGACTCGGAAATAGCCGTTTAGAGACGTTTACACGATGCACTTTATATTAAAAACTTTCACGTATTTCAACTTAATTTGTTCTTTTCACCGAAACTATACGTAAATAATTAATTTTGGATACATAGATTTGTTTGGATTCATTAAAAGGTGATAATAGATGTTAAATAGACGCAAATGGAGTACTCAGACCCTCAAAATTTTATTTAAATAGGGAGCTATTTGAAAAAACGTCCGGCAGCTACAGAGCGCCACACAGTGGTCCGGATTTGGGAAACAGTGGACTTAGGAACCAAAGTCATTATTTCGATTTGAAAAAAATTGCTTGCTGTAGAAAATCTAATTTGTAACAATATTTGTCATGTTCAACTTTTCGTTATTTGGAGCTTAACATGGTTTAAAAAAATACAAACGAAAAAAATGTATGGAGTAAAATTGAATTATATTTTTTTCTCAATATATTTTAAATTGCTAGCAACGAAACTTTTTGTATATTAACGTATGTAATTAGTACTTTATGTCCATATTTTTTTCTTTCCAATATACTTGCAAACTTAAAAAAAAAAAAATTTATTTCACAACACAACAAATGTTTCTGCCAGAAGATTTGGTTGGGTGGTTATGATGCACAATTATTTCTTTATTACAAATAAGAAAACCAAAATTGCCTATCACCTCCAGTTTTTTAAATATTCTCCAAAAACTGCATTTTAAAGTATGAAAACCCATGCTTACAAATATAATGTTATTATAATGGAGTGCTACATAATAATTTATTTTATGAATGAGTCGTTACTGCAGTTTTTAAGAATTATACGAAACAAATAAATAATTATTAACACCTTCTTTATGGTAATAATTCACCGTTATGACTTACTTGATGAATCATTAAAGGAATTGCCTGCACTTTCTGAGAATTATATGGAATAAATAATATAAAATTGCTGCGGATGGAGTATCTGTAATAATAGTAGCTACTTTGCCATCTATCATTGTCATGTGCAGCTCATGAGTAATTTCGTAATTACCGCATTTTGATGCAACCAAATTACGTATTTCTTCCTTCATTGCCGCATTTTCTTGGTTGACAAAGTCAATGGTTTCTTTTGCAAACTGGAATTTGACAGGCCTACAGTAAAACGTCGAAGATGACTTTGAATTTTCCCAAATGACCACATTGTTCGACTCCAACTTCAAAGGAACAAGGCTCGTTATGAACACCGAAGACTCATCAAATTCTGTCAGTTCACTCTTCTGCCTATAATTGCTGTGTGTTGAAGATCCGTCAAATCCCCATTTGCTTGTTAGCTTCAGATTCCCACTCGAAATACCTAGTTTGTCTCCCACAATTTGCAGGATCTTCTGAATAGTCAAATCCAAAAGTGCTTGCAAGTTCACTTTTGCTCCGTGTTCAGATATTTCAATGTCTTTGGCATCCGGATAGCACCTCTTCTTAGCTTCTTATAATTTGTGGTAGGAAGGAAGCTGCAGAGAATTCTTCCAATCTGACATTGCAGTCCTTAACGTCAGATATTTCCACTTTGACAGATCTAATGAAGTAGTAAGAGCCAAAGCTTGGGTTTCCTGATTTGTTTTCTTCTTTTCCTTATCGAATAAATGCGATTTGACATCTGGGGCTTTGTCAGGATTCTTCAAGAGGTGATCAATAATGCGAGCAAGGATCTCTTTTCCATTCGATTTTAGCCTAGTGACCAAAGCAAAAGCTAACTTCTCTTCCGAATAGTCACTCAATGTACCCGACCGCCTTTTCTTCTGCTTGTTCCCCAGGTCTGCAAATGGTTTTCTTGTTTGAACTTCTGTAGAAGTGCCCATATCTTTAGTGGCCATAGATGTAGATGCTATGATGATTTCATTAGATTCCGCTAAATATTGATCCTCTTGCTCTAAATATTCGGTTTCTGCAATATTTTCGGTTTCTTTAAAAATCTCGGCGAGATTTACGGAATTGCAGGAAGGCCACTGGATTCTTGCTTTCAACCAGTTCAAATGCTTAATTATAAATTTGTTTTGAATTCTGTGGGCCGCGGTCCATCTGCTCTTCAAGTTGACAGTGAGATATCTTGCAAATTTCAATATCACTTCAGAATCTTCTGGTGAGATTTCAAGCGAAATGGAGTTCAAAATTGCTCGGTGGAGTCGCTTGTAGTCCTTGAGGTCTCCTTCTCGTAGAAATGTGTAAATGTCCATATGAGTGCCAAATCGAGTCATGATTTTCAGGCCCTTTTCTGGTCGCGGTCAAGTTCAAGGTATGTTGCTTCTTCAAAACTTCAGTAGCTAGTAACCCAAAAATGCGCTCCTGCGTGTTTTATATACGAAAAGAAGTAGGTGAATTGATGGTGATACATAAAATGAGTCATTAAGGTACCATTACAATTAAACGGGTATTCATGAGTCTATTTTTATATTTGTTGCATATAATCCTTAGCAACTGCAGGAAATTGCCATAATGATTCATCAAATAAGCCGCGCTACCATTACCACGAAACAGGTAAAAATAGTATTTTTGTATATTATTTGTTCCATATAATTCTCAGAAAGTGCAGGAAATTCCTTTAATGATTCATCAAGTAAGTCATAACGGTGAATTATTACCATAAAGAAGGTGTTAATAATTATTTATTTGTTTCGTATAATTCTTAAAAACTGCAGTAACGATTCATTCATAAAATAAATTATTATGTAGCACTCCATTATAATAACATTATATTTGTAAGCATGGGTTTTCATACTTTAAAATGCAGTTTTTGGAGAATATTTAAAAAACTGGAGGTGATAGGCAATTTTGGTTTTCTTATTTGTAATAAAGAAATAATTGTGCATCATAACCACCCAACCAAATCTTCTGGCAGAAACATTTGTTGTGTTGTGAAATAATTTTTTTTTTTTTAAAGTTTGCAAGTATATTGGAAAGAAAAAAATATGGACATAAAGTACTAATTTCATACGTTAATATACAAAAAGTTTCGTTGCTAGCAATTTAAAATATATTGAGAAAAAAATATAATTCAATTTTACTCCATACATTTTTTTCGTTTGTATTTTTTTAAACCATGTTAAGCTCCAAATAACGAAAAGTTGAACATGACAAATATTGTTACAAATTAGATTTTCTACAGCAAGCAATTTTTTTCAAATCGAAATAATGACTTTGGTTCCTAAGTCCACTGTTTCCCAAATCCGGACCACTGTGCGCCAGGACTTTAAAATATTTTAGCTTATTTCATTGTATTGTATTCTGATTTATATGAGAACCTTATTTTGCAACGATAATCTTAACCTAAAAGAAAGAAGTCGGGAAAGAAAAGTGTGGCAGTCCATTCTTTCTGCCTACCCCTTCGGAGAGACGGCGTGATGGTTAGTTAGTTAGTTTATACAATTATTATTATTTTCTAATATAATATAGAACCTTATTTTGCAACGATAATCTTAACCTGAAACTTCGACAAATAATGTTCTAATGTTAACAGGAGTGACGCATCGTTGTATGCTAACCAATTCGAAGAGCATAGCGCGCAATTAACGCGTCCCCGTTAATCACGTCCCATTCGCTCACACATTGCCAGCGACACGGAACAGCGTAGAAGGAGTTAAACGCACATTATCCACCATACATTTATAACCGCTCTGAAGATGGAGACTGCAACAATCTTCGAAACGTCGGTCCGACAAGACGAGCTACACGGATTTTCCCAAAATACGTGCGTACATATAAATTGTTGATTAAATTCTTCCGCACCAGGATGTGGAGAAGAAAGGTGCTGGAGTAAGCAAATGAACGCAAAACAAAAAAATTAACTTATTTCACAAGCACCGTCCAAATTCTCACCAAATGTTTTACGCCGTCGTAAAATTTCGCGATCTCCGGGCTGTTATTCATTTCGCATGTACGCGCCGTAATTTATGCAGAGGGTAGTTCTGAAGGGTGGGCCAAGGGTGGTATTCAATAAAACTCCATGAGACACGGCTATAAATCTACAGGGTTAATGCAAGATTCAAAACACACGGCGCGGATGGCTGTAAACCTGCCCTAAAGACTTCGGGAACCATCTGTAGCGAGGTGACTGTAAATCTTGACGCGAACGCCTCCAGTATGCTAACTTCATCCAAAACTGCTCCATATATTCGATATAATGTATGAACATATACAGGGTGTATCGCGAAATAAGTCTGTTTCTTTTTCCTTGTTGTAGACCTTTGTGGTCTGTTCTCCAGAGTGTTGCTCCTTCTGTGAGGTAGACTCTCAGCTGTCCTTCTATCTTTTAGGAGGTCCTCCATGAAGACGAGTCCCAAAAGACTTATTATGCAATGCAATATAGAGAAGTCTGGTGGTGTCCATTCTTGAACATCAATCAAATCAGTTTAATTAATCAATAGACATTACAAAATTATTTGTTAAGTCATCTATTGAGAACAGGTAAAATAATACATTGTACTCGTATATAGTATACTACCAGAAACGCATGAGAGATGGTTTGACATTAGGAAGACAATATACTTTCTAAAGTCAAGAATATTTGTCCCTTGAACGTACCTTCACTAATATGAAAGACGTCGATCTCCGAGGAGACCGCGTTCAGCAGACTAACTGCTTTTTCCACCGGTGTCACCAGAGGCAGATTGGTTCTGGTAGCCGGTAGGTAAAACAATCTGTGATGTCGCTGTCGGAGAAATCTATCAGGGACAAAAAGACCAACATCCTCTAGCACGGCCGAGTTCTTCGAAATATCCCCTGATTAATTTAAAGAAATAAGTAATGAGATGCCCATCTCTTCGAAGCTGTAAAAAATTGGTTCCGAGCATTCCTAAAAGAAATGCCGGGGGATAGAGCCACGGAGGAGGTCTTCGTCGAGGACGAGTCCCATGAGGCTGATTATGCAATGCAATATTGGGGAGTCTGGTGGTGTCCATTCTTTGAATATGACCGTACCAGACCCTTTTTCGCTGTCTGCTCCATCTTAAAATATCCTTAACCTCACATATCTATCTTATTCTGGTGTTCTTCACGTGATCTCTCAGTGTCTTGCTTGCTATCGTCCTCAGTGTCTATATCTCGTAAGTCCTCAAAACTTGTTTGGTTCTTACTAAACGATTAGAAAACAATCAATTGAATTCAATCGCGACTACCTTCGTGGCCGAGTGGTAAGTGCATTAAATGCCATCCCGAAGGTTCCGGGTTTGATTTCCGGCGAGGGCAGTGTGATTGTCACACTGTCTTTGGTCTGGTGTAGAATTCACGTGACTTAAAAATTGCGATAATTAGCTACCTATCACTTGTCACGAGAATCACTATGAGATCTATAGTTATAATACGAGTACCCTTTACATCGATTTGGCTCATGCTGTCATGATGTAAAGAGCGATTTAAAGAAAAATAAAGAAAGTAAAAATTCCTAAGTAAAATTAAAAGATGATCCGTGAGATGGTTTAGTCATATAATAATAATAATAGTTAGGCTTATTTGTATAGCGCCGTTTTATTGAATAACTCACCTCAATGGCGATCGTTGTTGTCTCAAAGATGAGCATTTTTTTTAAATCAAATAATATCTATATCATTAGTCATTAGTCATCATCTCGCTCATACACATGTACGAATAGGTTTGCACACACATCTTTCTATCTAAAATAAAATTTAATATACTTTCAGCGATACACCCTGTATAATCACGCGTATTTTGATTAATCCTTGAATATCACGACAGATGTATCAAAGTATAATCGTGTTATATTCCGTAGTATGCTAATAAACTGCATCACATTGATTAATTATAGAGTCTCGTGTATATACTCGTACGTATTGTTTAATACATATGAATTCTCATCGCGTAAGTAACAGAGTTGGTTATCGTGGTAACAAACGATGTAAACACATCATCATCATCATCGGCCGTCTGTCATCCATTGTTGAACGTCACTCTCCCAAAGCACGCCACCACCCCCTATCCATTGCCGCTCCCATCCATCCATGTCCAGCAATCCTCTTCAGATCGTCGGTCCAGCGGGCAGGGGGACGTCCTCTGCGGAACCCTGTACGAGGTCTCCACTCCAGAACCCTTCTCCCCCATCGACCCTCGGTTCTTCGACAGATATGGCCTCCCATCGCCACTTCCACCACCATCCGCAGAGCCACCTCAGCCACCTTGATTTGTTGTCGAAATAATTCGTTTCGAAATCTTTCCCTCAATTTTATACCAAGCATGGCTCTTTCCATGGCGCGCTGGGCGACCTTGAATCTGTAGATTAGACCTTTTGTCAGTGTCCACGTCTCGGCTCCGTACGTCATGACTGGCAAGACGCACTGGTTGAAGACTTTAGTCTTGAGGCATTGTGGTATTTTGGAAGTGAGAACATGACGTACAATGGTTGGAAATACAATGGATTTAAAAATTTATTATATCTTACAATTTATACATAACGTTTGAAAATTTTATTTTTATTTGTTGAAAATGACATTTTAATACAGTAACAGCAAAAATTCAGATAATCGAATGATTTTACTGAAATCTCTCGATGGAGGTTCATAATTAATAATAATGAAATAAAACGATGTTTTATAACTGCTTCCAATTTTGTTTTTATTTCGACAGCGACCGGTTTCGCCAGGTTCGCTGGCATCGACAGAACGACAAAAGTGGAAGCAGCTAAAAATACACCGTTTTATTAAATTATTATTAAATTATTCGTGAAAATTAAGCCTTTGACATGTTAAGAATATTTAGATAATTAAAGAAGGAAGGATTAATAAATGAATGTACTAGAGACGAGCAATATGAACATGACAAGTAGTGACAATAATTATTTTAATTTTGAGCTGGTTTACAAAAAGCCGATGCCAGCGAGCCTGGCGAAACCGGTCGCTGTCTAAATAAAGACAAAAGTGGAAGTAGTTAAAAAACATCGTTTTATTTAAAAATTATGGGTTTGGTGGGGGTCGATACTTTTAATGTTAAGACAGAAAAGAATTTAGATTTATTCCAATATATACGAGTATCTATTTATTTATTTTGTTATAAACGGAATAAATTCCACTACATTTTTAATACAGACAGCTTACTTAAATCTATGAACATTTTAAGAGTAACGGTAAAAATTAAGCCTAAGTCGAGTTAAGTCTGTGATCAGTCTTAAGAATACAGGTAAATATTGTATTAGGTTGTTAATGAAAGAAGGACACTATTATAAATGAGAATACAGGTATGTTGAATAATAAAGAAAATACACTATTACATTTAAGAATTCAGGTATAAAGATTACTAACGGGAGAAGTATAATTTTAAAATTAAGACTACAGGTATATAGATTAATATATGAACTTTCAAATCCAAGGTCCAATCCATCCTAAAGTACGGTTTAATAGGATGGGGAGGAACTACAATAACTACACTAAACCCAGTCATTGTAGCCCAAAAGACAATAATTAGAGTCATTAACAAAAAACCATATCGATTCCCCTCAGACCAACTATACGATGAATTTCAAGTACCGGACATAATACAACTATACATAAGAAATTTAGTCGTGCACTACCACAAGGACACCGACAGACACTTAAAAGCACAACAAACGTACAACACACGCAACAAACATAACCATTTTGTACCAAAAACTAAAACTTCTTATGCGCAAAGACATTTCTACTATCTTGGACCCAAACTCTATAACATAATTAACAAAACTATAAACGACCCACAAAAAATGACAATGCACAATTACAAAAAACATGTAACTACGGAGACATTAAAAAAAGGACGGCTTGAATGTAGTTTAATTTTTAAAAATAAGTAAATAGTTTAAATAGTGTTATATAAGACAATATAGTGTTTAAATAGTGTTATATAATATAAAAGACAATTAATTTTAAGTTATACACTTCAGGATATGTGTTGCTTCCCTTAACTGTTCCCTGAATTTGTAAATTATATTATATATTGAAATTATATAGAGTACTAGGAATGCCTCCCTAGAACGGGTTACCCCAGTTGGGAGGTATTAAAACCATGTACTTGGTAAATGTTCAATAAATAAATAAATGATTATAAAGAACTTATTCAAATTGACATAGAAACAGATATACAGATGAAGGTTCGAAAAATCATGAAAATTTATTTTAACAGTTGAGAAAAAAAAAGTAACACCTGTCGATGTCAACATAGGTTGACGGAACATTTGTCGCAAAAAAGGGAAAAAAATGTTACACCATAAACAGAGTAGAGTACAATAATTATAATAGTAATAAAATGTTAATAATGTTGAATTATCATTGTGTTTCCGCCAAAACAATGGAATATTTAAAGAAAGAAGGATTAATAAATAATGTAGGAGTACTTTAGATGAACAATGTGAACATGACAGACAATAAGCTAATGCATTTGAACTGGTTAACAAAATTAAGGGTTTGATAGAGGTCGATACTTTTTGAGTGTCTTCTTCTTCTTCTTCTCCTTGTAGACCTTTGGTCTGTTCCTGAAATCAGGCTGGCTTCTCTTGGGAGGTTGACTACCAGCTATCTCTCCATCTTTTCGGCGGTCTTTCGGGGGGACGGCAGCCGGCAGGAATCTGATGCGCCACAGCGTGTGGGATTCTGGTTGGATCCATCCTCTGCACGTGCGCATTCCAGTATCTTTTGCGTTGTCTGCCCCATCTCACGACATCCTCCACCTTGCAGATCTCGCGGATGGCCGTGTTCCTCACCCTATTGCGAATAGTCCTTCCTGCCATCATCCTCAGCGTCCTCATCTCTGCCACCCGTACTTGAGCCTTCGTTCTTGTGGTATCCGCTCTGGTATCAACGCTATATGTCAGTTTTTGAGTGTATATAACTTAATTGAGCCATATGTTACATAATTGAGACTTAATTGAGATATATATCATATGTTTTTTGTGAATGTATACTTATACTTGTTAAGAATACTGGATTTCACCCACCGTGGGTTATCAATTCATGATTTAATTGTATCTCAATAGAGACGAAGATGCAAATTGGAAACTGAATATGGTTGATCAAGGCGTTTACAGGACTTATGACCTGTCATTGGTTGGGTTAAGCGCACGCTTTATGTAATTACAACATTCCCCATTCCACCTTTCTTTATGACCATGTATGACAAATTTTTGGAAGTTTTATATATGTTAAAGTCCTATGCCAGATTTCACATGTCAGTTTCAACGTGCCATCTATGAAGATTTTGATTACATATCTTAATCTTTTTAAGATTACTCTATATATAATCTACATACTAACGCCATCTATGGAGATTTATGTTTATCATGTGTATTCGTACATTAATTAATTGAGCTTTTTCTCAATAAATAACCATAAAAAATACTTCAATATTTTAAAAATCACTCCGTAACTGTAATCGAACGCAAAAGCTTTTAAAAGAAAGCGTTATAGAAAAAAATGTTCGCAGTTTTCAATTTAGAAGTGATATATAGTGAGCGATTATTGTTAAGGGACATCTTCGTCACTTGTGATACGGTGGGTCTACACGCTAGAACAGGAAGAAACTACCGTCCTTGTGAAAAGCTTTGAAGATTACATTGTGTCACGTATAAATTTCGTGCTATTTTTCAAACTACGTTAATAATATAAGTGCCAGAAACTCGGTCGTATATAAAAACTGGGTGATGTCAGAAAGAAAATATGGAGAAAATCTTTTATACTACAATTTACTTATGTGCGTTATCACACCTTTATACGCAAAAAATATTAATGTTTTATAAACATAAGGCGCTAACAGTGCGACAATTTATTTATTGTTTATTTAACAATGATAATTATAATATAAATTCCATTAATAAACAAACAAACAAACCATCACGCCGTTTCGCCACAGGGGTAGGCAGAGAGAATAGACCGCCACACTACTCTATCCTGGCAAACCTCTCTAGCTTCCTCCACATTCATACAACGAGTCATAAACGCACGTCGATTCCTCCGACTTCTAACATGACCAACCTTTAAAATTTGATTAATTTGGTCATTACCCCATTTATATTATTAACGTATACTTTCTTAACCATTCTTTCTCCATCCATGCGTTCCATATGTCCGAACCAACGCAGCGATCCTTTCATAATTTTGATCATAATACCTTCTTCCGCTCTACATTCCTTTCTTATATCAGCATTTGAGATTCTGTCTTATATCGTTCTACCACTCATACGTCTTAGGGACCTCATCTCTACCGTATTTATTCTGCTCTCATCCTTCTTCTGCCAGTTCCATGCTTCGCTTCCATACATTAGGGTTGGGATCAGAACTCTACTGTGAACGGCATTGCGGAACATTGGTTAATTAATACGAATGAAAACGTCAGTTTTCTAGAAGTTTTATTATATTTTATGGGAATGACATGTATCTCCCATCTAAGGCATTATCAAATGTTTTGATAATTCCTTAGAAGGGCAAAGACATTTGATAATGCCTTAGAAGGGTGAAACATGTCATTCCCATAAAATATAATAATTCTTCTTGAAAAGTGACGTTTTCATTCGTATTAATTAATGGAATTTATATTAATTAACATTGTTAAAGAAACAATAAATAAATTGTCGCAGTGTTAGCACCTTATGTTTTTAAAAAAATGCATATAAAGGATCCGCTAGTATGAAATATCATATGAGTGTATAGCTAAATGTAAGTTTGTACATTTTCAAATAACCATCCCTTGGCCATCAGCCGGTACCACCCTCGGAAAAAGCTCTTTATACAAAACAACCCTTATTTGTCCTTGGAGTTTGAGGTAGGATTTTGGGAAACCACAATAGGCATACACCCCAAAACGCCAACGAATAAATAAGTAAAGATAAAAGATACAAAAATCTATACAAAAAATATTTCTTATGTATTCGCCAACTCATTGTGTTGTAGATTCATATTGGAATATATTTTTGAAAACATCACGCCGTCTCTCTGGAGGGGAAGGCAGAAAGAATAGACCGCCACATGTTCTGTCCTGATATGCTTGTCTCGCTTCCTCTACATTCATACATCTTGTCATGCACGCACGTCGATCTCTCCGACTCCTCACGTGACCGACATTCAATATTTGATTGATTTGATCATGCCTCATTTTTCTCGGTCTTCCTCTATTTCTAGCTCCTTTCACGTCGTTTACATATACCTTCTTCACCGTTCTCTCTTTACTCATTCTTTTCATTTGTCCAACCATCTTAACGACACCCAAATATTGTTTTAAAAGGGTGTTTTTTTAGAGGTATACAAATTCAAAATGAAAAAGAACACATTAAAATAATATTAATGTCTATGATATTGGTTTTATTTAATAGATAATTTTATGCCATTGTTGTTAAATATGTCAAATGGGCGCCACGGCTAGCTCGAATGAAGCGCAATCGTGAAGTCCAATTTTCGACAACTTTATCGAGCAACTGGGTAAAATGGCAAAACATGTTGACTACAAATCAACTGTCAACTGTCAAATTGACAGTCTGTAGAAACAATGTTGCCAGTTTAAAAACCAAACCTCTAAAAAAACACCCTGAACTATTTGAATCATTTTTTTCTTTCAGAATTTTTTAGGTATATAAAAAATGGAAGTGGGGGGGGGGGGGTGGAGATTTTTAAATCGTTGAAGTGGGGCACGTTACAAATAAGGTTGGGAAACCCTGCTTTAGATATTTTTTACTTGTAAAAGGGGTGGTGGTACTATAATAGGTTGAGAACCTATGGATAAATGGATTTTTATCTTTTTTGACTTTTCTCCGTATCGTTTATTCATCACACACATTTTGCTGTTCAGGTTCGTGAAGTGTTTGTTCCTTTAAGAACCTTGCTTGCAATATTGTACGTATATTCTATTGTTTCGCTTCAAGAAGAATTTCGAAGTGATTTCGGTCACGTGGGAGGTATACCAGATCACCCCTATAAAATTGGTGCGTTTGCCAGGTGGATTGCTTGGTATGTTATGTATTGACCAGACTCTTAACACATTGTTTGCGGGAAACGTTGAAACACGTTTAATGAACTATTTTGTTTTATATTATTATTTAATGCCAAAATGAGCGGAGTGTCAGTAAGCCGTATCTTATATGCGGATGACGCTATCCTACTTGCAGACAACGAGGATGAACTACAAGTCCTGGTGATTAGTATGTATGAGGTATGCATGCGAAATGATCTGATGATGAATGTTAACAAGTTCAAGGTAATGATTTTTGAAAAAGAAGAAATCATGACAGTCTGCAACATTAGCGTGAATGGTGAAAATTCGGAGCAAGTAGTTGAGTTCGTGTATTTAGGTAGTATGTTGACAAGAGATGGGCGAGTGGAGAGGGATATTGAAAGAAGGGTTGGGGCAGGCAACAAAGTGAATTGTGCATTTAATGTTGTCATCGTAAACAAAAATGTGTCCAAAAAATCTAAAATGGCAGTGCACAATAATGTTCTTGTACCGACCCTTATGTATGGAAGCGAAGCATGGTCCTGGCAAAAGAAGGATGAAAGTAAAATAAATGCAGAGGAAATGAGATCTCTCAGACGAATGTACGATAAATCTGTACATGACAAATGTCAAATGCAAATATAAGAAGAGAATACGGTACGAATGAAAGTATTATGAACAAAATAATGAAAGGATCATTAAGATGGTTTGGACACATGGAAATAATGAATGAAGAAAGAATGCTAAAAAATATATATGTTAACGATGTAAATGGAACTAGAAATAAAGGAAGACCGAGTAAAACGTGGCATGATCAAATAAATCAAATATTGAATGTCGGCCATGTGAGGAATCAGAGAAATCGACGCGCGTGCATGACACGATGTACGAATGTTGAGGAAGCGAGAGAAATATGTCAGAAAAGAAAAGTGTCGCAGTCCATTCCTTCTGGCTACCCCTTCGGGAAAACGGCGTGATGGTTAGTTAGTTAGTTAGTTTTGTTCCATTGTATTGTATCGATTTTTTACATGCGTTTTTAATTAGTCTTTCATTGTTTAGTTTTTATTATATATTTTAGACCTGGTGATGGGGGTGTCCTACGAAACATGTCGCGATTTTTAATATTTTGTAGATTATATATTGTATAACGTTATTTTTAAATTTCCGAAGTATATTACAATGAAATTCCAGTGTTAATGCCTTAGCTTTCAATCAATAGATTAATTATCGACCTTCGGCGATAGATGAACTACCTATCACATGTCATAAGAATCAATATAATAGCTTAAATAAATTGTATACAGTTATTGGGTTCAAACGACCTTCTTTTTCTGCTTTATTTAAGATTGTGTCCGGTTATTTCTCGGAGCCTGTTCCTGGGGTGTAGATGTCCAGCTGTCTCGCCACCTTTTAGGTGGATTTCCTGTTGGTACTTTATTTGCGGCTATATTTATCACTCTTTCAGAACATGCTCTTTCCACATAATCTCTCCAGTAGCGTCTTCTCAGTCTTCCCATCGCACGACATCTTTCACTTTGCAGATCTTTCTTGTTTCAATTTCTTATTCTGTCTCGGAGTGGCGTTCCCGCAAACGACCTGTAGTATAAAAAAAAGAAAACATATCAATGTAAATTAATAATAATAATATTTAAATATAAATTGGAATATGCCTAATTATGCAATAGTTCTTTCGCAGAGCTGAGTAATTTGAGATTCTATCACGATTTGAGAATCTTGTCTCCGGAGGCTAAAGGAAATGGAAATAAATTTAATATACATCTGTAATCTACTTATCCAGGTTTATATCACTATGAAAAAACAACTGGACACTGCCGTAACAGTTAAGTTTTCTTTACTTTGTTCTACGAATTCCGGTCCAAAGTTATCAAAAGAATCTTAATTCTTAAAAAAACAACCCTCGACACTCAAAGACAATATTCCTCCAGGGGTTCTTCAAGTTCCTTTGAAATTAAGTGAATAAAGGCTACATCCTGAAGGAATTACCTTGTCAATTAGGTTACCACATCCCTTCATACTTTAATAAAGAATTCGACGAACTCCACCGAAAAATCTCCCGTCTCAGAGTACAAGTGTTATAAACACATATTTTTGATAGTTAATTTCCACAAAACTCTGGCCTGTTTTGAACGTGGCCTCAACATAAATGGCGAGTGCATTCCCCACCTTCGCTTTGCAGATGACATTGTCATTCTGGCGGAATCTGTGGGGGAGCTAGAAGGCATGCTAGATGAACTGAACACTGCATCCAGACGAGTGGGTCTCGGGATGAACTTGGACAAGACGAAAGTCATGAACATATTATCCCGAAATCAGTAACCGTCGAAAAGTCGGCTCTTGAGCCAATAAAGCATGTTTCTATGATCGTGCTTTCAGCGTTGCGGGTCCGTTGGCGTGGAATAGCCTCCATGTTAGTATTAAGTATGAGGATAGTGACGTTAAATTTAAGAATCATCTGAAGACTGCACTGTTCGGTCAGTCATTTCCTAGTGCGCCCTTGGAGTAATTGATTTTACAAAACGGCGCACTTAAAATACAAATCATCATAATAATAAATAAATAAATACAAGAATACATATATCTTGGCCAAATCATACAACAGAGAACCAATTTCGAGAAATAAGCCAACCGAAGAATTTAATTGGGTTGGGTGGACTTTGGAAAATTACGTCATGTTCTCACCCCTAAAATACCACGATGCCTCAAGACTAAGTTCTTCAACCAGTGGGTCTTGCCAGTCATGACGTACGGAGCCGAGACGTGGACACTGACAAAAGATGTAGTCTACAGATTCAAGTTCGCCCAACGCGCCATGGAAAGAGCCATGCTTGGAATAACTTTGAAGGACAGATCTAAAAACGAATTTATTCGAAAACTAACCAAGGTGGCTGAGGTGGCTCTGAGGATGGACGGGCTGAAGTGGCTATGGGCTGGCCAAGTCTGTCGGAGAACCGACGTGACGGTCGATGGTGGAGACGGGTTCTGGATTGGAGACCGCGTACCAGATTCCGCAGAGTTGGACGTCCCCCTGCCCGCTGGATCGACGATCTGAAGAGGATTGCTGAACATGGATGGATTGGAGTGGCAATGGATAGTTGGCGGTGGCGTGCTTTGGGAGAGGTCTACATTTAGCAGTGGATGACAGACGACTTATGATGATGAATTTCCACAAAAATAGCAATTTGATATTACTTTACTCAAGATTAAAGCGTTGGCATTGTGGAATTGCGTTGAAAAGAGAATTCAACGTTGTGTAATACCAATTTTTATATTCTTCTTTTTCCCAGGCGTATTTCTCATGATAGAGAGTTGTGTCCATCCTGTAAACCATTGACCTAATGGCTTAAATTGAAATGAATTAACTAAATGCCTATAAAGAAGAAAATTAATGACTTATTCCCTTTTGTTCTGATGCGTCAGAATCTGAAGAGTGCTCTTCTAAGCTAACAAAATGAATGCTTGCTTTTAAAGTAAAATTAAATTTGTGTTGACAAAGAATGGTGGGTTACTGCATTATGCTCACCTGGGTTTTTAAAATTCAATTACGTACTCACCTATATTTATGAATTTACGTTATATTTTGTGTTACAGAAAAAATCTTATTATTTCCAATCTATTTATTGATCGTGGTGATCCGTGGAGCTGTCTAGCTAAGACGAAACTTCTTCAATCCTCTTCGTTCTCTGCAGCCTGCAACTCCGAGTAAAAGTCTCTCATCTTTTTAATCTGGTCACATCATCCCGTAGGAGATCTGCCTCTACTATTTTTGTGTGGACTTCTTTCTGTGATAATCATCATCAGCCGTTTGTCATCCACTGCTGAATGTAGGCCTCTCCCAAAGCACGCCACCGCCCCTATCCATTGCCGCTCCCATCCATCCATATCCAGCAATCCTCTTCAGATCGTCGGTCCAGCGGGTAGGGGACGTCCAACTCTGTGGTATCCTGTACGCGGTCTCTACTCCAGAACCTGTCTCCCCTATCGGCCGTCGGTTCTCCGACATATATGGCCAGCTCATCGCCACTTCAGTCCGCTCATCCTCAGAGCCACCTCAGTCACCTTGTTTGTTGACGAATTAATTCGTTTCTAAATCTGTCCCTCAAGGTTATTCCAAGCTTGGCTCTTTCCATTACGCGCTGGGCCGTGCGTTTCTGTGATAATATTATTTTAAAGTTTTATTTAATTATATATAACAACCATGTATTACAATTCCACTGTGAACGGCCATATTTGCTTTCCATTGATACATTTTTGTTACCAATAACAGTTTTTAAGGCTCCGTCACTCTCCGCACCAACCCATCTATAGACGCTACTGTCCGTTAAAGCATCCGCTGTGAACATGCTTCCTAAATACAGAAACTCAGACACCTGCTCAAGATTCTCTTCAAAAAAGCATTACCCAAAAAACATTACGATAATATAATGAACATATTTGTCTATGGAACGTACAAATACTCGTATAAACAAATGCGCAAGTGTCTTAATTCTCAAAGAGCATCTGCAACAAAATATCGGTATTTTTTGTAATTTTAAATTTGATTATAGAACGCTCAGCAATTTGTCTCACCGAATCAATTTCTAATTAGAATAAGTTTATTTACCGAACTTCGAAGTCCTAATCAGAAATCAAAGACTTAATTATAAAATCAGATTAAGGACTTAGAATGGAAACTTTCGCAATCAACGAAATTGATGACTTTTCATTATTTTCAAGATTAAAACGTGAAATATTGGAAAAGGGGTGTCTTATTGAGATCAAAGATTATTCAGATAATAAATTCTATTAAAAAACATTTGATCTCAATGAATATATTTATTTTTTATTAATTAAAACATGGGTTTTTAGTTCTTTGAAAATTAGTTCGATAGTGTGAATGCCTAAAGTTCATTAAAAATATATTTAAAAAAAACTAACTAACCATCACGCCGTCTCCCCGAAGGGGTAGGCAGAAAGAATGGACTGCCACACCTTTCTTTCCTGACATATTTCTCTCGCTTCCTCAACATTCATACATCGTGTCATGCACGCGCGTCGATTTCTCTGACTCCTCACATGGCCGACATTCAATATTTGATTTATTTGATCGTGCCACGTTTTCCTCGGTCTTCCTCTATTTCTGGTTCCATTTCCATCGTTAACATATTTTTTTCCATTCTATCTTTTCATATGTCCAAACCATCTTAATGATCCTTTCATTATTTTGTTCATCACACAATCATTCCCACCGCATTCACTTCTTATAAACATTTTCATTTTACACTCTATCGTACACGGAGTATCCACGCATTCGTCTAAGAGATCTCATTTCTACTGTATTTATTCTACTTTCATCCTTCTTTTCCCAATTCCATGCTTCACTTCCATACATAAAGGTCGGTAGAAGAACACCATTGTGCACTACCATTCAAGCTTTTTTTTTGATAGGTTTTTGTTTGCGATGACAACTTAAAAATATATTGTATTGTATATACGAGTATATATTTTTTTTATTAAATGATGTAAAACTCCATTTCACAGTTTTATTATATTTTAAGGAAATTACAAGTTTTTCTTTGCTATGGCATTATCATATGTTTGATAGTGCCTTAGTAAGGCAAAACATGTCAACCATACGAAGAACGCCAAAGAGGTGGTTAGATAAGCTGGATATTAATCTTAAGAGACATTTGTCGAGATTCGGAAAATAAATATGAAAAATCCGAAATTTTTTGCTCTTTCTTGAACAACGACGTAAAACGTTTGTTTTCAAGAAGTTTTATTTAAATTTATGGAATTATTTATGAATGTGAATAAGTCCCAGAGATCTCTATGACGAATGTGTGGTAAATCTGTATATGAATGCAAGTGCAATGCGAAGTGTCAAATGCAAGTATAAGAAGTGAATGCGGTGCGAATGAAAGTGTTATGAACAAAATAATGAAAGGGTCATTAAGATGGTTTGGACACATAGAAAGAATGAGTGAAGACATAATGGTGAAGATGGTATATGTGAACGGCGTGAACGGAGCTAGAAATAAAGGAAGGCCGAGGAAAGCCTGGCACGATCAAATCAATAAAATATGAAATGTGGGTCACGTGAGGAGTCCTAGAAATCGACGTGCGTGCATGACAAGATGTATGAATGTAGAGGAAGCGAGAGAAGTATGTCAGGACAAAACAGTGTGGCGTTCGATTCTTTCTGTCTACTCCGGGAGACGGCGTGATGGTTATTTAATTAGTTAGTCAACATATTAAATAAGCCATAAATTATAAATCTTCTAGAAAACCGATGTTTTCATTCGTATTAAGGTTATTATTTGTGACCACGAAGTTAACTGAAATAATTTTGATATTTTATACTGAATTTGAAAGATTTTATAATATTTCAGCACTATTCGCATGTTTTAGTGTTTTTTATCAATTTAATATTCAGATTTTTCTGTTTTCTCTGCAATTTTATTTTTCTCTGGCTAACCAAACAATGGAAGCCCGCGCAAATAGATCAGCAAATCTATGGAATATCCGGGAACACGGACGACCGTGAGGTTATTTTGTATGCAAAAGCGGTATTTTCGCTATCCTATTTTTCCGATGTGAACTTATGCTAGTTAAGTGAAAACATCCTCTGCAAATATAGAAAACCCGAATTTTTCAACTTTGAAAAGAGTTTCATCAAATATCGACCTATCTACATATGTACGTATATCACGCCGTCTCTCCAAAGGGTGAACCGCCACACTGTCCCTTCCTGGCATACTTCTCTAGCTTCCTCAACATTAGATTCGATGCCATCACGTCGATTTCTCCGACTCCTACCGACTTCCAACGGTTGATTATTTATGAAAAAACATTTATTTTTGCTTTTAATTGTATCTCAATAGAGACGAAGACGCAAACTGGAAACTGAATATGGTTAATCAAGGTGTTAGTTAACAGGACTTATGTAATTACAACATTCCCCATTCCACCATTGTTATTATGATCATGCATGATAAACTTTGGAAGTTGTATATATACTCCAAATCCATACCTATCTTCACGTGTCAGTTTTAATTGCCCATCTATGTAGATTTGATTATACTAGTCAATCTTTTTAAGATTACATTCTTATTCTATTGAGATACAATTAAATTTGAATTAACCACCCACCATGGGTGAAAATCCAGGATTCGTATACAAGTATAAGTATACATTCACAAAAAAATATTTATTTTTGCGCTTATTTTTTTCTAGTTTTTTTTTTGTATCTGTTTTTTTATCAAGAGTTTTCTAACTTTAAAATGAGATCTTCTTCCTTCTTTTTGTCCTGTCATACCTCCGTGGCGCATAGGGCCTCAAGCAACCTTCTCCACCCGACTCTATCGCATGCCTGATGCCTAACATCATTCCAAGTGAGGCCTGCTGTCTTAACCTCGTCCTGCAGGGTTCTTCTCCAGGTGGCTCTAGGTCTGCCTCGCTTTCTCTTTCCCCCCATAGGAGACCAGTCTAGTGCACCCTGAGCGATGCAGGCTGGGTTCCGTCTCAGAGTGTGACCGATCCACTGCCACTTGCATCTAGCGACTTGTTCTCTAATTGTCTTTTAAAATTAGATACTACAATTTTAGCCAATAGGCCGAGAAGAGATGAGATAAAAAACCCGTCCTAGTGATATTTCTACATCTTTTTTTAGTTTTAAAGGACATTCAATGACATATGTATGAATATAATTTCGGCCAAAAGGACAGCGTGGCAATCACACTGCCATCACTAAGAATAAAATGTCAGTCATAGCTCTTGCCACTCTACCGTGAAGATCGTATGGTAAAGCGTGATGGTTAGTTAGTTATATATTTATTTTATTTATAACTCGTATGATACACAAATTCGTGAGAACATTTATAATCGCGTGAATAAATATTTCTTCTGGGAAAAATCTACTCTTTTCAAGGGAAACTTGTCAAGGTGATCTTTTTTATACGTTTCATTGTTTGTCAGTCAGACTATGGCTTAGTAATCTGCTGGAAAACAAACAAATACGAAAATTTTAATATCTGGTTTTAATATTATTATATAATTATCTATCCACAAGGTTACATAATCTAGATTTTAATAATTTTGTTATTTTTACACAGTGTTTAAGATTTTCTTGATGGAAAACAGTTTATCTCAAAGCAATAAATATCTGAACAATGTATCTTCTTCTTCCTCCTCTTCTTTTGTGGGAATGCTGAGGGGTTTTTGGACAATGTGTTCGCTGTCTCTTCGCATCACATGGTCCAGCCTTGTGACGCCTCCGGCCCACCTCAGCATTTTCATCTCGGCAGCGTGGACTCGACGTTCGTGGACTTTTTTGTTGGTCGGCGGGCCTCACTGCAGTCTTGTAGACTCTGCCCTTAGTCCTGATTGGAATTTTTTGATCACACAGGACACCATTAGAAGTCCTTCATCAGTGTAGTTACATTATTGTTTAATTATATGTTTTATTCACTGTTTCTTTAACTAACTAACTAACCATCACGGAGGGGTAGGCAGAGAGGATGGATCGCCACACTGGCCTGTCCTGGCATACCTCTCGAGCTTCCTCTACATCCATACATCTTACCATGCACACACGTCGATTGTTCCAACTTCGAATGTGGCCGCCTTTTAGTAATTGATTAATTTGGCCTTTTAGTAATTGATTTAATTAATCTCCACATTAATTCGATGAAAACTCGTCAAGAAGTTAATTTTATAATATTTTATAAAACATTTTAAACTTTGATACGAAGCCATTGCCTGGTGGTTTGACATATTTAAAAATAAAATTAGACACTTTTTCACTTAGTATAAACCACTTTATTTGAGCAAGTAGCGCGAACCGGTTTCAAACTGTAGTGAACTTTCTCAGGGCTACCTATACACAAACAGTTTGTGTATAGCCCTGAGGAAGTTTGGTACAGATTGAAACCGGTTGGCGCCTACTCAAATAAAGTGGTTTATACTAAGTATAAAAGTGTTTATTTTATTTTTAAACATTCATTTTATTAATAAATATTTAAATTTTGGAACACCGTTATTATACGCAACACAGTTTTTCGACAACCTATGTTTGTAACACCTGATGATGCCAACACGGATTGGCGAAATCTCAATAAAATAAATGGTATCACATATAATAATAGTTATTCAATAATTAAACATGTAATAATGTGGAAGTGTCATAGTATTTTGGCCAAATCAATGCAATATCTAAATATTGTATTTTTTTATCATTAACCATTTTATTAATACGAATGAAAACGTAAGTTTTCTAGAGGTTTTGTTATATTTTATGGGAATGACATGTTTTGCCCTTCTAAGGCATTATCAAACATTTGATATTGCCATAGAAGGGCGAGACATGTCATTCTCATTAAATATAAAAAAAACTTCTAGAAAACTGACGTTTTCATTCGTATTAATTATTTAATATGGAGTTTTACATCATTGTTCAAGAAACAATAAATTAACCATTTACATTTATGTTCATGGTTTTAATACCTGTAAACTGGGATAACCCATTCTAGGGAGGGATATAATTATCAAATTAGAGCACAAAATGGAAGCGAATACATATTGTAATTTTTTTTAACGCAATGAGCATTTATGCAATGTTTTAATAACCCTGTACCGTACAGTGTGAGCACAAAATAATGTATTGTTGCGTTTATTCCTATCTAAATCTCTTACACACGTATTTTTCATAATCTCCTAGCATTGTATGGATAAATGACTTAGCTCGAGAAGTCTTTTGTGTACACAAAGTAAATTTTTAGCCACAATATCCACTCCGAAGCAGTGAGGATTATGGCGTTTGACGTTTTACGACCGCGATTTGTAGCACATTCAACACTGTGTATGAAAATTGAATACAGGACCGTGAAATATAGGAAAACCTTTCTTTACAATCGTCTTTTAAAACTGTTACTTCACGTGTAAGATCGTGACCTTTACGTCAGTCCAGCTGCTTATGCTTCTGTTATGAAGGACCTTGGTATTGTTTATGAAATTAGGCTGACTTTCCATACTCACATCGAGAGAATATGTGGAGTTGCACTGAAAATGTTGGGATTAGTTCTCCGAACTGGTAAAGTTTTCAAGAATCCCTATGTTTTGCGAATTTTGTATAACTCATTGGTCCGGAGCCGGCTCGAGTGTGGTTCGGTGATATGGAGTCCCCACGAGGCGAGATACTCGCTCATGTTAGAGAGGGTTCAGAAAAGATTTCTGAGATATCTCTACATGAGGGAGTTTGGTAGCTATCCGTGGCTTTATCCCACTGCATTCCTCTTGGGCACGCTGGGGACCAATAGTTTGCAGATAAGAAGGGATGGTTGCACACTTACCCATTTCTTCAATTATCATTATTAATTCAGTTGCCATTATTCAGACATCATATGGTTATGCCTTTATGAACCAACCAGCTTCTGATGATGCCGGTGGGGAGAGCAATCAAACTGCTGAACATGATCGCTTCGGAGATCGATGTCTTTCACATTCGTGAAAGTACTTTCAGAAGACAAATACTCTTGACTTTGGAGAGTATCTTGTATTCCTAATGTCGAAACATCTCTCATGCATTCCTGGTATTATATATTTATTATATTTTATGAAAGATGGTTTGGACATATGGAAAGAATGAATGAAGAAAGAATGGTAAAAAAAAAAAATGTTAATGATGTAAATGGAACCAGAAATGGAGGAAAACCGAGGAAAACGTGGCACGATCAAATAAATCAAATATTGAAAGTCGGCCGTGTGAGGAGTCAGAGAAATCGACGAGCGTGCATGAAACGATGTATGAATGTTGAGGAAGCGAGAGAAATATGTCAGGAAAGAAAAGTGTGGCGTTCCATTCTTTCTGCCTACCCCTCCGGGGAGACGGCGTGATGGTAAGTTAGTTAGTTAGTTATGTTTTACCTGTTCTCAATAGATATCTTAAACTATAATAATTGTTTGTAATATCTTTTGAGAAAATAAACTTTTTTATGTTACGTTTTGCATCGTGCAGGTTAATTTCGTCTCTAGGGGGGCGGTTCTCGCTACAAACGACCCCCTTTCTCCCGTATAACTAATTAAAGTAACTTTATATCCCATATTGTCAATTAACTAATTAAAGTAACTTTATATCCCATATTGTACATAACTTTATATCCCATATTGTCGTGATTGCAGATTAATTTAATCTGCGAACAAGCTATTTTTCCGATGTTGAAAAATCTATTTATCACAAAAATACATAATCTCACTAACTAACTAACCATCGCGCCGTCTCGCCGAAGGGGTCGGCAGAAATAATGAACTGCCACACTTTAACCGATGCGGCACTCCATCTTTCTCTTTTCGCCTCCGCGGGAGACGCGGCGTGATGGGTTGCGAATCTCATCGCCACCAATAGGCATCTCCTATGCACACTTCGATCGTCCAACGTTCAAAAAATAAATCTAAAGCAAATAGTATAAAATACAATGAAATACATGCAATAAAATAACGAAATAAAAAAAGGTACACATAATGTTATTTTAGAAGGTGCACATGTTGTCAGCTGGACGATTTGGACTTTTGTGTCATTTTAATTTAACTAACTAACTAACCATCACGCCGTCTCCCCGAAGGGATAGGCAGAAAGAATGGACTGCCACACTTTTTTTTCCTGACATATTTCTCTCGCTTCCTCAACATTTATACATCGTGTCATGCACGCGCGTCGATTTCTCTGACTCCTCACATGGCCGACATTGAATATTTGATTTATTAGATCGTGCCACGTTTTCCTCGGTCTTCCTCTATTTCTGGTTCCATTTACATCATTACCATATAATTTTTTTACCATTCTTTCTTCATTCATTCTTTCCATATGTCCAAACCATCTTAATGATCCTTTCATTTTTTTTTTCATGACACCATTATTTGCACCGCATTCAATTCTTATATTTTCATTCGACACTCTATCATACACAAAGTATCCACACTTTCGTCTAAGAGATCTCTTTTCTAATGCATTTATTTTACTTTCATCCTTCTTTTGCCAGTTCCATGTTTCGCATCCATACATAAGGGTCGGTAGAAGAACACCATTGTGCACTGCCATTCTAGCATTTTTGGATAGGTTTTTGTTTGCGATGACAACTTTAAATGCACCATTCACTTTGTTGCCTGCCCCAACCCTTCTTTCAATATCCCTCTCCACTCGCCCATCTCTTGTCAACATACTACCTAAATACACGAACTCAACTTCTTGCTCCAAATTTTCACCATTCACGCTAATGTTGCAGACTATCGTGGTTTCTTATTTTTCAAAAATCATTACCTTGGACTTATTAACATTCATCATCAGATCATTTCGCATGCATACCTCATACATACAATTCACCAGGACATGTAGTTCATGCTCGTTGTCATTTTAATTTATATTTCACGTATCCACCGTTCTTTTAAATTAACTGTAATTAGGCACTTCAAACAATCCAACATCAGCAAAAACGTACAAACATTATTGAAGAAATTATTCAAATTGTCATTGGAACACATGAACAATTTATTTTAACACCTCTCAAAATTCTGTATAAATATGAACGAAAAAACTTAATAATTTTGACATCAAAATAGTACCAAAGTGTTACGTGTCACAAATAACTACAATTTCTTCGTTCATTCTTTCCATGTGTTCAAACCATCTCGTTGACCCTTTCATTTTTTTAACAGTTTGATAGGCAATGCATTCGCTTCTTATATGTGTATTTGACACTCTGTTATTTAAAGATTTACCACACATTCATCGAGGAGATCTCAACGACGTCAAAGGAACAAGGAATAGATGATAGATTGTCAAATGAAAATATGAAAAGAGAATGTAGTGCGAATGAAAGTGTTATGAACAAAATAATAATAAAATAATGAAAAAATCGGAAGGTTCAGATATATGAAATGAATTAAGAAAGAATCGCAAACAAAGTACTCATATAGGTTAACGACTTAAACGGGACAAGAAATAGAGGAAGACCGAGGAAAATCGTGGCATTATAAAATCAATCAAATTGTCGGCCACGAGTCGGAAAAATCGAAATTGAGAATGTATGAATGTTGAGGAAGTGAGAGAAGTATGTCAGAAAAAACAGTGTGGCGTCCTATTCTTTCTGCCCACCCCTTCGGAGAGACAACGTGATGGTTAGTTAGTTAGTTTTAATTTGTTCATTATTTATTTAACTGTTAAATTAAATAACTTTGTTTCTTGTATTACAATTGTATTTTATTTTACGCGACAGCTGTTTCATAAACCTATGTTTACATCATCAATAATAAATGTTAAATTTTCGTGATTTTTCGAACCTTTATGTGTATAATGTATTATTTTTCGAACCTTTATGTGTATTATGTGAACCTTCATGACGACCTTGGTGGCCGAGTGGTAAGTGCATTGACTGCCACCCCGAAGTTTCCGGGTTCGATTCCCGGCACTGTCTTTGGTCTAGTGTAGAACTCACGTGACAATTAAATGGCGATAGATTAGCTATCTTTCACGTGTAACGAGAATCACTATGATAGCTTTAAATACCCTTTACATCGATTTGGCTCATGCTGTTATGATGTAAAGAGCGATTCAACAAAATGACAATAATAATAATAATAATATTTTTTTCCTATTTCAATTTGAATAATTTTTTTGATATAATTCTAAAGTTCTTGCTGAAATTGAGTTATGTACCTCAATATTTGGAAAATATTGGTGGAAAATATAATAATAAAATAATCATAATGATAATAAAACAGTAACTAGAAGGAACAATTACACATAGTATAGAGTCAAAAACGATACAAAAGCAAAGTTATTTAATTTAATAGTTTAAAATGTTAAGGTATTATAGTGTTTCGGTCAAAACAATAGATTATTTATTAAAGTATTCTTTGAATGCTCATAACATTGAACTATACTCGCCTGTTACGAAATATCGATTATTGATTCATTAATAATGCAGCGGTTCCGGTTATGAACGGACCTGTATTCCCGACTGAATTGTCGGGGTTTCCGGTACAAATAACCAAAATGTGTTTTTCAATCCGTAACTTAATTGACAATACACAAGTGAACACTGTCGGATTAATTGGCCAGTTGAAATACCCCTGGCAGCCAAAAGCTTTATGGATAATTTTCGAACTTTGGAGAGTAGAAAACTTGGTGGAAATTTCAAATGAAAAGGTACAGTGAAAATTTCAATCGAAATGAACATTTTCTTCTATTATATATTTTAGTATATTTACAATTTCTTTGTTAGTTCGTTAGACTTCAAGTCACAAAATTGCAGACCTATGCAGCTCATACATGGACTAATGGATGGTCAAAAATCAAAAAAGGCGACGCCAAACTGTCGGACCAAGATATACGAGTATACGAGTATAAATATGTCAGCTATAATAAAATTTAACATCCAATATAATATATTATTGAAAACGAATCCTCTTAAATAACTTAAATACCAATATTTAAATTCAGTAAATTTTCCAAAATTATTTTAATATAGAATCATGTATACCACCATAAATGACTCAGTTTGCAGTAGTGTCACCAGTCTGTCGATGCGAGCGAGCCTGGCGAAACCGGTCGCTTTCGAAATAAAGTCAAAAGTGGAAGTAGTTAAATAATATCGTTTTATTGAATTAGTACTTACAAATAAAACACTTCTGAGCACATTTCACATTTTTTATATTTTATTTTATTTTATTTTATTTTATTTATTTATTTAGGGTAACATACAGAGATATCAATAACATATATATATATAAAAGAAACATTCAGAATAATTAAAATAAGGCCAATTACATGCTACCACAGATTAAAAATAATAGTTAACAATCAACAAATGATAGTGAGAAACATTGAAGTTAAACTAAGACAAAATAAGGTATACATAATATTTAAGAGTTAAAATACTTATAGTACTGGAAATAAAAATTAAATTAAGATAAAATAAAATAAAAAGTAATATACAAGTATTATAATATCATGTTACATCGTGGTCACATCCGCGCCGAAATGTTGCTCCGATCTCTTTTTTAAAATTTCGCTCGCTCAAATGAAAGACGTCAATGTCTCCAAAATGTTTGTTGTAGATATCACAGATTCGATACAGTGCCGCGCTCAGAGCGTAATTTGTGCGATAAACAGGAAGGTGGAAAACTTGGTTCGCGGTGTGTCTCGTGCGAGACATGGGGGTATTGAGTGACAATTTGCTGAGAAGTTCAGAATTGTCAATTTTAAAATGAATTATTTTATGAAGTAACATCATATCATGAAGAGTACGTCTATTTTCAAGAGAGTCCAAGGAGTGAAAAATTAAATCTTATAACACTCTCTATAAACATATTACGGATGGAACTCACCCATCTTCAGTGGAGTTTCTATCAATACAAAGTCGCTTACTATATATTCACTAAATTAAATAGGGTGGAGATAGTTAATATACAGGCAGCCCTCGACTTTCGAACGTTTGACTTTCGCACAATTCGCTATTTCGCACATTTTTCGACCGTCGTTTTTTGTTCGATAAACGACCGCTTACGTGTCGCTCAATTGTGTCTCATGTGCAGTCGCTCTCATCTCCTTTTGACGTTTAAAACAAGTTCAGTTCCATTTACATCGTTAACATACTCGTATACTTATTTTACCATTCTTTTTTTCATTTATTCTTTCCATGTGTCCAAACCATCTTCATGATCCTTTCATTATTTTGTTCATAACACCATCATTCGCACCGCATTCACTTCTTATATTTTAATTCGACACTCTAACATACACAGAGTATCCACAATTTCGTCTAAGAAATCTAATTTCTACTGCATTTATTCTATTTTCATCCTTCTTCTGCCAGTTCCATTGAGCACTGCCATTTTAGCTTTTTTGGATATAAGATATTGGATTGTATAAAAATATATAAATACTTGTAAAACAGTTTCTCAATACTAATGCCCTCGCAAGGCGAAACTATTTTGTAACAAGTTTTATATATTTATAAATAAAAACTTTCTTTTTTTTTTCATTTGTTGCATAATTTTTTTTCTTTTGAATATTTTTAATAACGAATCTTGTATCTGGAGAAAAGGAAAAATTTAAATTTGAAAATCGAATATTCTTTAAAACTTAGAACATTAAATATATCGATTATTTTTATACCACTGCTCACTTATATAAATAATTTAAAAATATCTCTTTTCAAAGTGCTTTCTATAATTTATTATGATGAGAAAAGCTCATGAGAAAATTTATTACCCATTATATGGCCGTTTTGGTCTGGTCAGAAAAATAGCCATAATTTAAAATTTGTCATAAATTCGAGTGTTTCCCTAATATATTGCGAACACGCCTGAAATATGCCTACTAGTATCAATATCATGAGAACAAATCGAGTTTTCCGTTATAGAAAATTGAATTAATTTCAGTTAATTTGATTTTAAATGCGCGGATGTTTTGGATCCGGAGTTTGATTTAATATATTTTATTAAAGGATAAATTTAACGTTTCTGTAGTTATTAAATTATCCATGGCTGTATACGAAATTCAGATAAATAATTTGTGATTTTAAATAAAATTATGTACCGCCATGATTGCATAATTTATTGTTAGATTTATTTAATCAACTGTTTCAACATCAATCAAGGGGGTATTCTAGTGTAGAAAATTGAATAAATATGTTTTTTTTTTGCATATTTTTAATGTTTGGACTTTGACGAATGTGACCCTAAGAAGATTTTCTGAAATTCTGAATATTTTCGAAGTTACAGCTATTTTTGTGACGCAATGACTAAATCGGTCCGGCCGGACTAATAAACGATATTACCAAACAAACTCTGATTCAATTATTCGTATGAAGCGTTCACTTTGTGGTTAGACATTTAATTTTTTTTATTATTTGTATTTAAAATGAAATAAAATAAAAACACTGTACTTTATTTTTCACCACTATGCGGTTATTTTAATTGCCGACTAGTTTCGCTTGTACACAAGCTTCCTCAGGGCTTCGTAATAACAAAACAACAACACAGATTTACATGTATATATAGTAGATAAAAAGAGAGGGAGGGGGGAGAAAAGGGATGATAAAAAGGAAAACTCTGATTACCTGGCAAAAGCCCACATTATGAAAACTCTTTTGTACCTAATAAATCATTATCGATTTCCAATCAATAAAAAGACACATTGTTTGGCGACTAGGTTCAGTTTGTTATTTATATAAGTAATTATATGAATGGAATCAAGTAAAACCATTAAACAATCGCGTTTATTATTATTTACAATAATACGCTACTATGTTGAGGAACACTTCACATATTTTTGTTCAATCTACACTAGCGCCATCTATTAACAATTTACATCTTTGTCTCTATTGAGACAAGACAGGGACAAGTGAGAAACCATCTTAATGATCCTATCATTATTTTGCTCATTACAATTTCATTTGCACCGCATTCACTTCTTACATTTGAAATTGACACTCTTCCTTTTTCTAATTTAACACATATTCGTCTAAGATATCTTATTAATTCTACATTCACCCTCGTTCGCCAGTTTATCTTTAATTTAATTAAATTTAACAGAATGCGCTTAAATAAAACGTGTAAAGGTCCAAATCCGCTCCCCTAGATCGCAAGATAAACTTTTACCCCTGTACCACAAAGCCTATATTTTATTGTCAGAAATGCATATTTAAAATAAAATCAACAAAATCTCGTTAACTTTCATTTTACGTACACGTAAAACTTTTGCGAATGTTAATTATCGTACGCAAACCTTATTAAAATTTGACGTAATTTGTACGAGAATATTAACTGTGTGTATTTATAATATTCTATATAGACTGCGTACGTATAAGTAGAAAGCAATCTGTTAGAAATACTATTATTATATAAACATATAAATATTATATAAACATCTTCACCTTCTTATTCTATCTTATTATTTATTATACGTTCAGAAAACAAATACTTAACTAACTAACTAACTAACCATCACGCCATTTCCCCGGAGGGGTAGGCGGAGAGGATGGATCGCCACAATAACCTGTCCTGGCATACCTCTCAGGATTCCTTTACATTCATACATCGTACCATGCACGCACGTCGATTATTCCGACTTTGAATGTGGCCGCCTTTTAGTAATTGATTAATTTGGTCATGCCATGTTTTCCTCGGTCGTCCTCGGCTTCTTGTCCCACTCACGCTGCTTGTGTACAACTTTTTAACCATTCTACTCTCATCCATTCGTTCCATATGTCCAAACCATCTCAGTTTTTTTTAAATTTTATTCATGATGCAGTCAACTGCCAGCCAACATTTCTTTCTTATTTCATCGTTCGGTAATTCTATCATACAACGTTTTCGCGCACATCTTCTTAGTGATCTCATTTCTACGGCGTTTATCCTGCTTTCATTCTTCTTTTGCCAGCTCCAAGCTCACTTCCATACATAAGGGTTGGCACTAGAACTTTTAACAAATAATTTTGAGGATTAATTTTATCTCAATAAAGACGAAGATGTAAATTGTTTTTTGGACAAAGAATATGGTGGTCGAGGCGTTTACAGGACTTATGACCTGTCATTGGTTGGGTTAAGCGATCGCTTTATGTTAACAACATTCCCTAATCCGCCCTTCTTACGATCGCCACGTATGACAAATTTTTTGAAAGATGTAAATATGTTGAGGAACACTTCACATATTTTTGTTCAATCAACACTAGCGCCATCTATTAAGATTAGGTGTAAGCATTAGGCAGATTTTTTTATTATTACTGCAATGTGAAAGGGTATGCAATTATCATACAGTGCTAGACAACGCCTGGAGATGGCTCTCCAATTTTTATGCTTTTAACTTGGACCAGTTTTTATACAACATTTTGAATGTATACAAATACTTGTAGACAAATACTGGATTTTACCCATTGCGGGTAAATCATTTTTAAGGATCAATTGTATCTCAATAGAGACGAAGATGTAAATTGTTTTCTGGGAACGAATATGGTGGTCGAGGCGCTTACAGGACTTATGACTTATGATTGGTTTGGTTAAGCGATCGCTTTATGTTAACAACATTCCCCATTCAGCCCTTCTTTGACTTCAAATACTTTTGAATTTATATTGTATCTTCTAATGTCGAACCATCTTTCATGCGTTCCTGGTATTGTATATATTATTTTACCTGTTCTTAATAGATGCCTAAAACATAAATTTTGTTTATAATGTCTATTGAGAAAATGAATTGATTTGATATCAGCTATACTTATACTATCCGGTACTTAAAGGGTTAAGTAATCACTCAAATGATAAAACGTTTTGATAATATAATCTGTATGTTTATACCTGTTCAAATATATGGTTTGATATTACAACTAGTGATTAATTTAATACCTCTTTGAATGGTGTTAACATTGTATTGTAAACACAAACTATGTCTTACAGTATCAATTATTGATAATCAATACTTTGAATGTCAAATACGTTCATAATTCAAATAATATACAAATATATATGAAAAGCGGACAAAATGAAACGCATTACACATATTAAATAACTAACTAACATCCTAATACAGCGAATAAATAAATCGATAAAAATGAAATATTTCAACCCAAATTTTACACAAAAATGTAAATGTAACTAGAAACGATCCAGAAATGATTTTTGAGATATTTATATAGGATGTTTTTTTAGAGGTTTGGTTTTTAAACTGGCAACATTGTTTCTACAGACTGTCAATTTGACAGTAGACAGTTGATTTGTAGTCAAAACGTTTTGCCATTTTACCATGAATAGACTGACTTTAGAACAGCGCTTGCAATGCGCTTGTAATAATGTATAGAGTTTTTTCAACAAAATAACAATAATCATAATAATAACTAGAGAAATAGGAAAACCGAGAAAAACGGAGAACGATCAAATAAATTTAAATTCAATGTCGGCCACGTGAGGAGTCGGAGAAATCGATGTGCATGCATGACATGATGAATGAATGTATCACTAACTAACTAACTAACTAACTAACCATCATGCCGTCTCCCCGAAGGGGTAGGCAGGAAGAATGGACTGCCACACTTTTCTTACCTGACATATTTCTCTCGCTTCCACAGCATTCATACATCGTGTCACGCAAGCGTGTCGATTTTTCTGAATCAATTCAATATTTGATATATTTGATTGTTAAAATATAATTTTTTTACCATTCATTCTTTCCATATGTCCAAACCGTCTTAATGACCCTTTCATTATTTTGTTCATAACACTTTCATTCGCACCACATTCACTTCTTATACTTGCATTTTACACTCTATCATATACAGATTTGCCACACATTTGTCTAAGAGATCTCATTTCTACCGCATTTATTCTACTTTCATCCTTCTTTTGTCAGTTCCATGCTTCACTTCCATACATAAGGGTTGGCACAAGAACACCATTATGCACTGCCATCTAATCTTATTTGGATAGGCTTTTGTTTGCGATGACAACTTTAAGAGCACCATTACTCTGTTGCCTGCCCCAACCCTTCTTTCAATATCCTCCTCCACACTCCCATTATTTGTAAACATACTTCCTAAATAAACAAATTCATCCACTTGTTCCAGATTTTCACCGTTTACACTAATGTTGCAGACTGTCACGATTTCTTATTGTTCAAAAATCGTGTCCTTGGACTTATTAACATTCATCATCAGATCATTTCGCATGCATACCTCATACATACAATTCACCAGGACTTGTAGTTCATGCTCGTTGTCTGCAAGTAGGACAGCGTCATCCGCATACAAGAGACAGCTTACTGTCACTTCGCTCATTTTGGCACATACGTCCAACCCTGTATCAGTTAATTGCCATATATTTATTTTTTCGTTATTGTTAATTCCGTTATATTGAAACATTTATTATTGTATTTGTTTAACAGGCGCATAATATGAATTTTTTGGTTAACCAAGTAACCTAGGCATATGTTAACTTGTTTGCCTAGAGTCGGTGCAGCGTTTGCCACTGTTGGCATTTCGAACAGTTTGTATGCTGAGTTTACTGGGTCAGCGATGTTTGTTTGTTTGAAATGAAATTCCAGCTCATTTTAAATTTCGAATGCTTAGCTCTAGATTCTTCGAAATACTGCACCATGCGGTTCTTCCTCATTAAGCTATATACTGAATTCAAACTATCCTGAAAAGTTTACCGATATTCTAATGTTTTTTTTTTTCATGAAAAAATGATGAAAGTAGAACAAACGCAGTAGAAATGAGATCTTTTAGACGAATGTATGGAAAATTTGTGTATAAAAGAGTATCAAATGAAAATATGTGAAGTGAATGCAGTCCGGACGAAAGTGTAATGAACAAAATAATGAAGTGTTTTTCTTTTATTTGATTCATATTTGAATAAATTTAATTATACTTTATATTAAAACACTTTTTATTTTCACTGAACTCAGACATGCTTTGGTTACTAGTAACCTTTATCAATGTATGCAATTTTAACAATCAAATAAAACAGAGTGGTCACTTATATATTAAATGGAGATTGACTTATGTATAAAAGTGGAAGGGGTATAATTAGGATTGAGAAGAGGTGAGATGTAACGGGAATATGTCGAGTGGAAGTAGTATAAATTAGGATTGTGGAGAGAGATATAAGTGACCGTTCTGTATTATTTGATTCTTAAAATTGTATACATTGATAAAGGTTACTTGTAACCGAAACATGCATGAGTTCAGTGAAAATAAAAAGTGTTGTACTCGTAATACAAAGTATAACTATATTTATTCAAACAATGAAAAGTTCATTAAGATGACACATGGAAAAAATTAATGAAAATAGAATGGTAAAAAAAGTATATATTAACGATGTTAATGGATCTAGAAATTGAGGAAGATTTTAAGTATAGCGGATAGTGTGAGAAATACCAATATTAGAGCCAGAACTTGAGTTTCGGACATCATCGGAAGAGAAGCAGCGCTAAAATGGCGCTGGGCAGGCCATGTCGCTCACAGCTCTGACGATAGATGGAGAAAACGCCTCCTCTGCTGGTGTCCTAGAATCGGGACCCGAAAATTTGAGTTGATTACAGCTGACATTTATATATAATGCTTGAAAATTGATATATTTGTTTTTAATATAACTGAATTTAAACAACAAACCATTAGCCTGTTTCTTCGCATGGGTAGGTAGAAAGAATGGACCGCCACTCGTCTCTATCCTGACACACCTCTCTAGCTTCCTTCACATTCATATTTTGGTCCGTTTGGTTGGCGTCCCCGTTTGGTATTTCCATCCATTAGTTCAAGTTGGAGCTGCAAAGGTCTGGAATCATAACAAAACAAATTTTTGGCAGTAATTGATTCAACGAATATATTTTTATTTCTAGTTATTTGTATGATTGACTAACGGTTGAGAAAAGTGCTTTTCAACTGTTGTGGAATTTAAAAAAGTAAAAAATATTATTATGTTGAAGATACAATATAATAAATCTTGTTGTTATTTTCCCGGAATAATAATTTCACTTCTCTTCCGGAGTTTTGCACGGCGATTCCGTTCAATTTGGCAATTTTCGTCTGCAGCAAATGGCCGCCATTACTCTAAATGTCCGCCGCGAATGTTTTCATGTTTTCTGGATGTCTGTCAGGATTAATTTTCTGTAAAAAGCGGCCATTTTCATATTTCTCTCGACCATACCTGAAAGCTACACAGACGCGCAAATATATAAGTAGTATCAGTACAAGCGGTATATAAATATTTAACAATAATAATAAAACACTTTTAAAAATTCTATTTAAACCACTTCATTCTTATTTTTTTTTGTTATGTATACAACAGGTTGTTCGAACCCAATTACTGTATACGATTTATTTTTTTATTTAATATATTGATTCTCATGACATGTGATAGGTAGCCGACCTATCGCCATTTTATTGTCACGTGAATTCTACACCAGACCAAAGACAGTGTGACAATCACACTGCCATCGCCGGGAATAGAACCCGGAACCTTCGGTATGGAAGTCAGAGCTGTTACCACTCTGCCACAAAGGTCGTCAACACAACAACCAGCCGGTTTCGCTCCCCCGGAGCTTCTTCAGGGTTACAAAAGACACTAAACATAAAATCAGAAAATAACACAATATTTTTTTTTAAATAATATAACATGGAGGGGAGAAAGAGGGGTAGAAGAAAGTGCTCTTACCATTCGACCTTTGTGGCAGAGTGGTAAGAGCTCTGACTTCCATACCGGAGGTCTCGGGTTCGATTCCCGGCAATGGCAGTGTGATTGTCACACTGTAATTGGCCTGGTGTAGAATTCACGTGACAATAATACGGCGATTGTTTAGCTACCTATCACATGTCATGAGAATCAATTTCATAGCTAAAAAAATAATTGTATACAGTCATTGGGTTCAAACTACCTGTTGTATACAAGAAGAAAAAAAAGTGTGCACGCGGACAAATAGAATGGTAGAACGGCGAGTCATGAACATTACGGAAAAAAACTATGTAGACTTTCTAATTAATATTCTTGTGGTAGAGTTTTTTTTACGGGGAATATTAAAAAAGATTAAAAATGGGGAAACGGCTAAACTTGGGCTATGGGAAAGATTAGTCTAATAATTTATTATGGGTAAATTATTATTAAGGGCTTTTTTTATTTGAATTGCTTCTAAGTTGTCGAATTTTAGAGCTATGATTTTTTATGAATCATTTTTTCATCGGTTGATTGTTGTAAAAAATAAAATGGTGTATATACAATTTTTAAAAGTATATTATAATGCATAATGTTGTTCTTGTGCCGACCCTTATGTATAGAAGTGAAACATGGAACTGGCAAAATAAGGGTGAAAGTTGAATAAATGCAGTAGAAATAAGATCTCTAAGACGAATGTGTGGTAAATCTGTATATGATAGAGTGTCAAATGCAAGTATAAGAAGTGAATGCGGTGCGAATAAAAGTGTTAAGAACAAAATAATGAAAGGGTCGTTAAGATGGATTGGACACATGGAAATAATGAGTGACGACTGATTGGTGAAGAAGGTATATGTAAACGACGTGAACGGAGCTAGAAATAGAGGAAGACCAGGGGAAACGGGGCACTATCAAATCAATCAAATATTAAATGTCGATCACGTGAGGAGTAGGAGAATTCGACGTGCGTGCATGACAAGATGTATAAATGTAGAGGATTCGAGAGATGTATGTCAGGATAGAACAGTGTGGCGTTTCATTCTTTATGTCTACCCTTCCGGAGAGACGGCGTGATGTTTAGTTAGTTAGTTAATTAGTTAGTTAGTTAGTTACGAGTGTTATAATTATATTTAATAATATCACATCACAAATTAAGTGCTTTATACAAAAGTACATAAATATTGAGTGATTTATATATAATAAAACCTCCATAAAATGGATGTATTATTAAAATTGAATAATCCAAGAATAAATTTACCTTTGAGTGTTTCATTTGATTTTATCAAAGGATCACGATAACAAAAAGGCGGCCAGCCCACATTCTGGTCACATCCTTTGACTTTTGTTCTCAAAGGAATAAATCACCAATAACCAGCCGTTTGCAAAAGGCCGATTCAATTTATTCTCTCCTTCTAGCCTCTGTGTGATGTGGTAATTTCTGTAATTGGGCGTCCCACTCGGATAGGGGTTGGGAAATCAAAAAAAAAAAAATAATAACAACACACCCGGGCATACTGTAAAATATGGGGGTGAGTATTTTATCAGAGTGTGTTGGACTTGTTAATTAAATTATTTTTATTTCTATTATAAAATTCCCCGAAGGCACCGTTTAAAATGTACTTGGCATCCCCATTGTGAGTCTACTGATCGCAGATGGAGCTTATCTCTTGAACTTTTGGATCACGCCTTTTTTTGATCTTCGAATTACTTTTAGATAAACGCACGTCTTTTTATATAAAGCACTCACTTCGTTTTTTGTTTATTGAACGATGATGTAAAACTCCATATGAAATTATTAATATGTATGAAAAAACAATAGTTTTCAAGGAGTTTTATTAAAATATTTACGTATGACATGTTTCACCCTTCTAAGGCATTATCAAATGTGATACAGAAAAATCAACGAGCGAGCATGTCACGATAAGTGTGAATGTAGAAGAGGCGCGAGAATTATTCATCCTCTCTGCCAATCAACTTGAAAAGGAGAGTGTTCAATGCCTGTGTCCTGCCAGTGTTCACTTATGGTATTGAGACAGTCACAATGTCACAAAAAAGTGCCAACAAGCTAAGAGTCACTCAGAGAGCAATGGAGGGATCCATGTTGGGTATCAGTTTACGGGACAGACTCAGAAATGAGGACATAAGAGTAAGGACAAAGGTTTCCGATGTTATAAAGATGGCCGCAACCGTCAAGTGGCGATGGGCGAGACATGTCGCTCGCGATCCAGGTGAAAAGTGGACAAGGCGACTGCTGTGCTGGTGGCCAAGGACGGCAAAGCGTGGAGTTGGGCGCCCACAGTTGCGTTGGCGCGACGATGTCCGGAGAAGTGCGGGAAGTGCCTGGATGCGGATCGCTCAGGATAGAAGAGAATGGAAAATGCGAGAGGAGGCCTACGTCCAGGAGTGGACGGTCAATACAGACTGAAGAAGAAGAAGATTATTTACTATGAGTTAAATAAATAAATAACCATCACGCCGTCTACCCGAAAGGGTAGGCAGAAAGAATGGACTGTCACATTTTAACCGATGCGGCACTCCATCCTTCTCTTTTCGCCCCGCGGGAGACGCGGTGTGATGGGTTGCGAACCTCATCGCCACCAATAGGCATCTCCCGCGCACACTTCGATCGTCCAACATCCACAAAATAAATCTCAAACAAATAATATAAAATACAATGATATAAAATAAAATAACAAAATAAAAATAATTTAACACAAAATGTTCTTTTTAGATGGTGCACATATTGTCTATTATATGATTTAATTAATGTTCCACGTATCCACATTTTTTAATTAGCAGTAATTAGGCACTTAAAACCAACCAACACCAGCAAGAACTTCAAAATAATATTCAAATTGTCGGATTGTCAAATTGGAACAAATGAAAACTTTATTTTTACACCTGTCAAAATTCTTTATATAAACGAAAAACTTACTATGAGTTTTTACCAAGTAATTCTATATAACAACATTTATAATTCAAATTCGCCTGAAACATCGCTCTGTATATCATCATAATACGACAATTGATTGATATGTTAAATTAAATGGAGCACGCTATTTTAAGTTAAAGAAAACGACATGGCGATGTCTATAAACTTGAAATAAAATAAATAAACACTCCGAACGAATCCACGAAGCGAAAAAGACTTACCAACCAAGTCCATTTGCCCGGAGCGATTTTCAATTCTAGCAGAAAAAACACCGAAAGAAAATTCGACATATTGAAAGAAAAGCTCCCTACAAAGGGTAAACACATCTGGGCCTTTCCATGTCAAGTGATTCATGATAATTATATCAAAACCCTTTCAGAATTTAAAAACGGAATTCCTTTTATTTTATTTGTGTAAAATATAGACGTGAAATTCCTAAGAATTCTATCCGATTTATTACTCCAACTAACTAACCATCACACCGTCTCCCCGAAGGGGTAGGCAGAAAGAATGAACTGCCACACATTTCTTTCTTGACATATTTCTATCGCTTCCTCGACATTCATACATCGTGTCATACACTCGCGTCGATCTCCGACTCCTCACATGGCCGACATTCAATATTTGATTTATTCGATCGTGCCATGTTTTTCTCGGTCTTCCTCTATTTCTGGTTCCATTAACATCGTTAACATATATTTTTTTTTACCATTATTTCTTCATTCATTCTTTCCATATGTCCAAATCATCTTAATGAACATTTCATTATTTTGTTCATAACACCATCATTCGCACCGCATTCACTTCTAATATTTTCATTCGACACTCTATCATACACAGAGTATTTACACATTCGTCTAAGAGATCCCATTTCTACTGCATTTATTCTACTTTCATCCTTCTTTTGCCAGTTCCATGTCTCGCTTCCATACATAAGGGATACTACATACTCCAACTAAGATTGATTCATAAACTGTTATTCGAGTATACGAGTATTTACAACCCAGGAATTCTGAGAGAATTTATCTAAATGTTTCTCATAGCTAAAGCAGATCAGGCAGTTTATGCCCCAAATTGCCGGACAGAGGCGCTTCAAAATTCTGCTGTATTGAGAGCGATTCTTCTTTGAAACGAGTTGATAACTGAGACAGACCTCTTTAGATGAAGTTATAGGGAATTCTTGAAAATCCTAATGATAAGGGCAACAAAGAGATAACAAAAAGTCATTTTTCTATTCACATATTTCTGATGTTATTTTGTTTCCCTCTTTAACATACGATAAAGACTAATCTCTTAGACGAATGTGTAGATACTCTGTGTATGATAGAGTGTCGAATGAAAATATTAGAAGTGAATGCGGTGCGATTTGACTTGCGTAAGAATTCTATCTGATGTCTTAGGAATTCTATATTTCGCCTTAATAAGGCACTATCAAACAAAACAAAAATGTTTTTTATTTAAAATTTCGTGGTAGAATTTAACTAGTGTAAATAAAATAAAATAACTAAACAAATTTTCAAATATTAATGTTTTGTTCTTAATAGATGCAAAAAATATATACTCTTTTTGAATTCATCACTTGACATGTGATGACCCATCTACGAAAGGAAAACAGACACGTACTAACATTTCAATATTTACTGAAAGTGGAGAGGTAAAAGGGGGTATAATGTTTTATTCAGCTTGTCAGCGACGCGGCACATTACCGAGTTATTATTTATCAACTTTAGGGGTTGAAATAAATATTTGAAGCGACGGACGCGACGCAGGGGGCGCGACACATTAAATAAATGAAAACATTTGGGTCAAAAGGGGTCACATTTTTATGCCGAATTGGGGCTCCGGGTCAGTGAAGAGAATTTAGATATTATTCGATAGAATTTTAAGTAAAGAAACGTAACGAAAAATTATTTATTTTAACATAAACTTAAGGCGTTAAACAATGTTTATTTTGATATTATCAAATGATTTTACTGAAATCTCTTGATGGAAGTTCATTTTAAATAATATTTAAATAAAACGATGTTTTTAAACTACTTCCACTTTTGTCTTTTTTGTGACAATGTTTATTTTCTTCAAAAATCTTCATAGATGGCGCATTGAAACTGGCATGTGAAATCTGGTGTAGGACTTTAACATATATGCAACTTCCAAAAATTTGTTAGACATGGTCATAAGAAATGTGGAATGGGGAATGTTGTAATTAAATAAAGCGTGCGCTTAACCCAACCAATGACAGGTCATAAGTCCTGTAAACGCCTTGATCAACCATATTTAGTTTCCAATTTGCATCTTCGTCTCTATTGAGATACAATTAAATGTTTATTTTTATATTTATCTTACTTTAAATACTTGATCTGTAAGAACCAGTCAGGACTACAAGAACACGTGCTATAAATTAAATACATAAAAAATATTTTGTTATTGTTTTCAGTATTTTATTTTTTAAATTGAGTATCGAGATAATAATTTTTGAACCTGTACAGAAAAAGTTTTATTTTATTCTAAGGCTAAAAAGAATTGTAAACAAAAACGAATTTAAAATAAAGAATTCGCAAAGCTTTTAAATATGAGAGAGCTTCACTGAAAAATGTCTACCCTTAGCAACTTTTTACCCCTTGGATGGATGTGCTCCTGAATGATTTGTGGCTCTATCCTAACCTCGCTGCGAACGAGCGAACGGAATGAAACAAATTATAGATAACGATTTTATTGGAATCCAATAAACTATTGTAGATATGAATCACAAATTAATTAAAATGACTTTCAATATATACGTTGTTTAAATTTTAATTAATTAAACCATTGTTTTGGCGGAAACATTTTGATATTTAAACATTATTATCTTTTTAAATAAAAAACTTTGTTATAAATATCACAATTGATGATATAAATAATGCGAATGAAAACGTCAGTTTTCTAGAAGTTTTATTGTATTTTATGGGAATGACATATTTCGCTCTTCGAAAGGTAAATTTGATAATGCCTTACAAGGGCGAAACATGCCATTCCCGATTTTTTTTTCGTATTAATTATTTAATATGGATTTTTTCATCATTGTTTAAGAAACAATAAAAACAATTGATTATATTTTGTCGCGAAAACTGTTTCACTAACCGATGTTAGCGTCATCAGATCTACCAGTCAACTTAGTTGATTGCGAGACCTGATAATGCTAACATCGGTTAGCGAAACAGCTGTCGCGACAAAATTTTCTAAAGAGGTCTATCTCAGTTGTCACCTCATTTAGAAGACGAATCGTTTTAAATACGGCAGAACTTCGAAGCGCCTCTGTGCGGCAATTTGGGACATAAAATTAGAAATGCTCCATTGCTCTGCTTTGAGGTACTTTTAGATTAATTTTCTCAGTATTCTTGGGTTGTAAATACCATAGAATAATAGTTAATTTATCTATCATAGTTTGAGTAATAAAAAAACTTGCTATGTTTGGACTCTTAATTAACCTGCACTTGTCTTTTACACGCTTTTGAATCGTGTTACATATTATAGTCATAATCCACCCAGAAAGCAATTCGAAGCGTAATTAAACTAATCTGTAATGTATGTAAGTTTAAGTATTAGGTTAGTTTAGTTTATAATTAAATGTTGAAGGTTAAACTCCAGACAATAAAAGTAAGCACGAAATCTCATTGTCTGTCTTGTGAGAATATCCTTGGATATATAATCCTGTGGTTAATGTTATAAATTGGCATTGAATAAGATGGCCAGATTATTTTTCATGTTTTATAAGTAATTATTTTATTAAGTACTGCAAATAGAAATATATCCACAGAAGCAAAGATGGCAGTACACAATGGAGTTCTAGTGCCAACCCTCATGTATGGAAAGGGGAGCTTGGAGCTGGCAAAAGTAGGATGAAAGCAGGATAAACGCCGTAGAAATGAGATCACTAAGAATAATGTGCGGGAAAACGTTGTATGATAGAATACCGAACGATGAAATAAGAATGAAATGTAAGGCAGATGACTGCATCATGAATAAAATTAAAAAAGGATCCCTGAGATGGTTTGGACATATGGAATGAATGGATGAGAGTAGAATGGTTAAAAAGTTGTACACAAGCAGCGTGAGTGGGAAAAGAAGCCGAGGACGACCGGGGAAAACATGGCATGACCAAATTAATCAATTACTAAAAGGCGGCCACATTCGAAGTCGGAATAATCGACGTGCGTGCATGGTACGATGTATGAATGTAAAGGAATCCCGAGAGGTATGCCAGGACAGGGCATTGTGGCAATCTATCCTCTCTGCCTAGCCCTCCGGGGAAATAGCGTGATGGTTAGTTAGTTAAGTACATAGTTTTAATTATTATTTTATTTTATTTAAACCTCTTCAAGATATCGATGCATTATTTTGTAATTAATATGAACGATTACCTTATGTATGGAAGCGAAGTATGGAACTGGCGAAGGAAGGATGAAAGTAGAATAAATGCAGTAGAAATGAGATCTCTTAGACGAATGTGTGGATACTCTGTATATGATAGGGTGTCAAACAAGTGAACAAAATAATGAACCGATTATTAAGATAGTTTGGACATACGGAAAGAATGGAACCAGAAATAGAGGAAGTTCGAGGAAAACGTGGCACGATCAAATAAATCAAATATTTGTGAGGATATACGGCCATGTGAGAAATCGACGCGCGTGCATGAATGAAAAAGTGTGGCAATCCATTATTTTTCTGCCTACCCCTTCGGGTAGAAGATGAGTTAGTTATGAACGAATATGTTTTCTATAAGTTTTATTATACTTTATGATAAAGATATATCGGGAGATGGAGAGATGGCTGGACATCATCATCCCACGACAGCCCACCGTCACAAACAGGTCATACGACCTAAACTAAGAGGAAGAAAAAGAAGGAAAATATTGTTTAGTGGTTTTACTTGGATTTAATTCATATAAATTATATAAATAGTTATTGGAAACAAAAATTTATCAATGAAAGCGAAAATGGCCTTTCACAATAGAGTTCTGGTCCCAACCCATATGTATGAGAGTGAAGCGTGGAACTGGCAGAAGAAAGATGAGAGCAGAATAAATGCGGTAGAGATGAGGTCCATAAGACGTATGTGTGGTAGAACGATGTACGACAGAATCTCAAATGTTGATATTAGAATGGAATGTAGAGCGAATGAAGGTATTATGAACAAAATTATGAAAGGATCGCTGCGTTGGTTCGGAAATATGGAGCGCACAGGTAAAGAAAGAATAAGGGTTATAATAAGGGGAATATCTAATGATGAAGTAGGAAACGAATGTAAAGCGGATGAATGCGTGATAGATAAAATCATGAGAGGGTCACTAAGATGGTTTGGACATATGGAACGAATGGATGAGGGAAGAATGGTTAAAAAGATATATACAAGTAGTGTGAATGGAAAAAGAAGTCGAGGAAGGCCAAGGAAGACATGGCAAGACCAAATTAATCAATAACTGAAAGGCGGCCATGTTCGAAGTAGGAAATCGACGTGGGTGCATGTCACGATGTGTGAATGTAGAAGAGGCGCGAGAGTTATATCGGGATAGAACAATGTGGCGATCCAACCTCTCTGCCTACCCCTCCGGGGAAACGGCGTGATGGTGAGTTAGTTAAATAATAATTAAATAAAGTGTTTTTTTCTCACTATTTCTAATTTTTTATATTTTTTATCTCAATGAGATCTCTTAGACGAATGTGTGGATACTCTGTGTATGATAGAGTGTCGAATGAAAATATAAGAAGTGAATGCGGTTCGAATGATGGTATCATGAACAAAATAATGAAAGAATCATTAAGATGGTTTGGACACATGGAAAGAATGAATGAAGAAAGAATGGTAAAAAAATTATATGTTAATGATGTAAATGGAACCAGAAATAGAGGAAGACCTAGGAAAACGTGGCACCATCAAATAAATCAAATATTGAATGTCGGCCATGTGAGAAGTCGAGAAATCGACGCGCGTGCATGACACGATGTATGAATGTTGAGGAAGCGAATTGAGAAATATGTCAGGAAAGAAAAGTGTGGCAGTCCATTCTTTCTGCCTGCCCCTTCGGGGAGACGGCGTGATGGTTAGTTAGTTAGTTTTTTATCTCAAACTTTCGTAAAATGGCTGCAAAGTATTGTTTTGTAGTCTTTTGCCAATAAAAATAACGAATAATGTGTTCGAGATACAAAGTTCTGTGTCGCCTTTATTGCCAACTTGAAGACAAACTGTTGTAAAGCAGTGCAATCGTCGCCGTAAGACCTTAACGACGCGCCGTTACCGCCATTTTGTTACGAGTAACATCAAAGCTCGCTATGTCGTCCTAGATGCGAGGACGCACACTTAACTTACATCGGCGTTCATTCCATCCGGAAAGTAACAGCTGTCATCGTTCGCTTTATTTTAAAAGTTTATTGGCCGAAACACTATGATAACTAACTAACTAACTAACCATCACGCCGTCTCCCCGAAGGGGTAGGCAGAAAGAATGGACTGCCACACTTTTATTTCCTGACATATTTTTCTCGCTTCCTCAACATTCATACATCGTGTCATGCACGCGCGTCGATTTCTCTGACTCCTCACATGGCCGACATTCAATATTTGATTTATTTGATCGTGTCACTTTTTTCTCGGTCTTCCTCTATTTCTGGTTCCATTTACATCATTAACATATAATTTATTTACCATTCTTTCTTCATTCATTCTTTCCATGTATCCAAACCATCTTAATGATTCTTTCATTATTTTGTTCATGACACCATCATTCGCACCGCATTCACTTCTTATATTTTCATTCGGCACTCTATCATACACAGAGTATCCACACATTCTTCTAAGAGATCTCATTTCAACTGCATACCAAAATGATACCTTATCATTTTAAACTGTTAATGAATAAACTTTGTTTTTTGTATCACAATTGTATTTTATTTTACGCGACAGCTGTTTCATCAACCAATGTTGACATCATAAGGTGTTACAAATATGATTGTTACACCTGAGGATGTCAACATTGGTTGATGATAAAATACAATTGTAATACAAAAAACAAAGTTTATTTATTAACAGTTTAATGTTATTTTAGTATTTCTATGGACTCTGGGTGCGTATCCATCTATTCTCTAATTAAAACGAATTGAAATGAAATAAAATAAATAATATAAAAAATAAATATATTATAAAAAACTAACTAGCCATTGTGCCGTAACCCAGAGGGGTAGGTAGAGAGGATGGTTTACCTCTCCTGATGTACCTCTCTAGATTTCTCTACATTCATACATCTTGTCATGCACGCTCGTCGATTTCTCATTCGCATCGCATACACTTCTTATATTTGCATTTGACACTCTATCATATACAGATTTATACACATTCTTCTCAGAGATCTCATTTCTACTACATTTATTATACTTTCATCCTTCTTTTGCCAGTTACATGTTTTACTTCCATATATAAGTGGAATGAAACTAAATTTGTTTAAACTAACATGCACGCGAGTCGATTTTTCCGACTTTGAATATGGCCGCCTTTTATTGTTTGATTAGTATTATACGAGTATAAATTCTCATGACTCACCGTTCTAACGTCCTATTCGTCCTCGTGATCATGACTCACCGTTCTATCGTCCTCTTTCTCCCCTCTAATTAAATATATCTTTTTTCATATGTTGTTCTCTGATGTGATGTTTAGTTTATTCCCTCACCTTGACAAAGCTCCGGCACGAGCGAAACCGGTTGGTGTTTACAAATAGAGTGGCTTAGATAATATAATAATATTAAAAGTATATTATTATTTTTAATAGTCCATTGTTTTGGCCGAAACACTATGATACCTTAACATTTTCAACTGTTAAATTAAATAACTTTGTTTTATGTATCACAATTGTATTTTATTTTACGCGATAGCTTTTTCGTCAACCTATGGTGTTAACCAATAATAACATAGGTTGACGAAACAGCTGTCGCGTGAAATAAAATCCAATTGTGATACTTAAAACAAAGTTATTTAATTTCTTCTTAAAGTGTCCTGTCAGGTCCCCCCGACGTTGGCGATCACTCTGGTAAACTCTTCCTTATCTTGCGCTGTCCGGAATAGCTCCTCCACAGTTCTGATTCCCGTCCACTCCCTCACATTGCGCAGCCAGGACATCTGCCTTCTCCCTGCCCCCCTGCGGCCCTCTATTTTCCCCTTCAATATTTAGATGCAGCAGGCGATACTTCTCTCCTCGCAAAACGTGACCCAGATTATTTTTATTATTATTATTTTTATTTTACAAGGATTAATTGTATCTCGATAGAGACGAAGATGCAAATTGCTTTCTGGGAACAGAAGGTGGTGGCCGAGGCGCTTACAGGACTTATGACCTGTCATTGGTTGGGTTGAGCGATCGCTTCACGTTTAACAACATTCCCCATTCCGCCGTTATGACCACCACGTCTGACACATTTTTGGAACTTGTGTAGGTATATGGTAGGTTTCTACGCCTATTTTTACATTTTTATGTTCACTCTACACTAGCGTCATCTATTAAGATTAGAAAGCATTAAGCAGAAAACCTTTATTAACTGTACTGTGAAAGTCTATGCAAATCATACAGTACTAGATTTCGCCTGGAGATGTCTCTCCAATTTTTATGCCTGCATGTACCAGTTCTATTTATACAACCGCCGTCTGACACATTTTTGGAACTTGTATATATGGTGGGTTTCTATTATTCAACAGTTTATTATTATTTTAATTGTCCTGAAATAAAAGATACATCATATATTCCTTCAAAACTATCAACTCAAGGTATTCCTATTTCTAGCCATCCTGTCATCTATGGATGACCAATAATTCACTTTCATGGCAACATTAAAACAGGTGTTAACTCCCATTTGAGCTCCTTTATCTCTCTCTCTGAATGGGAACATAATGAAATGATTTTGTGACAATGGAGCTTAAACATTAAAAGATTATGCTATTGAGGCCTTGAGTTCATTTGAACCTGCTCTAATTCTATTTAATAATTTATACATTTGTATTAAAATGATTCCCAATGAGATAGAGGCAAGTACACTCTAATGATAATGTCGCTGCATTCAAACTTGTCTATTTAATGAATTTCTATTCGTACCATTATGCCTTCAACTTCTTCTTGCATAAATCTTTATAACATCTGCAAGATCATGTAAACAATTTTATAATATTTTAAATATTTATCTTTATAAAATGTATTACTGAAGAAGGACTGGTTGTCCGAAACATGTCTATTAAATTTTTTTTTTAATGTTAGTGTTGTATATACAAAGTATATAAAAAATAAAACGAGAAATAAAGCATCTACAACACAAAGTATGGCGAACATAGAAGAAATAATTTACATAGTTTATATTATAATTTCTATGAAATTATTACAATCTACATGAGGGAGTATGGTAGCTATCCGTGTCTCTTTCCTACGGCATTTCTTTTGGGATGCTTGGGACTAACTCTCTGCAGTTTCGAAGAGATGGGCATCACATAACCCATTTCTTTAGATTACTCAGGGGATATTTCGAGAACTCGGCCGTGCTGGAGGGTGTTCGGCTTTTTGCTCCTGATGGATATACCCGACAGCGACAGCATAGGTTGTTTTACCTACCGGCTGCCAGAACTAACTTGCCTCTGGTTACACCGGTGAGAAGAGCAATTAATCTGCTGAACGCAGTCTCCTCGGAGATCGACGTCTTTCATATTAGTTAAAGTACTCTTGATTTGAGAGTATCTTTACTTCCTAATGTCGAACCATCTTTCATGCGTTTCTGGTAGTACACTATTCACAATATATTTTTTTCCTGTTCTCAATAGATGCCTTTAACATTAATTTTGTAATGTACATTGATCTCGGCATCATCAGATGTTTCAATCAACTCGAAACAATTTCAGTTTGTATTGTGGGTGAAAAAATCACAAAATGTAGAAAAACTACATTTTAAATTTTTAATTGTATCTCAATAGAGACGAAGAAACAAACTGGAAACTGAATATGGATGATCAAGGTGTTTACAGGACTTATGACCTGTCATTGGTTGGGTTAAGCGCACGCTTTATGTAATTACAACATTCCCCATTCCACCATTGTTATTATGATCATGCATGATACATTTTTGGAAGTTGTATATATACTCCAAATCCATACCTATCTTCACGTGTCAGTTCCAGTTAGCCATCTATGTAGATTTGATTGTGCTAATTAATTTGTTTCTTCGTCTCTATTGAGATACAATTAAAAATTTAAATTAACCACCCACAGGTGAAAATCCAGGATTCGTATACAGATATAAAGTGTACATTTCACAAAACCTACATTTTGTTTAGTTTTTGATATCTGTAAACCCTTTTTTTCTCGAGGTTTTGTCCTCCTTGTATTCACTTCAAATTTCTGAGTTTGATATTCTCTCTCGTAAAATATTTTACGACTCGTTTGTCTGAGAGCTCTCATTTGTACTGCATTTATTCTAGTCTTGTCATTTTTATCACTCCCGTGGTACTTGCCTACTTTAGTATTATAATTTTATTGTATTTTTTTATTATGATCTTGAGCAATGATAATCAAATGATTTTACTGAAATCTCTTGATGGAAGTTCATTTTAAATAATAATTAAATAAAACGATGTTTTTTAACTACTTCCACTTTTGTCTTTATTTAGACAGCGACCGGTTTTGCCAGGCTCGCTGGCATCGACAGACTGGTAACACTATTGTAAACTTAGTCCTTTATATACATACAGATCAGGGGTGGTAAACATGATTCTATACAAAAATAATCTTCAAATATTTATGTAAAATTTTTCTGAATTTAACTATTGGTATTACAGGTATTCTTGGAGGTTCGTGTTTAATACAATGGGTTTTAATTTGTATTATCTCTTACATATTCATATATAATTTTTGAAAAAATGGTAATTTTGTTTAAATTTTTACTGAATTTAAATATTATATGTTATAGTTCTTGGTCCGTAAGGTTGGCCGCGCCTTATTCGGTTTTCCCAATCCATATAGCTGCTAGGGTCTAGAATCAATCAAAAACACATTTTGGGCAGTAATCGATTCCAGGAATATTTTTTATTTCTTTATATGGGGTATAGCAACGGGGAGTGCACAAACAGTATTTGGTCATTAAGAACTACTTGGTCAGGGGTATTGTGTTTTAGCCTATTTATTATAAATTCTAGAAATAAATAGGCTAAAACACAATACCCCTGACCAAGTAGTTCTTAATGACCAAATACTGTTTGTGCACTCCCCGTTGCTATACCCCATATAAAGAAATAAAAAATATTCCTGGAATCGATTACTGCCCAAAATGTGTTTTTGATTGATTCTAGACCCTAGCAGCTATATGGATTGGGAAAACCGAATAAGGCGCGGCCAACCTTACGGACCAAGAACTAAAATAAATTCAGTAAAAATTTAAACAAAATTACCATTTTTTCAAAAATTATATATGAATATGTAAGAGATAATACAAATTAAAACCCATTGTATTAAACACGAACCTCCAAGAATACCTGTAATACCAATAGTTAAATTCAGAAAAATTTTACATAAATATTTGAAGATTATTTTGTATAGAATCATGTTTACCACCCCTGATCTGTATGTATATAAAGGACTAAGTTTACAATAGTGTTACCAGTCTGTCGATGCCAGCGAGCCTGGCGAAACCGGTCGCTGTCTAAATAAAGACAAAAGTGGAAGTAGTTAAAAAACATCGTTTTATTTAATTATTATTGAGCAATGATGTTTGACTCCATATTAAATAATAAGTTGTTGGTAAAATCTATGGCAGAATTTTAATAGAAAGAGTAAGAAAGACGACGAGTGATAGAGTTTGGGATGTGCAAGGCGCTTTTATGAATGGCAGAGGATGCATGAATCAAATTTTTGCACTTCGTACAGTGACAGAGAAGTTTATGGCCAAAAACCGTAAACTCTTCTGTGCGTTTGTCGATTTGCAAAAAGCATATGATCGCGTAGATCGAGGTAAACTGTGGGAAATATTGTCGGAATATGGAATAAACACAAAACTGATCACGGCAATTACATCGCTGTACACAGAAATCACTGCTAGTGCCAGAGTAAATGGGGATCTTACAGCCTGGTTTGATATCAATAAAGGTGTCAAACAGGGGTGTGTAATGTCTCCATGGTTGTTTAATCTATATATGGACAAGTGTATGAAAGAGCTGAAAGGTTTGGAAGCAGGTGCAAAAATGGAAGATGTTTCAGTAAGCTGTTTGTTGTATGCGGACGACGCTGTGCTACTTGCAGACAACGAGCACGAACTGCAAGCCCTGGTGTCTAGAATGTATGAGGTATGCAAGCGATACGATTTGATGATGAATGTGAATAAGTCTAAGGTAATGATTTTCGAAAAAGAAGGAAGCATGACAGTGTGCAACATTAGTGTAAACGGTGAAAATCTGGAACAAGTGGATGAATTTGTTTATTTAGGAAGTATGTTTACAAAGGATGGGAGGGTGGAGAAGGATATTGAAAGAAGGGTTGGGGCAGGCAACAGAATAAATGGTGCACTTAAAGTTGTCATCGCAAACAAAAGCCTATCCAAAAAAGCTAAGATGGCAGTGCACAATGGTGTTCTTGTGCCGACCCTTATGTATGGAAGTGAAGCATGGAACTGGCAAAAGAAGGATGAAAGTAGAATAAATGCAGTAGAAATGAGATCTCTAAGACGAATGTGTGGCAAATCTGTTTATGATAGAGTGACAAATGCAAGTATAAGAAGTGAATGTGGTGCGAATGAAAGTGTTATGAACAAAATAAGGAAAGGGTCATTAAGATGGTTTGGACACATGGAAAGAATGAGTGAAGACAGAATGGTAAAGAACGTATATGTGAACGGCGTGAACGGAGCTAGAAATAGAGGAAGGCCGAGGAAAACGTGGCACGATCAAATCAATCAAATATTGAATGTCGGTCACGTGAGGAGTCGGAAAAATCGACGTGCGTGCATGACAAGATGTATAAATGTAGAGGAAGCGAGAGACGTATGTCAGGACAGAACAGTGTGGCGTTCCATTCTTTCTGCCTACCCCTCCGGGGAGACGGCGTGATGGTGAGTTAGTTAGTTTTTAAGTTAAATAATAAGTGTGAATGAAAAGGTCTCTTTTCTAGAAGAAAAGAACAGTCTTTTAGAAAACATGCGTTTTAATACGAATGAAACGTATGTTTTCTTGAAGTTTTCACGAAGATCTTCGTCTCTATTGAGATACAATTAATCCTTATAAAAAAATAATTTATCCGCAATGGGTAAAATCCAGTATTTGTCTACAAGTATTAGTATACATTCGAAATGTCGAGTATATAGAATCTAAAGAAAAATCAGAAATCATGCGTTTAGCGCAATATCGAAATATTAAGCGAATTATAAGGTTTTTTGTATTCCAAAATTTACTGAATAACCAGGATCGAACCTTTCCCAAGATCAGAAGAACCTCGCGACAATATGAAAAACATGAAATACTTTTATTTGCGTTATCAAAAGGTGATATTTCATTCGCACGTATCAATTTGGCAAAGGAAATCAATAAGTTCTTTGTTTACAATGTATCGTGTACATCGGCTGTCCTCAAACTTTTTTGGCGACGGTACCCTTTTGAAACATTTAATATTTTACGGCTTTATCATTTAATGTTAATGTGTTATGTGTCGTCTGTTCTGTTATATGGGTGTGAGACATGGACATAAAAAGTAAATACAATGAACCGGTTAGAGGCATTTGAAATGTGGCTTCACCGAAGAATATTCAGGATCCCATGGACAGACAGAGTGACGAACACAGAAGTCCTGAATTGTGCAGGAGTAAATTAATAGAGATCTGCTGACATTGATCAAAGTCCGCAAGATTTCATATCTGGGTCACGTTCTACGAGGAGAAAAATATCGCCTGCTGCATCTAATATTGAAGGGAAAAATAGAGGGGGGCAGGGAGAAGGCAGATCTCTTGGCTAATGTGAGGGAATGGACGGGAATCGGAACTGTGGAGGAGATATTCCGGACAGCGCAGGATAGGCAAGAGTTTACCAGAGTGATCGCCAACGTCGGGGGGACCTGACAGGGCACATTAAAAAGATGATTATTTAATGAAAATCATACAAAAAATTATTCTATATTCGCCATAACTTGTGTTGCGGATGTTCAGTGTTTTTATTTATATATTATACTTTGTATACAACACACACTTTATTTAAACAATATATAAAAATTAAAAACCAAACATCTTTCGGACACACGATCCTTCATCAGTGATATTATATAAATATAGATATTAAAAATAAAAATAAAAAAATATTCATGGATGTGGTTAGTTTTGACAGATATTAAAATGATGTATTTTGGAACGTTTATGCTTTTGATATAACAAATATTGTGAATAAATTAAACATAATAATTTAAAGTTTTTTGTATTCAAAACTGACCACATCGGTGAAATTTTAAAAAAATATCACACTTTTCTTTCCTGACACATTTCTCTAGATTCCTCAACATTCATACATCGTGCAGGTCATGCAGGCGCGTCAATTTCTCTGACTCCTCAAGTGGCCATTCACTAATTGATTTATTTGATCGTGCCACGTTTTCCTCGGTCTTCCTCTATTTCTAGTTCTATTTACATCGTTAACATATAGGTGTTAATACACACACAGTTTGTATTTGCAGTTTTTGACCTATCATTGTAGGCCGTAGGCTTGCGGAGCCCCAGGGCTTCGCGAATCACACATTGAGAACCGCTGTTATATATAAAACTTGTATATAACGGTGTTTAGCCAGCCTTGGATAAACAGAAGTTGTGTACCCCATTTGTTTGTGCAATTATGATGAAACCAATTATGATATTCAAATACGATATTCAGGATCTTACCAAAAGGCTAGTAAAACCAAATGTTGGTGCGTCCTGATTGATCGAACTAGGTGATTTTATTTTTACTATTTTATACTCTGCTGTTCTTGTAACGTAAGAAAGTGAACCACGGAACTGGCAAAAAGGATGAAAGCAAAATTAATGGTGTTCTTCTACCGACCCTTATGTATGGAAGCGAAGCATGGATCTTCCAAAAAATATGAAAGTAGAATAAATACAGTAGAAATGAGATCTCTTAGACGAATGTGTGTATGATAGAGAGTCGAATGAAAATATAAGATGGTGTTATGAACAAAATAATGAAAGGATCATTACGATGGTTTTGACATATGGAAAGAATGAATGAAGAAATAATGGTATAAAAATTATATGTTAACGATGTAAATGTAACCATAAATAGAGGAAGACCGAGGAAAACTTGGCACGATCAAATAAATCAAATATTGAGTCTCGGCCATGTGAGGAGTCAGAGAAATCGACGCGCGTGCATGACACGATGTATGAATGTTGATGAATCGAGAGAAATATGTAAGGAAAGAAAAGTGTGACAGGCCATTCTTTCTGCCTACCCCTTCGGGAATACGGCGTGATGGTTCGTTAGTTAGAAATAAATTCAATTCTGAGACAAATGTGTGTTGAATTTTACATGATAGATTGTCAAATGCAGATTTAAGAAGTGCTGAAGAAGGTATATGTTAACGATGTGAATCATGTACGAAATTGAGGTAGACCGATACAAACGTAAGAACGATCAAATAAAAAAAAATGTGTTTTAATTTGAAGCTTCTAGGTAGAAGTTTATTGTAAATCCTTTATTCTTCTTTCTTTGTTTCCTCATTACTGAGGGTCGTGATCTATAAGACTGCCCGTGGCTAAAACAAAACGCCTTCAATCCTCTGGGTTTTCCGCAGTTCACACTCTTATATATTTGGAGTGTAATGTATGGAAGTGAAGCTTGGAGCTGGCAAAAGAAGGACGAAAGCAGGATGAATGCCGTAGAAATGAGATCACTACAAAGAATGTGCGGGAAAACCTTATATGATAGAATACCGAACGATGAAATAAGAAAGAAATGAAAGGCAGATGACTGCATCATGGATAAAATCAAAAAAGGATCCCTGAGATGGTTTGGACATACGGAACGAATGGATGAGAGTAGAAAGGTTAAAAAGTTGTACACAATCAGCATGAGTGTAAAAAGAAGCCGAGGACGACTGAGGAAAACATGGCATGACCAAATTAATCAATTACTAAAAGGCGGTCACATTCGAAGTCGGAATAATCGACGTGCGTGCATGGTACGATGTATGAATGTAGAGGAACCCCGAGAGGTATGCCAGGACAGAGCATTGTGGCGATCCATCCTCTCTGCCTACGTCTCCGGGGAAATGGCGTGATGGTTAGTTAGTTAATGATATAATGAAAGGTTTGGAGGTAATGCAGCGGGAGCTGAATGAAGTGAACGACTGGCTGAATTCTAATAAATTAAAATTAAATGTAGATAAAACCAAGTGCTTGATTGTGGGAAATAAAGTAAAACTTCAAAATTACAATATATGAAAAATTAACGATGAATTGATAGAAGCGGTAAAATATATCAAGTATCTGGGAATATCAAATATCGACGAAAAATAGAACTTTCAATTAAATTTTAAGCAAGTTTAAAAAAAAATTGGTAAAAAGATCGGGTTTCTTATTTAGAATCAGAAATAGATTGGATATAAATAGTAGAAAGCTGGTCTGTAAGGCTTTAATATTGCCTCACATTAATTATCGTTCTTCTGTATTGTTTCTAACAAATAAAGGAGATATTGATAAACTACAGGTTTTACAAAATAAATTATTGAGGGCTGTACTTGGTTGGGGTAGATATATTGTAGTAGGATTTCAACAATCAATGCCACTATTGTCCCACTCGGTTCTATACCCAGATCCACCCGGATCCCACTTCAAGGCCACACCTTATCACCCTCCCTCGGTCTCCACCCAAGACCTCGGCCCCTTTTCAAGGCCACCCCCGACGGGGCCACCCCGGCCAAATGTTGGACCCAACCCAACACATCTTTCAAGAAACCCTCCTCTTACCATCCAACAATATCCAACCTCTATATCCATGAAAGCAATTTCTAACATGTGGGAGGAGAATAGCTTCCTGGCTGGAACTCCCGAGAACACGATATTCAAACTTAAAACACGCGCGTATTCGAATGTAACGTTATGTATTTTTTTTAAACCAATTAGATTTTAGATTTCGAACACGGACATTTCTAACTAACGCATCACTGCCGGGTAGGCAGAGAGGATGGATCGCCGCATTGTTCTATCCTGGCATAATTCTCGCGCCTCTTCCACATTCACTCATTGTGACATGCACTCTCGTCGATTGTTCCTACTTCGAACATGGCCGCCTTTCAGTAATTGATTAATTTATTCATGCCTTATCTTCCTTGGCCTTCCTCAACTTCTTTTTCCATTCACACTACTTGTATATATATTTTTTAACCATTCTTCCCTCATCAATTCGTTCCATGCGTCCAAACCATCTTAGTGACCGTTTCTTAATTTTATTTATCACGCTTCATCCGCCTTACATTCCTTTTTTACTTCATCATTAGATATTCTATCATACATTGTTTTTCAGCACATTCTTCTTAGTGACCTCATTTCTACGGCATTTAATGGACATTTCCATTTTGAATATCAGTCATACTTGTAATCGCTTTTTAATTATATAGAAACTAAACATGATTTTGTGTTCCAAAAAAACTTTTAAAATCACCTATCACTAATGGATCTTTTACAATAGAATCGATAAATTTCAACCCCCATTATAAACATTTCATAAAACTATACGCCTTTCAAACTTTGATTTAGGTACATACCAGAGGATTGCAGCAATAATGTACACGATTAGGTGTTATAAACAACTCTGAGTTGTATGTTTCATCTAATGATGACATCAGTTGGCGAAACCGCTATTGCGACATTCTCAAATAGTGTAAAATAAAACATTGTGATATTTATTTATTTACTTTAAATTAATTATTAATTAAAAAAAACGGTGAATACATGGAACATAAATTAAATAGACAATATGTGCACTATCTAAAAATAACATTTTGTGTTAATTATTTTTATTTTGTTATTTCATTTTATATCATTGTATATCATATTACTTGTTTTAGATTTATTTTGTGGATGTTGGACGATCGAAGTGTGCGCGGGAGATGCCTATTGGTGGCGATGAGGTTCGCAATCCATCACACCGCGTCTCCCGCGGTGCGAAAAGAGAAGGATGGAGTGCCGCATCGGTTAAAATGTGACAGTCCATTCTTTCTGCCTACCCTTTCGGGGAGACGGCGTTATGGTTAGTTATTTAGTTAATTTACTTAATAGTACACATGTACACAACACATGTTCTAATAAAAAACAATTAAACATTATGTTTTTTTAATGTATACAAATACTTGTAGACAAATACTGGATTTTACCCATTACGGGTGTATTAATCATTAATAATTAATTGTATCTCAATAGAGACGAAGATGTAAATTATTTGGAAACAGAATATGGTGGTCGTGGTATTTAGAGGACTTATGACCTCATTTGTTGGTTTAAGCGATCGCTTTATGTAATACTACATTCCCCATTACGCCCTTCTACGAACACCACGTCTGACAATTATTTGAAAGTTGTATATATGCTACCATGTTGAGAAACATTTCCCATATTTTAGTTCAATCTACACTAGCGCCATCTATTGAGACTAGAGGTAAGCATGAATCAGAAAATCTTTATTAATGTAATGTGAAAGGCTATCAACCCAATTATCATATTACTAGATATATACAAGTATTTGTATACATTCAAACAACAAAAAGTTGTATAAAAACTGGTCAAAATTAAAAAACATATAAAAATTGGTGAGTTTTCTCCAGTTCGTCTCTATTGAGATACAATTAATTCTTAATAATTAAACATTTAATTATAATAATAAACATACGTTTCAATATAAGGTTACATTTTGTTTACATATTTATTCATTTCTATTCTAATTTTTTTTAAGATCTGCACACTTTTGACATCCTCCGGTACCTATACGAGTGTCATAAATTTTAAATGCTTTATACATAATGGAATTCTGAGATTTGTTTTTTTTTTAATGGGAGCCTTAGTTTATTTTTATTTCTTGTTTCATATTAATGTTCATGTTGGCTACTTTTTATCTTCCTTAAAAAATCTTGAGAGGTGAGCCCGCCCATTAACAATTTTGTGTATTAGTAATAAAACGTTTCATGTAATTATTTTTTTTATAACTGTTAATTCAAAAACTTTGTTTTATATCACAAATTGTATTTATTTTACTTTACGACAGCTGTTTCATCAACCAATGTTGACATCATCAGGTGTTATAAAAATATATATCAAATGTCAAATTTTCGTAATTTTTCGATCTTTGTGTATTTTTTCCCAGTCAATTAACAGTTATAAAATGTTAAACGTGTTTCGGCCAAAACAATTGACTATTTAATTATTTTTTAAATTACATAATTTTTAGCTCTTTCAGCATCACTTTAATCCTGGCATATCTGCTTTTCCTTAAAATTATTCTGATTGCTTTATTCTGGAGAATGGTTAATCTTCGCATAGCTTTTTCATTAGCTAAAAATAATATGCTGCTACAGTATTTTATATGAAGGAGAATGATTGCGTTATATGCGCCTTGCATGTTTCTGCACTGATATATCGTCTAATCCTGCCCATATTATAACAGTAAAGATAACAGTTAATAATGTTGAAGTTTGTTTCGGTCAAAACAATGGACTATGTGTTTCGGTCAAAACAATGGACAATGTATTCGTATGCTTATGATAATGAATAATAAATAAACTTATATGCGTATTGTTTCCTTTCTTACAGCAGAAGCGAGTCGGCGCTCAACAGTCCAACGGAGCCGGACATCTCGATGGCAGCATCTCTGACTGACCAGCCCTTGGAGGTACAAAATCTGGACGAAGCCAGGAAAATTATCAGGTATTTAACCCTCCCTTCCCTATGATGGGTATTTTCTACACGTTTCAAGCCGTGCCACACTGTTTTAAACAAGCTCTCCACATCGGTCACCACCGGCCGTTTAAAACTGTGTAGATACTTGTTTGAAACCCTTATTCGTTTGACCTTCAACAAACTTTGTGGACGGACGCGCATAGTATGCGAGTGGATCCACCGTTTAAACACGCATTCCAAATGTGGAGAGCTTGTTTACAACAGTATGTGGACGCTACACCAACCGTGGGCTCCACAGCTCTCCACCAAGGTCACCCCTGTGGAGAGCTTGTTTCAAACAGTGTGGCACGGCCTTTCTTCTAATAACCATCAATATCTCTATTAATATAATACATACAAGGTTAAGATTTTAGGTATTCCTCCATAATATATTTACGCATTGATTTAAAAATAATATTAATAATAATCAGAATTTATCGGATACATCGGAGGTATTTTGTGAACATCGGAAATAAATTCGCGTATAAACAGCCCTGCGAGTGCGTGACACTATATTCACATCTCACTCTTGCATACTTCACTGTGGAAGCGCGAGGAGCTCAACGTTCTCACTGCCACCGGCAGTAGCTCTCGGGTTTGCAACCAGAGTAGATCTATGCCCATTCCGTGAGCGTTGCCAGATGTTTTTTTTTATGTTTTCAGCAAATAAATCTCAATTATTATTATTTTTGACTTCAATTGTAACCAATTGAGGGGAATAGCTATGAATGTTTTTATTTTTCCGATTTAAAATCGCTAATTTTTTATCGTGTACTGACTAGCTAACACCGGAATGCGCATTTTTAATTTAGCACAGTAAGGGAAAGGTTAAAGATAAGTCTTATTATTCTTCGAATCAATGCATTCTACTCATATAGGGTCTTTCAAGGACGCTCCATTTTTAATCGCTCATGCAGAATGTCCATCGTGGCGTGCGCTGTGCGCTACGTAGCGCCATCCTGTTGGAACCATATGTTGTCGATACCGACCGATGGATACCCATATCATTCAGTTTAAGCCACAAGAGTCTCAAATTTATGCATAAAACGACGTATTGTGGACTCTGCAGGATGGCCATGAATGCCATAAATTGGCAAACAGAGCACTGATTTTGATAATAAATTTTAACAATTTCAACGCGTTGTTGAAGCGTGTAGCGTTAAATAAACGTGTTCGACAGAATTTTAAATACTTAAAGAAGGAAGCCTGCGTTCTGCCAGTTGGTACTTATGGTCTTAAAATTGTAACATTGTCCAAACAAAGTGTTGAGAAACTACGAGTGACCTAAAGAGCCATGGAAAGAGCCATGTTAGGAATAAGCCTAAGAGACACAGTCAGAAACGATACGCTGAGAGAAAGAACAAAGGTCACTGACATTATCCACCGGATGGTGACTCTAAAATGGCAATGGGCAGGTCACGTAGCCAGAAGCCCAGATGAAAAATACAAGAAGACTGCTGACTTGGAGACCGTGGATGACAAAGAGAAGTCCAGGGCGACCGCAACTACGGTGAAAGGATGACGTCGGAATAACCTGGATGCAGTCTGCACAAGACAGAGTGACATGGAAGCGAATGGAGGAAGCCTTTGTCCAGGAGTGGAAGAAAATAGGCTGAGGAAGAAGAAGAAAAAGAAAAAAAATAATCTATAGCGGAAGAAAGTATTACGACCAAAATTATGAAAGTTTGTTTTTACATATGGAACGCATGAATGAAGGAAGAATGGTTAAGAAAATGTACGTTAACGGTGTGAATGGGAGACAGAGGAAAATTTGGCATAACCATATTAATAAAATTTTAAAGGTTGGCCATGTTAGAAGTCGGAAGAATCGACGTGCGTATATGACTCGATATATGAATGTGGAGAAATCTAGAGACGTGTGTCAGGATCGAGTAGGGTGTAATCAAATAGCGTGATGGCTTGTTGTTGTTGTACTTTTTTATGTGACATTTGATATATTTACTAGTACGTATATACGTTACTAAAAAAAAATTCTGTTCTCTCTTTCATGATATAAAAAAATATATAACGAGGGTAATCAACGCGTGGGACATTTATAAAGCCTGCGTGGGTCAGTGTCTGACCCGCGGGTCATAGGTTCGCCGTCCCTGAACTAGAGCAAACATGGCAATACATAGTCGATTTCTAGTGTAATTTTTATGTATGGAAGTGAAGCTTGGAGCTGGTAAAAGATAGATAAATGGCATTTAAATGAGATCTGTAAAAAAAGAAAAAGAAATATCATAAGGAATGGAAGAATAAATACAACATACCATCACGCCGTTTCTTCAAGAGTAGGCGGAATGGACCGCCACACTACTTTATCCTGACACAACTCGCTAGCTTCCTCCACATTCATACAGCGAGTCATACACGTACGTCGATTCTTCCGGCTTCTTACATGACCAATCTTTAAAAAAATTATTAATTTGGTCATGCCATATTTTCTTCGGTCTACCACGACTCCGTAATACATTTACATCGCTAACGTATACATATACGTATTATATTTATATTTAAACATAATATTGAGCTGCAATCATGGCTTTTGGTGAAATGGCTTCTGAATGAAAATATAAGAATTGAATGCAATGCGAATGAAAGCGTTTTGAACAAAATAATAATAAAAAAGTCTATGTTAACGATGTAAATGGAACTTGGAATAGAGGAAGACCGAGGAAAACGTGACACATTCATTCTGCTTACCCATTCGGGGAAACAGCGTGATGGTTAGTTAGTTAAGTATCGGAACATCATCTTGCGCTGACATCTTTGATTTTGCTGGCTCCCAGTGGCTGAAGTGGCTCCTCATATAAAATTCAACCCATTTTTAACATGTTATTAATAACATTGGTTTTGTTCCAGGGATCTCAGGATGCGGTATAGAGCGCAGGCGCACCAATTGCTGATATGGAGACGAGCACACAAAATCCAGGAAGACCTTGCGTCAAGGGTACAGAAGGAAAAGGCGGAGCAACTCAAGTCCCTCTCTAGTCAACTGTTGCTATTCGAGTCTCGTCTCATACGTAAACAGAAGGAGATATCAGCTATGCTTTCGCAAAGAGAAAATATTATCCTCAGACAGCAGAGGGTGATTGAATCTCTCGCCAATAAGCTATTAGATAATGGACTCGAACCCACACACCCGATAATTGACTACAGAGACCTTATCAATGAGACCAACCTCGTACCAGATTTCGACTCGCTCAACGATTCGGATTCTGCTGTCATAATGGAAGACCTCGATTCAGACTATAACACCCCTCACTTCCCGAGGTTTAGATCCTCCACAGCGGATTCCGTCACCATCGTTAGATCTATCTCAGACGCCATAGATCCAAACTTGAAATATTCTTCCGTGAGAAGATCCAACGGTTTCCTCCGGAGGCCAGAGATCCTTGAAACTGTATACAGTGTCGAAGAAGAACCAGACGGAGACGGTGGGTCAAATAAGCTAAGCGCGCAGAACAGTACAGAGAAAGACATCAAGGAAGGAAGCGCAGATAAAGAGGATGCCAATGCTATCCACAATCAAGCCCAAAACAGGAGAGACATATTCAAGTTAAGAAGCGAAAAAATAACGAGTGATTTCCTTAAAACAACCAAAGCCAACATCGATTCCGATAAGAACGAGTTAAAGATCTCTGATGTTAACGCTCTGAGCGATGCTGTGTGCCAGCAAATAGCTTGGGCCTACAGCTATGTACCGCGGAAGCAAATATCCAACTTGGCTTCTTCAGACGACAACTTATCCGATTGCCACATCTTGGACGGAAGCATGCTTCTCGAAGACACCAATGTCGATAAGGTTAAAGGTAATCACGTCACGATCTACAACAGGGTCATGTCAAATCATAGAAGTGTGACCAAGCCAAAAGACGTTAAGTACAAGAGGATCAACAAGGCGAAATCGAAGAGTCTAGAAGAACTGAGGGGCAGACTGAAGAACTGGGTAGAGAAGGGAAATAAGCTAGCGGGCATATCATTAGACCAGGCACAGAGCTATGCTTAAAAACTACATTAATACTATACTTTGGATAACTTTGATTGAGCCTATACAATATTTTGATTGCTGTTTTGGCTGGATCCAAAATGAATCAATCAATTATTATGGTTTTTTATGTCTTGTTGATTTTGTTAATCAATCGAGATATAACTGATTCTTCTTCTTTCAAGTTCTTTCAATTCGATTTTTATTTCTACTGAATAGCTTTTTTTGTACTTTTTTAAAGAATCGCAGAAATGAAACTGGTAGAAGAAAGATGAGAGTAGAATAAATGCGTATCCCTTTGACCTTAATTTGAATCCTTCGATTTCATTTAATTTAATAATTAATCTATTCAATGTCATTAAATTAATATCTATTCAATATCAATATTCTTCTTCTGGTGCCGTGTCAGGTTCCCAAAACTTTGTCGATCACTGCAGCAAAAGCATATTTGTCCTGCGCCACTTTCACAACAGATTCTCAACTCCGCTCAGTCCTGTTCACTTTCTTATATTCCTCAGCCAGGATATTCCCATTCCCATATTATATTCCCATCCCACCCTCACCAATATCTTTTTATGATAGGCCATAAAATCATGTACCATCTTTTGCTCTGTTTTGTGAGATTGGGACATAGAAGTGGATTGAAGTTAAACTGGATTAAATGTGGCCTAGATACCTTTTTTCTGGAATGGTGCATTCTCCATCTAATGTAAGTCCTGCGTGGATGGGGGCGGGTTTAGGGATTGTTTGAGCGAAGCTGATGAAGGGGCGCCGCCGCGTCTTATAACAGCTTCGGGTAAGCAGCGGTTAACCTTCTATGTCTTTATTTAACTGTAAGTTTGTATAAGTATTAATAACCACTGTATATTACCATACAATAAATAAATTCCGAGGCCAGACCAACTGCCTTCTGCCAAATCCCCGACGTTCCTCTATTTTGTCCATGATTATCAGCCTAAATAAATGGTATCTTTCTCCCTTCAGCACATGACCCAAATATGAGACCCTTCTAACCTTCATACTCGATCATAGCTCTCTATTGGCTTCGGTTGTCTGCAGCACGTCTGCATTACTGACCCTATCGGTCCACGGTATACGGAGCATTCTGTGGTATATCCACATCTCAAATGCCTCTTACCGGTTCATTACATTCACTTACAGAGTCCAAGTTTCACAGCCATATAGTAGATCTGACCATATATAACATTGTTACCATTCTTCAATATCAATACATTGAAATATAATGTATGCTAACAAAGGTTATATATATTCATAGGGATGACGCAAACAACATTACATTATTGTATGGTGATACGATTTTCCTAATACATTTTCCGGCACAAATTTGTGTATTGAATTGAAAAGTCAAACGATTTGGGTGACATTAGCATGGATGATGCTTCGTCCAGATAAGATTAGACCTATATATATAGTCCGACCCGCATTTGCTTTGTATGACTGATTGAAATAAAATAAACATCAACATATACGAGTATCTAGTAAACGTAATGCGATATATTAGGTTGGGGAAAAAGTAATTTCGTATTTTTCGCTTTATTTCAATGCTTTATAAAAAGTGTTACAATTATCCGATTTAAGTCAAATATGCGCCGTTCTGTTCGATAACTTGTTGCCAACGATAATCCAACTTCATAATGCCCCTTTCGTAGAAGCCCTTGTCCCTATTAGCAAAAAACTCGGTCAACTAATTTTCACAGAAATTTGTACCCTCAAACGTGTTGGCCGTAGACGAAAACAGGTGGTAGTCACTTGGTGCCAGGTTTGGACTATAGGGTGGATGCGTAAGAACTTCCCATCCGAGCCCCCCGAGCTTCTGGCGCGTCATCAAAGATGTGTGCGGCCTGGCGTTGTCCTGATAAAACACGATTCCTCTCCTATTCACCAATGCTGGCCGCTTCTGTTCTAATATTATATATTTGTGTCTTATACAACCTCAAATGCTCTTCTCTTTTTCTTCGTATTGTAGGCCTTTTGGCCTGTTTCTTAAGATGAATTGGCCTCCTGCGAGGTCCACTCCCAGCTGTCGATCCATCTTTTTGGTGGTCTACCCGGGGTTGTCTACTTTAGGGTTGACCATGCAATTATTTTTAAAATCATCAAAAAAAATTTTTTTCAGCTTTTTTCCTAATCAAGCATTTTTTTTAAATATCACTGAAAATGAGGCAGTCAATGGATAATTGCCTTTTCAAGCGTTACCATTATACTAATAAGTAAAATCTTTATTTTATGAATTTTGTTATAATATGAAATATTTTAAATGCCTAAAAAACTATCGATAAAATAAGTGGTACAAATTATAAGCGAAAACATTATAATATTAGTATTCAAACCCAATGGATTTTAAAAAATATTCACACCCTACAATATAATAAATTTAATAAATTATGTTAATTGATTTTGGTAACTTATTAATTTAAATATTGTGTTTTCCAGGGGTTTGCAACTTTTCAATCATAAATTGTAAATTATTTAAAAAAATCATGGTTTTAAAAATGTGAACGACTTTAACGCAGACCTTACGAAATTGCTGACCGTTTAATTAATTTAATTCAAAATAAATATACGGATTTAAAAATATTCTAAAATGATCATTTAATTACATAATATTTTCCAACTGATTAAAAATATCCAAAATAATTAATATATTTTTGCGAAATATTAAAGTAAATTTCAAATCAATAAAAAAAAAAATATATAAAGGGTTTTTAAGAGCGCTCGAACTTTGAAATGAAATAAAACAATATATATTTTTTTTAATTTTGAAGGACATTCACTGACATTATGTATGGTTTATATTTTCGGCCAAATGGTCGCCGTGGCTTCGCTATAGGTGGTGTATCATGGTGGTCAATGGGTTTTTCAATAGGGAACTTGACAGCGTATAGCGGCCAAAGGTAAAGCGATAGCTGTCAAATTTGACAAGAATACTTATTTAGTATTAACATTTTACCGTGGAACGCTACATGCTTCAACAACGCGTTGAAATTGTTAAAATTTATTATCAAAATCAGTGCTTGCCTTTTTGCAGGGTCCACAATGCGTCGTTTAATGTATAAATTTAAGACAACCGGATCGGTGGTCGATGAAGCAGTGACTGTAAGTCAAAGAAACGCAAGATCAAAATAAATAAAATAAAAATTGTGGCAATATCACTTAGACAGGTTTTTTTATTGTATTTCATTTCAAAGTTCGAGCTCTCTACTGAAAAAGTATGTACCATATACTTGATCGCCTGTATAAAAAATACTATGACGCGAATTAATAATTATTTTAAGAAAATTTTGAATGTATACAAATACTGGATTTTACCCATTGCGGGTAATTTTTTTTATATAAGGATTAATTGTATCTCAATAGAGACGAAGATGTAAATTGTGAAGTGTTCCTCAATATTGTAGCATATATACATCTTACAAAAATTTGTCAGACGTGGTGGTCGTAAGAAAGGCGGAAGGGGGAATGTTGTTAACATAAAGCGATCGCTTAACCCAACCAATGACAGGTCATAAGTCCTGTAAGCGCCTCGACCACCATATTCTGTTCCCAGCAAAACAATTAACATCTTCGTCTCTATTGAGATACAATTAATAATTATTTTAAGATTAAAAAAATTGTTTGTATGCAGACATTAAATGTACAACAATTATTAATATAATTTTGTATTAATTTAGAGGTTACCTTAGTATTGGTTTTTACCAATTTCAAATCTTAAATCTTTCGTTTCTGATTTGTAAACGGTATACGGTAAAATTTATTGCTCCTAATATATTTTTAATCCAAAGAAATTTGACATTTTCCGATTAATTAACTGTGTATATATCCTTAATTTTAATTAAGAAAAATGTATTGGTGTGAAGTTATATATTATAATATAATAATTGAAAATATTGTCATGGAAATAAATAAATATGAAGATTCGACTATTTTTCGAATCGGACATTTGATTTTAAGCAACATTAGATAATCTGATTCCGAATTCAAATCAATTCGATCATTCGATCGCTAATAATTGGATCGATTTTTGAATTCAAAATATGAATATAAAACAATCTTCGATTCCGAATTGATTCGTTCCTTCTGATTCCATATTCAAAATATCATTCGAATCTTAAACGAATTAAAAATATAACGATTATATTTATTGTTTCTTGAACTCCATATTAAATTATTAATGAAAAAACGATAGTTTAGTATTCCCTAACTATGTAAGCATTTTCATAAAATTTCCTATAGAGTTCCAAGAAACACTTTCCAATATTTCTGGACCTATCCAAATAATTCTTTGTTAAAAATGTATAAAGTCACATCAATTTTCGTTAATTACCATATTCTGCTCCATTTACTAGTGTATATAAACTGCAACGAGTTGAAGTTTCGTCACATTTTGATAATGCCTTAGAAGGGCGAAGCATGTCATACATAAATTTTATAATAAAACTCCTTGAAAACGATTATAATTAATGCGTTAACACTGTGGAATTAAATAATTATGATTTTTTTTATGAATTAAACCTTTTTTTCAGTTTTGAGTTTCTAATCGGGAGAACTGTATTAGTTAATATCGTTTTCCTGATGATGAAGGTACAATATTTTCGAAACACTTAAGAATATTGAAAATAACAGAAGAAAAACGATGTTTTAGTTCATAAAGAATAACATATTTTATTTTGGAAGAAACAATAGTTTATTTTTAATATAAAAGTTCCTTTTGCACATAGTATATGTACGAGTTTAACATGATTAAATATTGTATAATGTTTTTGTAGGTGATTGAAAATATGTTTTGTTATATTTTTGTAGTCACACTGTAACTATTTTTTAACACAGCTTATTTCCTAATAAATAATACATGTTTTAAAACAATTTCACCTTGCACTCACTTTAGGTTAAAAACGTTTAAATATTATGATTCCTATTTTAGTATATGTATTTTAAGATGACCGTGTACTTACACATTAATTATAAGAAATGTTGTAAAAATGTATATTTAATGGTAGTTAATTCACGCACGTGTATACAGGATGTATCCCGGATAAAATATTTATTTTTTAGATATATTATATACTATATGAAATATTTCACGTGTTCAATTAGTTAATAAGCAAATATTTGGTGCATTTAACATTTGTTATTAAAAAAAAAATGATAGAAGTTCATTTTTTTTACATTTTTTTAAAAAGACTAACATCAAGGATTTATATCAATGATATTAGAATTTATTTTACAATCTTCAATGTGAGTAGAAAATAGCTCATTATTACGAAGAAGGAACCTGGTCGTGTCCAGGCTTGAACCCATGCCCCCTGGATCAGGAGCCAAGCGTTCTATCCCCTAGACCACCACCTGTTCCTCTTCTATCGGAGGTTGGACAGCATCGTGGCTATTTCTACCCTAGACCTCTTGATTAAGGGTCATGTCCATCCTGTAAACCCTAGGTCCTCAAAGTGGATGATAACACCCCCTAGTGGGCGTTTGAGACTTTCAGGGGGGCAGTAGAATATTCAGAGAAAATTAGGGGGCATTAAGATGGCACAGTGAGGTCGTGGGCAGGTAAAAAAAATATAGTCCAAAAAAGACAAAAAAAAAACATGCTAGTCTAACTAACTAACTAACTAACCATCACGCCATTTCCCTGAAAGGGTAGGCAGAAAGAATGGACTGTCACACTTTTACTGATGCGGCACTCCATCCTTCTCTTTTCGCTCCGCGGGAGACGCGGTGTGATGGGTTGCGAACCTCATCGCCACCAATAGGCATCTCCCGCGCACACTTCGATCGTGCAACACCCACAAAATAAATCTAAAACAAATAATATAAAATACAATGATATAAAATAAAATAACAAAATAAAAATAATTTAACACAAAATGTTCTTTTTAGATGGTGCACATATTGTCTATTTAATTTATGTTCCACGAATGTAACACATAATGTTTTTTTCGATGTTACACATGTTGACACGGACGGTCCGGACTTTTGTGTTTATTTAATTTATGTTACACGTATCCACCGTTTTTTAAATTAGCTGTAATTAGGCACTTAACCAGCAAGAACTTTGAAATAATATTGAAGAAATTATTCAAATTGTCATTGGAACAAATGAAAAATTAAATGAAAAAAACATGCTAGTCATGCAATAATAAAGCAAATTAAACATTAATATTGGTAAATTTTGTTATTGTATGTATTGTCATAATTTTTATCACTTGTGCAAAAATTCACATATTTCGGTAGTTCGGGAAGTGTATGAAAATTGAGCTGAAAGATTCAATTACATTAATTGGATGACATGAAAATTTTATTTATTTATTTGAATTAAATTTTAACAAAATATATAGCTTCTTCTTATTCTTCCTGGCGCTATTCCAACTCATCGTCTGTATTGACTGTTGGGGTCGACTTTTCTCTCGATATCAGGCTGTAGGTACCTCGCACGATTAAGTATCGTCCTCACTCAAGCCATTTCTCTGTATAAATATTATTTTTTTTTTTTTTTAATTTTCAATAGTTGCAATGTAATTTTAATAACGTTTCATGTAAACCAGTGATTCCCAAAGTGGTCTATATAGACCCCCAGGGGTCGATTTCGACTTACAAGGGGTCTACGACAACTGGAAAAGTAATTGGGGGTGCATGAGATGTAAATTGGGGTCCACGAGATGGTTCGACTAAATTGAAGCCAAATATTGAAATTTTGATATCATAGCATCAGGCTCATCCCCCCTATTAGAACATTGTTTTTATTTTATGTAAAAATGTTGAATTTGCATTTTGTTTTGTTTTAATTAATGATTGTATGTCTAAATAGTCTATTGTTTTGGTCGAAAAACTATGATTCTTCAACATTATTAACTGTTAAATTTACAACACTGTTATAATGTGACAATTTTTTATTATACACTTTTTGAGAATGTCACGACAGCTGTTTGATCTGCTGATGATAACATCGGTGAGCGAAACAGCTGTCGCGACATTCTCAAAAAGAGTATAATACAACATTGTGATATTTTAACAGTGTTGTAAATTTAACAGTTAAAATGTATAACTATAAAAATTAACATATATTTTATTTTAAAGATTTTTTTTTCTACGGAAAGCCCTATTAAAGGGAGTAGCTCTGTGTCAGCTTCAAAAAGTAATTTTACAGTTATAGATGAATTTGTAAAAAAAATCAATATAAGGAAAGTAAGGGGTCTACAGAAAAAGAAGAAATCGGCAAGGGTCTATGGGACAAAACAGTTTGGAAACCTCTGATGTAAACCATAAGTTCCCAAACATTTTTTGTCTGTCGTCTTTTGTGGGAGAAGGAGCGTTGGAAACTTATCTTGGTGTAAAGAGGGCGGTGGACCAGAAGAGATGGGAAATCTATGCTACTATTGACCATGGCATGCCATTCGCTCCTGACACCCGTCAGTCTCCAGGCTGCAGCTAATGAGAGACCAGTCAGATCCCTGATTTGATCGGACCAGCGGCTCGGTGGTCGTCCTTGTGGTCGCCTTCTCTACACTTTGCCCATGATGATGAGCCTTTCAAGGTTGTCCTGATCTCTCTGGGCTATGTGTCCAAAATATTTCAACTTGCCTTGAAACCCAGCTGTTTAATGATTGACTGGTTTGTTATTCTTGCAGTCCAGGGTATACGCAGCATTCCTCGCATCTCGAAAGCATCAATTTTGGACCTCTACGATGTTCGCATAGTCCAAGACTCGCAACTTAATACGAGTACTTCCTTGTTTGTGACTCTCTGTTCGTGATATTTTAAATATTCTATGACATATTTATTCAAGAATAAATTGTATCTCAATAGAGACGAAGATGCAAATTGGAAACAGAATATGGTTGATCAAGGTGTTTACAGGACTTATGATCTGTCATTGGTTGGGTTAAGCGCACGCTTCATGTAATACAACATTCCCCATTCCACCTTATTTTTCTTATGACCACCATGTCTGACAATTTTTTGGAAGTTGTATGTATGTTAATCTCCAACACCACCCTTTACATTGCAGTATATTCAATCAACACACTAACGCCATCTATGAAGATTGTATTTTAAGCATTAACCAGAAGATCTTTTTAACGCAATGTGAAAGGCTACCGCCATTTACCGCATTGCTAGAAACCGCCTGGAGATGTCACTCCAATCTATATGCTATAATTTTTTAACCAGTTTTTGTTTTTTATACAACATTTTGAATGTATACAAATACTTGTAAACCTACAACTGGATTTTAGCCATTGCGGGCTATCAATTCAAGAATCAATTGTATCTCAATAGAGACGAAGATGCAAATTGGAAACAGAATATGGTTGATCAAGGTGTTTACAGGACTTTTATTATTCAAAGGCATCCTGCTTTTGTAAGGGTCCATGTTTCTATACCGTAGAACAAGACGGGTAGCACGTAACATCGAACTATTCTCATTCGCAATTCAATGGGTAGGTCTCTGTTGCATAGCACTGGTTTCACTCTTTTTTTAATTTTAATTTCGCACAGCGTGTTCATTTCAATTACTTAAAAAAATAATTATCGTTCTACGAAATACATCCTGTATATAACTTTATATTATCACTATTTTGTATAATATTTCTAAGACTGTTCTACTATTTAACAATTTAAAAAAAACTTTACGTATTTAAATATAATAATAAAAATATAACTAGTTGTTTTGCAAGTTCTATTTCGTAATTATTATAAATACCAAAACTGTCCAAAACACAGAACGTATTAAACATTTGATCTACGTAATTAAAATAAAAAATAAAAATCTAATTAATAATGGTTGTAAAACTTTACTAAATATAGTAAAATTATTTTTGTAAAAAAGGTTGTGTATCTTACTGTTAAGATCAATTTTTAAAATGTGTCTTTTAAAAATGGAACGTCAAATAAAAGAACGCCGATGATTGCTCAGCTTGTGCGCGCTTTGGACACTGCTTTCTATTAAAATGTGTTTCTGCGCATGTTGTACAATAAGTAATCTATTGTTTGTCTTGTATGATTGATATTTGTATAAATAATTAGTTTTCATGTGTATATAAGACGTTTAAAATATATTTAAGGGATGAAATGAGATGTTATTACATTTAAAAATGCGTCAATTTGACAATTATTAGGATTATTTTAATCGTGATTAATGCTTGTATAGAAACAGTTAGTGCAATGAATAATAAAAATTAATTCCTTCATTTTCATATTTTTTATTATCCCTCCATACCATCATACCATTCCTATCGGTTCGGAGCAGACTCAAGTGGTTATGTGATATGGAGTCCGCAACAGGCGAGATATTTCCTTGTTCAGAAAAAAATTCTGAGGCATCTCTACATAAAGGAGTATGGTAGCTATCCATGGCTCTATCCCACAGCGTTTCATTTGGGAATGTTGGGGTCTAATTTTCTGCAGCTTCGAAGAGACGGGTTTCTCGTAATCTTTAGATTAATTTGGGGATATTTTGAAAACTCAGCCGTGCTGGAGGATGTGGGTCTTTTTGTTTCCGACAGATATCTCCGACAGCGCCAGCATCGATTGTTCTTTCTTCCGGCCGCAAGAACCAACCTGCCTCTGATAAAGCCGGCGGGAAGAGCAATCAGTCTGCTGAACAAGATTACCTCTGTGATCGACGTCGTTTCGAAACATACTCTTATCTTTAGAGAGTATCTTGTCTTCCTAAAGTTGAACCGTTTCTCATGCGTTCCTGATTCTTTACCCATTCTCAAATAGATGCCTTAAACTGTAATTATGTTTGTAATATCTTTTGAGTGAATAAATAAACTGATTGATTTATACACTGATAACTCATTTTAAATCTGTGGCGTTTCGGTAAAGTTTTTTTTTTAAGACTCACGACACCAAGCAATTTTAAATCTATGTTATTCAAATATATTTTACAATCTTCAATTTGAGCAGAAAATAGTTTATTATTATGAAGAAGAAATTGGATCGTGTCAAGGCTTGAACCCAAATTCTCTGGATTAGTAGATAATGGATGAGGGAAGACTAGTTTATACGTTATATGCAGCAGCCTAAATGGAAAATGGAATCGAGGAAGACTGAAACATTATGGTAAGACAAATTAATAAATAATTTCGTTATAGTCAGAAAAATCGACGAGCGCGTGTGTCACGAAGTATGAATATAGCGAAATCATGAAAGATGTGTCAAAATAAAACAATTAGATATGTATATAGGTACACCAATATGCATATCTAATTTGTTAAATGCTAACATTTTCGTTATGCGTAAATAGTAACCGACCATTAGAGTCTTAGAATCCTTTATAAATTAAATGTATGTTAAAAATTAATATACAATATTTTACAACATTAATACAACACTAAATAAAAACATAAAAATTAAATTGTATTGTTACGTCAATCTAAACATTAGTACCATCTGTTGATATTTTAAGAAACAGATTATATCAATAGGTGAAGTAGGTAGGTAAAGTAGGAATCAGCATTTTACTTTTCAAAACAGTTTCTACTATTCGTCTCTAGGTGGTTTTATCGTTTGGAAACCACGTGACTTTTTGAACCAATAGCCGTCGAGTATTCTCTTGTCGCCGGAAACGTCAGCGAAGTGTCTTTTTCATCGGCCATTATTGCCGACTGGTTTATGTCCGTTCGCCGGTCACGAATCTATTCGTGATTTTACAATCTTTACATTAAATACCATTCAAGATGGTACAAAAGAAGGTGAGTGAGTGATTTTATATCGGATGATATCTATTTTTACGTTTCCGACTCTCGAAGTGTCTAAATTTGTGTTGTGTTTTCAAACCATTGGAAAGTGCCAAAATTCCACATGCCACTAGTTATGCTGTGTATATTTCTTATATTTTCTCTTTATAGCGTTGAACGGTGGTATTGTTACATTAAAACACCGTTGTCTGTTTGTGTTTCGCGTGCATTTATTTCTAGTTTCAATGTTAATCGTGTGTATGACATGTCTAACCTAAAAGGCATACAGTCCAAACGTTGTTTTGTTATTAACTTTGAAATTTCTAAAAGATTACCATTATTGATTTAATTTCTGATTTATTCCACATGTCATCTAAATATTTAAACTATATTTAAATTGCAATACAAATTCATTTCGAACTAAGCAGATATGCAACTTTTCGCAGTGCATACTTCGTGAACCAGTTTTTCATTCTTTCTTCAATCTGTTAAGTATCTGATAGTCCTTTTGTCGCGTGTGTTGTGGAAATTATATCTTCCAAATTACCCTTTATGGGTTACAAAATAAACTTGTCATATTCTAGTTTATTTTTCTATTCACCAGGATATGAGGAAATCAAATTCCTGTGTGTCATAGAACACTATACTAGAGCCGTTTAGAATTGAGTCTTGGGGCCATAAATGTCAATAGAGATAAGGATGGGAAGCATGCCGGGACCGTTTTTTCATCGATCGATATACGATACAATCGACTATAATGATCTGTACGTTATGATATGTACGATGAGGCACTAATGATTGGTCTTTACCAAATGCAATTGCAGTGCGTGTTTTTTGCTGTAGATGTATTTACAGCAATTAAATAAATGTATTCGTGTGTCACCACTCGTTGCGCACTATGGATAGTTTATTTTCTAACATTGATTTGAAGAAATTACATGGCGATATTAGCCCTCAAACTCGAACCGTGATTCACAACGTATTCCTGTTTGTCAATGAATTTAAAAGTGATCCGAATAAAATGGTTTTTCTTAATTTCAACAAACCACGTGAAATGGCCGCGTTTATTTGTGGTGTGAGTAGAGCGAGAGTGGACTTTTATAGGCCACAATATGATCTACTTTGTTTCTTATACTTAACTTTCTTTCTGTGTTTATAGACATACGGTACACAATTTTTAAAATTTAAAAAAATTTCGGTTTATACTGGTATTTAATTTAGTATCTTGTAGTCACAAATTTCATACGAATTTAAACGCACATAAAACCAGTAAATAAAGTTTAATATCAAAACTTTGTTAACTCGTTAAAGTTTATGAACAAGATACGATAATAAACGTTGCTTATCGATATATTTATTTTATTGTTACGCCCATCCCTAAACCGCTCCATAAGGCCCGTAAGTGCAAGCGAGATAGACATAGGGAAATGATTTATGGCCCCAAGACTCAATTCTAAACGGCTCTAGTATAGCTAGTTATGCTCTGTTATACGCAGAGAACAATTGATCGCGTTATTATTTCGATTGTTCTTTTATTTTCTTATTGATAATTTATAATATTCCATATTTTTATTTATTTATTTATTATTATTTTTTTATTATTTAATTTATTTTTTACAAAACCCAATTGGGTTATATGGTATATATGGTTATAAATTAATAACAACAGTGCCCACCATTATGTTTGGAATTGAAGCTTGGAGTTGGCAGTAGGATGAAAGTAGGACAAATGCTATAAAAATGAAACCACTAAGAATGTGTGGATAAACAGTGTATAATAGAATCCTGAACATAAAAGTAAGAAAGGAATGTAAAGTGGATGAATACGTCCTGTATAAAATTAAGAAAAGATCACGAAGTAGTTTGGACAAATGGAATGAATGGATGAGGTATGAATGAAATTATATACAAGTAGTGTGAATGGAAAAATGGAAAAAGAAATCTATGAAGGCCAAGAAAAACATTGCATGACCAAAAATTAATCAATTAGTAAAAGGTGGCTATGATATTGAGTTTTAACTGCCGTACCTGCAGGTAACTTTCCGAGAAATATGCAAATCTTTTTTTTATTAATTATGTTTTAGTTATATTTTTTTAAATTACGAAACTCGACCAAAGATTTGACCGCATAATATCGCCTGCCCTTGTAAAACTATCATACTTGTGGAGACTTGTACTCAAGTGTTGTTGGCACACATGCGTATCCCTAACGGTTTGTGCATTTTAGGTACACTTTTTTCTCAAGCGTATACGTGATACAGGATAGCGGAGAATGGTACAGTCAAAGTGTGCGTATCACATATGTTCATATGCTTAGGGCAGTTCAAGCATGTTAGAAATCGGAAGAATCAACGTGTGTATGACTCCCTGTATGAATGTGGAGGAACTTAGAGTCGGGATAGGGTAGTGTGGCGGTCCATTCTCTCTGCCTACCCTTCTTGGGGAAACTGAGTAATGGTTTGTTGCTATCGTGGCCATGTTCGAATTCTGAACAACCGATGAGTGTGTGTCATGGTTTGTGAATGTTGAAGATACGTGAGAGTTATGCCAGGATAGAAAAGTGTGGCAGTCCATCCTCTCTGTCTACCTCTTCGGCAAATTAAAATATTAATGCTTTTGTAATTGTCACAGCCCAAGAAGAAGTCCGGCAAGAAGGTAGCGGCCGCCCCTCTGGTGGTGAAGAAAGTTGAGCCCAAGAAGGTGGTGAACCCTCTCTTCGAAAAGAGGACTCGTAACTTTGGAATCGGTAAGTTTTCAATTTCATATAATTATTTTCTTTTTCTAAGAAGAAAACACCGAGGATTTAATTTAATGGTATTGACACGTATCACTCTGTGACTGCCATAAATTTTTACCAATACGCCGTGCAGTCATATGTGACTGACTGCCAACGGTTTAATTAAATTAAAGGTCCTCAAGTGCTGTCAGTCCCGCATTAATGGAGTTTTAATAATATAATAAGTTTACTTACCTCTTCTTTGTCGAATGCCAGCCGACATCGCTATATGTACACTACAACTCAGTTGTCGGCTGGCGTCCGACAAGATAAGACTTGCGCGCGCGGTGTATTTTCGCGCGCAAAACTTGACACGTGTCGTTGTTTCTTGTTATTATTTGTTAACCCTTAACGTACCGTGTTCAAAACAAAACGCTCGCTCCCATGTGGTAAGTTCAGTTTACCGCTAACTTTATCTAAATATCAAGCATATGACTAGATGAATCAAAATTTAATTTATGTCATCTTGTAGGGAATTTCATTAGGAATAGATCGATATCTATAACATACATGGATTATTTGAAAAACATATCATTATTAATTTTTTTCTGGAACCATGCGATTTCTGATATGTAATGCGTCACAGCATACGGCCGACTGGACATCGGGTCGGGTCGGGTCGAAACTTGTCTGTGGCGGGGCGAGGATAAAGGCACCTAGGCAAAATGTATAGTACGTTCAAGACAACGAGTACGTATTAATATTTGTCCCTTTTGGTAAAGTGTTAATATTTTCACAGTTCTGATATTATTAAGTTGCGTCCTGCGTTTCCGTCCACAGTGGTATTATTACGTACATATTGAAAAGGTCAAAGATATAATTTATAATACGTTCAAAACAGCGAGTAAGTATTTGTCACTTTTGATAAAGTTGTAAATATTAGCAAAACAAATTCTACCTTAACACGAATGAAGGTGAGGGCAGTCTTAGAAAATATTTTTTTTTGGGATGAAGGAAGTAATTTTTTGCTTTTTTTTTTATTACGAAATATTGAAAACACTTCAATGGAGGATTACAATTTTTTTAATAATATTAGGGTCCATAGGTTTTAAGAAAATCAACTTTAAATTGGCAGTGGAAACTCAATTTACCACATGGCAACGCGACGGTTAATAAAACATTAAATTTCACATTTTAATAAGATTTTGACTGTTTTCCGTTTTCATTTTACTATAAAATAATCCTTGCAAATTCACATAACGTAAAATGGCGGGAACTTGGCGTGATACATCATGCAGAGGAGCGATTATAGTACAAGCCCCACTTCATTGCGAAACTGGACAAAGGTTCTAAAGTCTGTACTGTGTGCAGTAACAGAAAGATTCCAGGGGAAAGATGGGAAACAGTGTGGTTTTGTGAGACCTGTTCCAGAAAACCTGGTCTCCATCCTGGAGATTGCTTTAAAAAGTACCATACTATGCAAACTATAATTAGTTCATAGTGTTTTTTGTAAATTGATTTTTATTTGATTACAAATGAATTTTTAACGATTTTTTTTTGTACCTATCAATAAAAATATTTTGACATTATTTAAATTAGAGTTGGCTGACAAACAATATCAAATATTGGAGTGGTAAGGGTTAAGTTAAAATGACTCATTATGAAAAAGGAATTAAGTCATGACCAAGTTTTCTGTGCCCCATAAACCACCACCCGACTATGATGAATCTTACATCTGAAATAACTGTGATGTTTCAACACACGAGCTTTTTAACACTGAATTGATTAATATTGAATTATGTTTTAATTATTTTTACTGCTTGTCCTGTACTAGTATTCGTTGCCGTCTGGTTTCAGGTCAGGATGTGCAGCCCAAGCGCGACCTTTCCCGCTTCGTCCGCTGGCCCAAGTACGTGCGCATCCAGCGCCAGAAGGCCGTGCTCAAGAGAAGGCTGAAGGTCCCTCCCCCGATACACCAGTTCCAGTCCACACTCGACAAGCAAACCGGTGAGACAGGCACATCCCAAATTATTAATTTTAGTTGACAACATCAACTTTAGTTGAGGTGTAGGGTGCTTGAATGTGCAAACGTTTAAAAAAAAACTTTAAATTTGTTAAAAACAACTTGTATATTTATTTTTCTTATACACAAATGAGACATAACAAAGGAAACACTTTAGGTGACTCATTTGGACCAGAAACGGTTCACAAAAATACAATATTGACATGAAACATGAGTATCTCAGAAGGATCCCAAATATGTAGACATCAGTGGGCAGTACTCCAGACACTCCGACTCAGAACTTCAAGAATTTGTAATATATTTTTTTATGAACACTGCCTCATTGATAGTAAAAATGTCCAAATCTGTGACGATTAGATTCAACGTCTGAATTGCTCTTCCTACTGGCATCACCAAAGGCAGGTTGTTTCTGTGTGACGTAGCAAAAAACAATTGATGTCGGCGCTGTCGCTTTGTGTTGTGGATTCGCATTTGAATAACTTTTGAAAACATTGTATTTTCACAACACTTTCGCACTTTTCACAAACATAATTCGTGACACAGAATCTCTTCCTCTAATTTTGTTGAAGCTAAAATTTCTTTACTGATGAAGGGCTTCTGTGTCTAACTTTTAAAGCGCCGTTTTTACAATGTTATCGCCTTAAGACATGTTTTAAATCTAAATGTGAACGCTGCATCTGATTGATATTCGCGATCGATTAGAAAGTATAATAGAACAAAATATGCAAGTTTTAAATTGGGTATGAAATATGAAAAAGATGGGTTTTCAGCTTAGATCTGAAGTCTGTCAGATCATTTATGCATCTGAGGTATAAAGGAAGATTGTTCCAAGCTGATGGACCGGTTACCGCAAACTATCGGTTTTGTTATTATCATTGATTCTTCTAGACTAATTACATAATGTCATCATCCTTACTTGCCATAATGTAGTAGAAAAAGTTGTTATGCCTTTTTTAGCCGACCACTGGAAATTTGCAATTTTCCTTTTTTTTAAAAACATTATTTTTGTGTATTTTTTTTTTAAAAACATTATTTTTGTGTATTTTTTTTCCTTTGGTTTGTAATTCTTTCACTACGCTTCTGTTGATATAATTTTGATCTTATTTTGAATTCAAAATTTGTTGGGAAGAACTAGATTAGTTGTGTCTTTCAATATGATGAAACCTATATCTGAAAACAACCATGTTGTATTTATAACGAGCTTTTTAACACTGATGATATTATTTTGATGTCAGTTTAAATGTGTACTATGTTACTGGTATTTAATTGTAACTGGTTTGTTTCAGCCAAGGGACTCTTCAAAATCCTGACCAAATACAGGCCTGAGAGCGAGATCCAAAAGAAGCAGCGATTGAAGGCCAAGGCTGAAGCTAAGGTACGCCTTCAAGTCATTTCAAACCATTTTTTTTTAAATCATTGATTTAAGTATAATATTGTTTTCTTTAATGGGACAGAAGATTTTTCAATTGATTATTTAGAATATACATTGTACAGACACTCCCTTAGAGACGGGTTAACCGAGAAGTGGATTATCCGGGACACTTGTCGGGTCATTGAAAAAATATTTAATAAAAACAAAAATATTTCCTAATAGTACTTATAATACAAACAAAAACTCAAATCTATTATCACAATGACATTGGGCGTTTAGTTCCCATGTGCGCCACCGCCCAACATACGTTTTTGGCTCCTATAGTCGTTTCATAAAGTTTGGAGTTTGCAATAAAGCGCCCGCAGAGTAGTTCATACTCATAAAACATTGTCGTTAATTTTATTTTACTGTGAAAAGGTGTCTATAATAAGTGCCAAAAGCATGATTAGTAGAAATACTGAATTTGTCATCTTATGAAGATCTTGATAATGCATTATTTTTGTGGTTTGGTTTGTGGTCAACAAAGGGCGGAAGGTATTCATGTCTCCGGGGGCTGTTTGCGCGCTGACAAAACATCTACTCAAGAATTCTCTTCAAATATTCAATCATTAAGCGGGAAGTTGATTATACAGGATTTTTTTAGCCATCCATCCCGGAAAATCGGGAGTATACTGTACTTAGAAAGTATTACATGAATAATTTCTAATATTAAATAGGCAAATCGGATGTCATCAAAAAAGTACTTTATTGAATTTTGTTCTGATTATTGTTGTATGACAGAAGTGGCGAAAACAAAAGGAGAACAATTTGGTATTGTTAAATTTGAGTGTGTGGGAAAAAAAATTGCATTAAAAGTTAAAACTTATAACTGATTATGATTGTACAGTGAACCAAGTTTTTAAACGGTAGAGGAAAACATGACACGATCAAATAAATCAAATATTGAATGTCGGCCACGTGAGGAGTCAGAGAAATCGACGCGCGTGCATGACAATGTATGAATGTTGAGAAAGCGAGAGAAATATGTCGCAAAAGAAAAGTGTGGCAGTCCATTCTTTCTGCCTACCCCCTTCAGAGAGACCGCGTGATGGTTAGTTAATTTATTTCAGAAAATCTTGACGTCTGAATATTTCACGGGTTCCAACTTGTCGAAATTGTCTGCCAAATAGTTAGTATGTTTTATGATGATAAAAAAAGCCATGATCACTTTGATTTTAACAATTTACGAGCTTTTTAACACTGAGTGTATATATAATGTATATTTTTTCCGTCGTGTGTCCATCAGTGCTGATGTTGGTATTTTATTCTCGCAGGTGGCAGGCAAGGACGAGGCTCCCTCCAAGAGGCCAAACACCATCCGCGCTGGCACCAACACCGTCACCCGACTTGTCGAGAAGAAGAAGGCACAGCTGGTGATCATCGCTCATGACGTAGACCCCGTTGAGGTACACACTGACTTTTATTTGATCTTACTCTATGTGTTTCCATTCCTTGTAATAATTTTATAAGATTAATTCTACATTGGTTTAGCAGTGATGTTTGAATTTCTTCGACTGAGTTCGGGACGTGACCCTGATAGACAGAAGTCATCTTGGCGCCCCCGAATCACTGATGTCGCATGACGCTGAGCTAAACTTAATATTTTGATCTTTTAGTTTTTTAATGGTTAAAAAAAGTATATGTACCTAAATGGAATTAGAAATAGAGGAAACGTGGCACGATCAAATCACTATAATATTAAATGTTGGCCACACAAGAAATGGACGATGACATGATGAATGAATGTTGAGGATTCAAGAGAATGTCTTAAAAGAACAGTGTGGGGCTCCATTATTTTTGCCTACACCTGACATAAATTAAATTATTTAGAGTGTTCTAGTAATTCGCAATCGATAGATCTGGAATGGGCAGATTTATGTTTAAGCCTTATTTGTTACTTGAAATCTATGAATAAATGACAGTAAGATATGAACAATTTTTGAATGTCACATGGCACATCCCTTGCAAATACAAACTACAGCATAGACACCCACTAGAAACTCAAGCGCCCCAAACAAATTCTCCTCCAAAACAGCATCACAGGCCATGCTACAGTCACCCTCTCCCCTTCCGAACACACCCCCCAACCCACAACACCACCTGAGTCCTATTGAACCACCACAACCATAGCATACATACACACACAACCCTAAGACACCCCACCGTCCGTACATTGGACACGCTCAAATTCCATCAATGATAATTCCAACATGTGAGGGAGCAATACCCATCGGGCTGACCCCAAAAATGCAGATCAATGGCCCTTGCAAATACTTGTTAAAGAGTAGTCAGTGGAGCAAAGATATCCCAGAATTTCAGTAAATCTCATGGCAAATTTGGAGACTAATTGTAGAGAACATACGGTATGGCTAGATGGCTATTGTCCACGCTTAAAATATTGAATCGATTTTTAAAAGGCATATACAATTAATTTATGGAGTATTCTGCTTTCATAACTACGGCTATTTTTTGACCTTGTGAAAACTAATTTTCCATTTGTCTGCAGCTGGTGCTCTTCCTCCCCGCCCTGTGCAGGAAGATGGGCGTCCCATACTGCATCGTGAAGGGCAAGGCCCGCCTCGGTGCCCTCATCCGCAGGAAGAACTGCAGCTCCATCTGCCTGACCAACGTGAGTTCCCCTCCTCCCTCCTACACCTCCCCACTGTAGATAGAGATCTGGCGTATGACATGATGTGTTATTTGCTATCCTACAATGCTATGCGGAAAACGCTTCTACCACCAATAGAGCATTACTGATTGTACGCCCAGATTAAAAATATAAATTTACTCTGTTTTATGTGTGGTTTTGGTGTTGTGTGAATAGTCTTTTCACTTTTGAAGGCAGCAAAGATAGCTAAATGTCGGTTATAGATATACCATTACTGTAATAATGCTTGGAAATCTGACCTTTGTGGCACAGATTCAACAGCTATGACTGCCACACTGAAGGTCCCGAGTTAAAATAACACCAGACCAATGACAGTGTGATTCTCACAGTTTCATTGGTCTGGTGTTATTCTCGTGATAATAAAATGGCGATAGATTAGCTTACCTATCCACATGTCATGAGAATCAATATACAGTAAAAGTGCATTAATTTGAACAACGATAATTCGTAATTCGAAATTTTCATAATTTGCTCGGTCCGAAAATTGACTTTTCATAGTAAATTCTACCGTTAATTTGAAATATCGCGTAATTCGTAAAGTTTTTGGTCAAAATGTACCTACAATTCTAATAATTCAAATGAGACATCACGTGAGAAAGAATCCGTTTCGAGCGCTTAGATACATCAGTGCAAGCGAAATATATATATATTTTTTGGGAAATCCGGTCCCTTGAATTTCGAATTATCGGACTTTTACTGTACCCTTTACATCGGTTTGACTTGTGCTTTAATGATGCGAAGAGTTGTTGAAAAAAATTAATTGGGTCTGCCAAGCTTCAATGACTTATCTTATAAAAACCTTTTAAATGTTATTTACGCACTAATGTTGATAATTGAACACGATTTAATGAGTGAATTGAATGTTGGATTTACCAGGTGGAGTCCGGGGACCGTGCGGCGTTCGCCAAGCTGGTGGAGGCCATCAAGACCAACTTCAACGAGCGCTACGAGGAGCTGCGACGCCACTGGGGCGGCGGCCTGCTGGGCTCCAAGTCCATGGCGCGCATCACCAAGCTGGAGAAGGCTAAGGCCAACGAGCTGCTGCAGAAGCACGGATAGACTATAAGATGGACACTATAAATAACTGAATAAAAACATAAAAATCTTAAAAACAACTTTTATTTTTAATGATACTGGTAGCCAGTAATGTAAAGAAAGATGAATATATGAGAAAATAGAAGTGTGAAATTAGTAAATTTATTAAAAACAGCGGTGAAGTGTGCGTGCGTATATTAACTCTAAAGCTGTGTAAATCCCCCGTGCTTTGACGGGGGATTTACACAGCTTGACTCTAGGAAAACTGTAATCATGCCTCTGTACAAGGGAAACGGGTCGGGTATGGAATGTGGGAACTACACACCTTATAGTATTTTGACTCATTGGTAATGTCTATGGCTGGGTTTTAATATGAAAGAAAGATGAGTGAGAGTTAGGGATGTGCAAGGCTCCTTTATGAATGGCATAGGAGGATGTATGCGTCGAATTTTTGTGCTTCGTACATTTCACAAGTTTCTGGCCTAAAAGTGATAACTTTTCTGTGTATTTGTCAATTTGCAAAAGCATATGATAACGTAGAGTGTAGAAAATATTATCTGAATATGAAATGAGCACAAAACTGACCTCGGCGATTGCATCACTCATATGGAAACCACTGCTAGTGTTAGGGTAAATAGAGATTGGTAAAAGAGGGTTGCATAATGTCTCCGTGGTTTAATCTATATGGACAAGTGTATGAAAGGGTTGGATGCAGGTGCCAAAATAAATGGAGGGTCAGTAAGCTGCATGTTGTATGTAGACGACGCTATGCTGCGCAAGCATGGATTACAAATCCTGCTGTTTAGTATCATGAGGTATGCATGTGATACAATCTGATGATGAATATGAATAAGTCTAAGGTAATGATTAAAAAAAAGAAAGTATAATAGACACGACATTACTGTTAAAGGTGAAATCTGAACTAAATGAGTCGCCTAAATGGTGCTCATTTTTATAAATTAATAAAATAAACTCATCTGCATGGAATAAATGGCGACTGTTACTGAAAAATGTGATCCGACAATGTTAATAAGAAGAAAAAAAAGGTAAGATTTAAAAACCAGTCATCTGGCTGGTATCACTGTAGCGAAATGTAGTATGGCCATTAAAAAAGTTCCACGAACAAACACCATACGAAAGAAATGCGCATGCTGCAATAGTCGGGAGGAATCACAATGTATAGAGAGTAGGAAGTATCAAAGTTGCATCCATGACCAAAAAATATTAGTATGATTGGAGGTGGTAAGTCATGTTATTAGAAAATCTCACGACCATGTCATGAAAAAGTGTCTTTCTGTGGCTACTGAGAAGAGACACATTTTCTTCTCCATCTATAAGTTCCTGATGGGTATCATCGACAGCGTCACCATAGCTTGTTTAATCTTAGTCTGATGATGATTTGCATACCGCCATTTTTGTAAGAGATTCACTTCAAGGGCGCTCTTCGTCCGGAGAGCTTCTCTTAAAAAGTCTGCCTTCGAAAGGAAAATATAATTCGTGTACTCAATATTGGAGAGTACCCAGTTTTCTTAGTGTCATACTTGTTCTTGTGTTCCTGGGTCGACACATTCTTTCAAATCGACGATTTAAATCTATATATGTTTATTAAATGATTAAATGAAAAACTTTGTTATTAATATCAAAATTTAATATAATTAGTCGCGACAGCTGTTTCTCTAACCGATGTTAGGTCAGGTCATACAATCAACTAAATATATATTTTTAATACAGATTTTGAAATAAAAATGTCCTTCTTCTTCTTCTTCTTTTTGTCCTGTCACACCTCCGTGGTGCATAGGGCCTCAAGGAATCTTCTCCACCCGACTCTATCGCATGCCTGATGCTTAACATCGTCCCAAGTGAGACCTGCTGCCTTAACCTCGCCCTGCAGGGTTCTTCTCCAGGTGGCTCTAGGTCTGCCTCGCTTTCTCTTTCCCCCCATAGGGGACCAGTCTAGTGCGCCCTGAGCGATGCAGGCTGGGTTCCGTCTCAGAGTGTGACCGATCCACTGCCACTTGCGCCTAGCGACTTGTTCTCTAATTGGCCTTTCGCCTGCCATGGTCCAGAGAACGGCATTTGACACTGTTTGGGGCCAATAGATTTTAAATATTGAGCGAAGGCACCTATTTATAAACACCTGGAGTTTACCAATAACGTCTGCGGTAGACTTCCAAGTCTCACATCCGTACAGCAGTACGCTTTTAACGTTACTGCTGAATACTTGGAGCTTGAGCTTTCTCGAAATGATACCGGAGCGCCATACAGGGCGAAGCATAGCGAAAGCTCCCCTTGCCTTGTCAAGTCTGCTGGCTACATCCTCCTCCGTACCTCCTGAGCCTGCTATCATACTACCGAGGTAGCAGAAGCTGGTCGTGGTCACAAGGGGGACACCGTGGAGCAAGATTGGGGTGGAGTCATTTGTGGACACTCGTAGGTCTACTGTCTTGGACATGTTAATCTTGAGACCTACTTTTGCCGCTTCCTCGTGAAGTCTACAAAGTTTCCGCTCCGCATCCACCCGGTTTACCGAAAGCAAACAGAGGTCATCAGCATAATCCAGATCCTCCAAGTGGGTATCACGCATCCATGGAATGCCACGAGGACCGTCGAAAGAACGGCGCAACACATCCTCCAGAACCACTATGAAGAGCAGGGGTGATAGTAGACATCCCTGTCGCACTCCCGCACTCAGTTTGATGGCCTCGGAGAGTTTGCCCTGGTGCACTACACGACAAGAACAACCGTCATACATTGCCCTGATGATATTCACAATCTTGTTGACCAGATTGAAGTCCACGATAATGTATCGAAGGCCTTTTCAAAGTCGACGAACGTTAGGTACATGCTGTACTGCCATTCAGAGGCCTCTTCAATTATGATGCGGAGTGTATTTATGTGCTCAACGCAAGACCGGCCACTTCGGAAGCCAGCCTGTTCCTCTCGCATACCTCCTTCGAGTGCACTAGGCACCAGTCAAAAATGTCCTTAGGGTTTCAATAATCATTCTGCCGAGCGTTGGGCGATTTATTTAAGAGTTAGATTTAAAGTATTTCAATTATTATGACGATGAAGATGTAAAGCTTCGAATCATGCGAAAGAAATAAACTAAGAAGGGAAAAAGAAAAAGATTTCATTTTTATAAAAAAACATCATTATGGAATTTTTCAGTGTTAAACGCATTGAATTTATCAAAAATTAAAAAAGATTTTCATAACATACCATAATTCCTTTAATTTCTAAAATTAATTGATTAAAATATCAAAATTGTCAGATTTTTAAACTTTCATTTTGCAATGTGTAATTATTACACAATACCGTTACGTGCGGATTTTTTCAGCCAATAAGAGAAAGGTTTAGCATATTATCTATGTCTTTCAATTTTCTGTCATCTAGCAACATTCTCTATATTTCTATATACAATAATACAAATTGTAACAATATTAAATATATTTTAATGTATTGTAACAAATGACATAGTTTTTAAATATGCCTAGTTAATTTATTAAATGAAATGAACTGTATTTGTTTATTCATCATTTTAAATTCTAAGGTTTCTTGACTTCTTAATGTAAGCTTTGAGTGTATGCTAGTAGATGGCGTTAATCATATGACAGGATAAAAAAATATGCGAATATTTTTCAATTATTATTCAAATTATAAGATTGGTTGATAAATGTGTCATTTAAAATACGTGCATCCACTTTGCAATAAAACGAACAACGGTTAACCTTTTCTTATCGTATTTATTGTTTTTGAACAATGGTGTAAAACCTCATTATAAATAATTAATATGAATGAAAACGTCAGTTTCCTAAAAGATTTATTATATTTTATGGGAATGACATGTTTCGCACTTCTAAGGCATTATCAAATGTGCCGAAATTTCAGCTCGTTGCTGTTTATATACATGTAATTCCCATAGAATATAACAAAACTTCAAAAAAACTAACGTTTTCATTCGTATTAATTATTTTCTTATCGTGTTATCCGCGCGTTACGTTGTTGTCTAATCACTACGCATTTCAATTCAGTATCTTTAAAATTAACTAACCACGAGGCAGTCTCTCTGAAGGGATAGGCAGAAAGAATGGACTGCCACATAGTTCATTCCTAACATATTTCTTTCGCTTCATCAACGAATAACGATTTCATTATTTTGTTCATAATTTCATTTTATTACCACTGCATTAAATTCGTATATTCGAATATATAGATTTATCACGTATTTGTCGTAAGATATTACTGTCTTTTGTCAGTTCCATGCTTTACTCCTATACACAAGGGACGGTACAAGAACACCATTGTGCACTGCCATCTAATCTTTTTTGGATATACTTTGTATGCGATGACAGATTTAAGTGTAAAATTAAATTTGTCGCCTGCCCCAATCTTTCGTTTAATGTTTTTCTTCACTGATCCAACTGTTTTAACATGCTACCTAAATATACAAATTCATCAACTTGTTCCAGATTTTCACCATTCACGCTTTTCTACTTTTTCGAAAATCATTAAGGTAATAATGATTTTTAAAAAAGAGTCAACCGTCAACCAAATTTTAAAGTAAAAATGTCGCCATTAGCGACCGCTTGCTACTTTAATAGGTAGATGAGAATGCAGAGTGTAGCGTACAAGAATATATATGAAATTCAAATATTTTTGGGTTTTTGGGTTGCGAATCTTAATATTATATAATATTGTAGAATCAAATAAAATTTCTCAAAAGATATTACAAAAAACAATTACAGATTAAGGCATCTATTGAGAACAGGTAATATAATATATAATACGTAAGCAATTTGATTTCTCTCGGTACTGGCATCACCAGAGGCAGGTTGGTTCTGCATGCTGGGAGATAAAGCGCTGACGCTGTCGAAGATAACCATTCGGAACATAAATCAAATCAGTTTATTTATTCAAAATACATTACAAACAGCATAAATGTTTAAGGCATCTATTGAGTACACGTAAAATATTACATACGAGTATATACAAAATAATACCAGGAACGCATTAGAGATGGTTCCACATTAGGAAGGCAAGATACTTTCCAAAGTCAAGAGTATTTGTCCCCAGAACGTACCTTCAATAATATTAAAGATGTCGAAGATGTGTAAAGGTCATGACCGTACTGAGATAAATGAACTCTCTGACTTGCTCAATTTTATCTACCTCCATGCAAATATTTCTCAGTGGTGAGGCTAGGCCATTATTACTCCTGGAAACCATCATCCACTTGGTCTTATGTGTATTGACCTGCAAACCAATCCGGGCTGCTGTATTCTTTAATTTAATTAAGATAAGAGAAGTAATGAATTAATCAAATACTTCAATAGATTTGCCTTTACGTGTACAAGTATTTCGAATCGGCTTTCATCGAGATATACGAAGTATGCGTTGGTTCCACAGAACGGAGCTGGCGCGTATAATTTCCATAATGTTTATTAGTTTATTCTCTCTTGGAATCATTGAGCCGGGGAAAATGAGATCACTGCGACTCGATCAGAACAACGGAGAAAGTGTATGGACTTTATTAACATACTTTAACATAAACTGAGATATAAATGTGCCCGTGGACCCAGACATATAATAAATTCAACAGCACTTTCAGCTGCAGCGTTCCTGTAAATATTATTTAATAATTTAATGTTGACGAAAACGTCCGTTTTCTACAAGTTTCATTACATAAAATAAATATTTAATATAAACATAAATATCTGCTTTCAAGAAGTTTCTTTAATTCACAAAATTGTTAATGGGCACACCTCCCAAGAATTTTTAAGGAAGATAAAAAGTAATCAACATGAACATCAATATGAAACAAGAAAGAAAAATAAACTAAGGTTCCCATTCAGAAAAAATAATAAATCTCATAATTCTCTTATGTATAAAGCATTTAAAATTTATGAAGATATACTGAAGGATGTCAAAAGCGTGCAAAGCATATATTTTTTTAGAATAGATCTAAATAAATATGTGAACAAAATGTAACCTTATATTGTAACCGTAAAAATTTAACCTTTGAAATTTCAAAATTTTCCCATTTCTCTATTTTTTAAGGATTTTTTGCTATATGTAAAAAAAATTGTGTTTTTGTTTCTCCAGTTTAATTTGTGTTTTTGTTTCTTTAATTTAATAGTTTAATATGTGTTATACTAACAAAATGATTATATTTAAATACCGAAGGATCACATATCTAATTTTTGAGGATTATTTGCTATATGTCAAAAAGTGTGTTTTTGTTTATTTTAAAATTTGTGTTTTTGTTTCTTTAATTCAACAGTTATGTGTCACGCTAACAAAATGATTTTATTTAAATACCGAAGGATCACATCTCTAATTTTTGAGGATTATTTGCTATATGTAAAAAAATGTGTTTTTGTTTATTTTTTAATTTGTGTTTTTATTTCTTTAATTTAATAGTTTAAGATGTGTTATACTAACGAAATGATTTTATTTAAATACCGAAGGATCATATTAATTATAATACAGTCAGTTCGTTAACCTGCTAACTGTGAATCTGGCACCTGTATTCGACTTTATGTTACATTTGGTACTGGCTTATTTAATTATAACGTGATTGGAATTTGATGAGTGCAGTATATTTGTTTTTTCGCCGCTGGAGGAGTTTTCAATGTTAAAGACATTCACCTCACGATGTAACGAAGGAAGAAAGCTATTCCAACAGTGGTATCGATGTTTATAGATGTATCTAACATATATATACCAGGTACATTATCACATGTCACGACCGATTTTAAAGATTAGATCCATTCGGTTGTTTTGAAAGTCTACAATATAAAAAAGAACGGCATTCTAGAGATAAACAAATTTTGAAAGTTGGAAATAACCGACTTAATGTCATGCGGGAAATCATCTTACTGTAAGCAGATGGATGAGTCGATTCTAAAAAATATAAGTAGGTATACTTCTCTAGAATCTACTGAAAAAGCAATTAAAATTCATAATTAAGTTGTAATGAATACGAATGAAGGCGTCTGTTATCTAGAAGTTTATGTAAGTCATTATTATTCGAGGGAGTTATATCGAAATCTTACGTGAGAGAGTACGGGGTATATCCTTGGCTCTATCCAACGGCATTTCTCTTGGGTATGCTGGGGTATAACTCCCTCGAACTGAGGAGGGAAGGATTACTGTCAACACATTTTTTCAAACTGTTTCGGGGCTCTATTGAGAACCCCTATGTTCTGGAGCAAATAGGTCTTTTTGTTCCTGATAACTACCTGCGACAGCGCCGACATCAATTGTTCTTTGCTCCGTCACGCAGAACCAACCTGCTTTTGGTGATGCCAGTAGGAATAGCAATTTGGACGCTGAATCTAATCATCTCGGATTTGGACATTTTCAGTGTCAGTGAGGCGGTATTCATAAAAATAATATTACAAATTCTGAAAAGAGTACTGCCTCACTGGCGTCGACATATTTAGATTCCTTCTGATATGTATGATTTTTTGGTCTCATGTTGTGTATACTGCCTATGATGACATACGGATTAGAGACGACAACTCTTACAGCAAAAAGTGTCCACAGGCTCAAGTGTACACAGAGGTCCATGGAAAGACAGATACTTGGTGTGAGCTTGCATGACCGTATAAGAAATGAAGAAATCAGACGCCGCACCAGGGTTGCTGACGTCAAAATTGAAATGGCAATGGGCTGGACACTTGGCTAGGCAGGGTGGCAACAGATGGGCACCCAGGTTACTCAGTTGGAGACCATGGGAAAATAGACAAAGTGTCGGAAGGCCACCGATGAGATGGACCGATGATATTATCAAAAGGGTTGGAAAATCTTGGATACAAAAGGGGCAGGATAGAGACGAGTGGAAGAAATTGGAAGAGGCCTTTATCCAGCAGTGGAGGGAAGAAGGCTAGCAAAGAAGAAGAAGAAGATGTTGTTTTATCTTATCTTTGTAACACCGTTTTGTGTCCAAATGAGTCGCCTAAATATTTTTCGTTTGTAATGTCTCATTTGTGTATCATGTATAAATAAATAAATTATAAAGGATTTTTCATTAAGAGCGCTTAAATTTGAAAGTATTTGAGCCTTAGCGACAGCAGCCAAGGAGATGGGTTTAGAGATAAACGAAGAAAATACAAAAATAATGAAAAAAACCAGGAATGCAACACACAACTCACGGCGAACCATTAAATTCAAGGATAGATACAACTTTAAGATGGTGGAGGACTTCGCTTACCTGGGCTCGTTTATAACAATAGAAAACGAAGATCACAAGGAAGTCGAAAGAAGAATCACAATTGGCAACAAAACATTCTTCTCTCTACTACCAGCGCTCAAATCAAGAAACGTACACTGGAAAACCAAAATCACCTGTATAAACAAATCATCCGAACAGTAGTGACCTATGGGTGTGATGCGAGGACAATGACAGCGAAATCCGCAGAGCGACTGGATACTTTTGAGAGAGGGGTGCTGCGCAGAATTCTGGGACCTGTGAATGACGGTAAAGGCTAGAGAGTGCGGCATAATGACGAGCTGTACAATATTTACAAAGCTCCCAGTCTCTTCACACAGATCAGACTGAATAGACTGAGATGGGCCGGTCACGTGCAGAGGATGCCGTCATCGCGAACCCCAAAAAGATTGCTGGATTGCAGATCTATTAAAATAAGAAGAAGACGTTTTGCCTTTATAAAGCATTATCAAATGTCTATAACAATAGAATTGTGTAGCATTGGTTTACATAAATTGAGAACATTATTTTGCAACGAAAATCTTAACTTGAAACTCCGACAAAGAATGATTAAATGTTATACATGGTCTGTTCTACTAAATGTCCCACACTCTATCACAATTTTATAATAGGCCATCATGTACCATATTTTGCTTTGTTTTGTTAGATTGGGACATAGAAGTGGATTGAAATTAAACTGGATTAAATGTGGTCTAGATACCTTTTTGCCTTTTGCTTTTTTTCTGGAATGGTGCATTCCCCAGCTAATGTAAGCCCTACGTGGATGGGGGGCGGGGTTAGGGATTGTTTGAGCGAAGCTGACGAAGGGGCGCTGCTGCGTTCTATAACAGTTTCGGGTAAGCGGCGGGTAACCATTAATATCTTTATTTAACTGTTAGTTTGTTCATTTACATTTGTATGACAATCACTGTATGTTACCTTACAATAAATGTCTTAGCAAGACTAATAAGTCATTCCCATAAAAAATAATAAATTTTCTAGAAAACAGACGTTTTCATTCGCATTAATTTCTGTATTGTTAACTTTAAAACTGCAAAACGTGGACTCTTCTCTCGAGTTTGATATGAACCAATTTTTTCACAGCTATTACGTCTTATTAAAATTAGGTACCCCAGTATTAGTCAACAGTGTCCTGTTATTATAAGTGTTATCTGGCCAATCATAACGTTTAATTGCTGTCGCCAGGTTTTGAATTGAGAACAATGGAACTGTGTCACATTGACCGAGTGGTCTTTAACTACAATATAAAATATTTGACGGTAATAAATTACTACCAAATTTGATTATATCTATTCAAAAACTCATGATGACTAACTAACAAACTATCATGCTGACTACCCGAAGGAGTAGACAGAAATAATATAATAAAAATGAAATGAAATAATGAATCGTAACACTGTTTTTACTGACATACTTCTCTCGATTCCTCAACATTTATATGTCGTGTCATGCACGCACGTCGATTTCTCCGACTCCTCACGCGCCCGACATTGAATATTTGATTGATTTAATCGTGAAATATATTTCTCTATTTCTTGTTCCGTTTACACCGAAGGTCCCGGGTTTGATTCGCGGCGATGACAGTGTGAGTAAAAGTCTAGTTCTTCCACGTTTTTGGCCTGGTGTAGAATTGACGTGACAATAAAATGGCGATAGATTAGCTACCTATCACATGTCACGAAAATCAATAGCTAAAAATAAAACATTTACAGTAACGTGGACCTTGAAAGTCAACTCAATGAACAGACTGGAAGCATTTGAAATGTGGCTCCATCGCCGAATGCTACCTGGACAGACATGGTTGCCAATACCGAAGTCCTGAAGCGAGTTAGAGTTGACAGGGAACTGTTATCAACTATCAAGGTTCGGAAAATTTCACATCTGGGTCATATACTGCGTGGGGAAAAGTACCACCTTCTCCAACTAATATTGGAAGGGAAAGTTGAGGGACGCCGAGGGCCCGGTAGGAGACAAATGTCCTGGCTGCGAAACGTGAGGGAGTGGACAGGTTCGCCGAGGAGATCGCCAACGTTGGGGTGACCTAACAGGGCACTTGAAGAAGAAGAAGAAGATACAGTAATTAGTTTAATATCCTGTTGTATTAAAAAAATGCGTTAAAATGCAAATTATCATTTCGGTTCTGACTTCTATATATTATAGGGTGGACGCGTGTCTTGTATACCCTGACTTTGCTTTCGGATAGCATGTATTTGTTCCTTCATATGGTGTCGCGCAAGCAGCTAAGCAGGTTTGTGCTAAGAACTTCACCATATAGGTCACCGTAGCTACAGATCTCTACACCAAGATAAGCATAACACTCCTTCTTCTTCTTTTGGTACCTTATCAAGTCACCCCAACGTTGGCGATTACTGCAGCAAAGGCATCTCTGTCCTGCACCACTTGGAACAGTTGTTATTCTATTATATTTCGCAGCCAGGACAAGTGTCTTCTACCAACTCCTCGACGTTCCTCTCATTTACCCATGATTGTCAGTCGAAGGAAGTGGTATCTTTCTCCCCACATGACCCAAATATGTGACCTTTCTAAACTTAACACTCGACAACAGCTCTCTATTGGCTCTGTTTCTCTGTAGTACGTTTGCATTACTGACCCTATCGGTCAACGATATACGGAGCATTCTGCGGTATATCCACATCTCAAACGCCTCTAACTGGTTCATTACATTATCTTTCATAGTCCAAGTTTCACTGCCATATACTTGTAGTAGAACAGACCATAAATAACATTTAACCAATTTTTGTCGGAGTTTCAGGTTAAGATTATCGCTGCAAAAGAAGGTTCTCATTTTATTAAATGCAGCTCGGGATTTTATTTCAATGTCCAGATAAAGCGTTTTTAGTAATAATGCCTGCCAAGGTATTTAAATTGGTTGTCGAAACATTCACACCATTCAGTTGCATAAGCATAACACGTGGATTGAAATTATTTTATGATTCGCCCTTAGCAATGTTAAAGTCATAGTCAATGAACTATGTAAAAATAGTCCATTTAAAGCAAACAGCGGCTCCGTTGAAAGAAGTTAGCATTTGAAGCACAGACAAGACTATTTGTATGTTTAGAAGTTCTCTCTGTAGAGTACTAGTCGCATATAAATGAGCGTTTAACTCAGAATGCACGAAACTAAACTAAAGATGGTACGTGACATTAAAGCGGTAACTATCAACGTATATACGTTTCCAGGATATCGATGCTTTTCCGAGAACTTTGCTTATGAATGAGCAAGTTGTATATGGTGTTCAGGAAATCAAACCACATTTTTTCATGCCATGTTTTTTAATGTATTTATTTTGTCCCTAATATTAAATTTGATTATCGGGGTTCAAATTGTCAGTAGGGTCGCGGTGAGTCACATCTTGCTGGAGGGTGTGATTCTATAAAATGCTGCGAAACGCCCAGTTGCATTCCACCGGCAACACTACTGACTAGTTCAACTCGTTAGCGTCCCTGTCGCGAACCCCGGGCAATGGGATCACGCTCATAACCGTGTGATCACAGCAGATAACGAGGGGATGAAAGGCAAATTTCTGGCGCCTCCAAATCAGATCCAACCAACTAAGGGAAGGTAACTCTGACAGAAAAATCCACCAGAGAAGGCAACGGGAAACCACTCTGGTCACCTTTTCCCAGGAATCACTATGGCGAATACCTTTGCTGTAGTTAGTGATCGCCAACGTTGGGGGGACCTGGCACGGCACCGAAAGAAGAAGAAGAAGAATATTATATTCGAAAAGCTGGATGCATTTGAAATGCGGATGTATCGTAGAATATTTAAAATATCATGGATAGAAAGAGTCACAAACGATCTGCAGCTATTGAAACAAGAAAAAGAAATTGTTAAGACCATAAAGAGTAGAAAACTGAAATACTTCGGGAACATTATGAGAAACAACAAATACAAAGTACTGCAACTGATTATTCAAGGTAAAATTAACGAAAAACGTTGTGTCGAAGAAAAATCCTGGCTAGAAAACCTTCGAGAATGGGTCAGTTGCAGCACAGCATCTCTATTTAGGGCTGCTGTTTCAAGGGTAGAAATAGTCATGATGTTATCCAACCACCAATAGGAGAGGAACAACAACAAATAGAATTATCAACTTCTTCCTGTGCTACGAGTATATCAGGTTTTCCTGACATTGACCATCAGTTCTGAAAACTATTAAAGTTATTTGATGTTCATGAAGCAATTGCTCTTAGAAAAGAGAATCAGAAGATAGCTGCGAGCTACCGAAACTGGTCGAATCCATAAAATCAAGTGTAATTAATAATAACATGTGGTCGCAACAAGCAAACAAGAAACTTTTCCTTTAAAAAGGATGAATATTAAATAATTTGTGATAAAACTACTGAATTTTAACAACCCATTTAAAAATTCACTTTTTTTTCCTGTATAATTTTGTATAATCAATTTATTACTGAAAATATTATTTGATCATTTGTTTCAATAAAATAATAGTGTATTGTGTGATGTTAGGCTGTGGTGGTATTACCTTTTTTCCCCAACATAATGCATCCCTTGCTCCTTGGTCGCTGACTCCAGGTAAAGTAATAATTTTCTGTTTTTAGTTTAAATATCTTCAGCAGTACATTCTTTTAAAGTTAACTAACCCTCCTCACATCGATTTGCTTAAACAATACGACTGAGAAGAAGTCTAGCGGTTTTCTGAGGACATTTTATAAAAGCTTACTCTGAGCAACTTCTGAAGGCATCATGTGGGTCTTGAAAGCTCCTCCCCAGCCAATACCCTCCTCATACTGTACAATTGATTGCGCAAAGTGAATCAATCTTAAATCGTTTTTTGAAACAAAATTAATAATTTGTTTTAAAAAGGACTACACGAATGAGCTTCGTAACGGATTAAGTTTAAAAAAATCTATTTCGAAACATCCTGTATTTGCAAAATTTTGATCTTTAGATGATCTCATTGTGAACTTAAGTCAAGGTTAGAAAGTGAAGCATATCATGGGCATGACTGTAGAACGAGATCTGTTTTAAATCTGTTTTGTCCGCAAGTTGTAAAACTGATTGATTGTCTCTTATTGAATTACTGCAATTGAGTCACTCTTATAATTTGAGTCACTCTTATAATTTTTAATCATGCGAATTTGTTGCAGTGGTCAGCATCTGGGCGGTGGTCTAGGAAACAAAACGCTTGACGTCTGATTTCAAATCTGACATAACACGTTTTCTTTTTCATACTGAAAAGTTTTTTTTTTCTTTTTGCATCGGATATTGTACAATAAATTTCAATTTATTTTAATCCTTGGAGTAATCTTTAATTAATAAATAATCTAGTTACATAAATGTATTTTTCAGGCAACAAAATTTGTATTTATCCCACTTTTATCAACTCCAAGATTTTCAATTTCAATTTTCTATTCACAGTAAAACCTCGATATATAAACGCTTAAATTCAAGTATTGCCGCATGTACAAGTATTTTATCGGCCATGATAATCACGTCATACGTCTAGCACTAGAATTTGAGACATAAAACCGAGGACGGAAGTGAAGATAGCGAAAAAGTAGAAACAACATTGGCAAAAATGGAGTTATCAGATGTTAGATCACATCTCGACGATCTAATACCATTTATTGACTACGTATATTCGTCAGATAACGAAGTTCAACTATATTATACGCATTTTAGTAATTTTAGAGAGATGTTTATAAAAAAACAGTAAACTTCAAAAGTGCAAATAAAACTTGATTCCTTTTTCAAAGCAGGATTACCGAAAGCAAGCGCTTCGATATCAAACAGCAACGTCACTTCACGACGAATATACCAACACAATAAATAGAAATAAGTTTGCATTTTGTATTGTTTATTTATATCTTAATATTACAATACATGTACAAATTTAAAAAAAAAGTTTTTCGATTTATTTTAATCCTATTTTTATATAACGGACTTTCGGTTTTAACGGACACCCCCTCCCCCCAATTAGTCCGTTATATCGAGGTTTTATTGTATTAAAAAAAAAACACAAACATCACAGATACACAATTCATACACAAGGGTTGGTTATAGAACTAATTTTGTATTGCAATCTTTGCTTCAATCGCTATATGAATCAATATGGCAATTTATTTTACTCACAAGCTTCACGCTGCAGTCACATTCCCAGACAATGAATGATAACATAGTTAGCACCTACCTAATGGGCTGTTCATTGTACCTATAGCAAGTATTCTATTGGCAGTAGGTACTCGACACATTGCTTCTGTTGCATGGTATAAAACGTTATTTTAAATTAAATTGATAAATTATGTAGTAAATTAAAAAACAAACATAATTAACAAACAAAAAGTGTACACATTTTATAATAACACTAGAATGGTACAAAATCATAACGTATAATGAAATAAAATAATAAAAAGGGATACAGCTTAGTCTATAAATAGGAGTTAATTGTTAAATGTAGTACTCTTTGGAATTGAAAGATAACATTTTTGTTTTCTTTTTTATTTACTTTGTATATAGTAAACTTACATTAAAAAAATTAAGATTACATACACATGTTTCGGACAACCAGTCCTTCTTAGTGAAACATATTACAAAGATACATATTTAAAATATTATAATTTTTTTACATGATCTGACAGATGTTATAAAGATTTATTTTGGAACGTTTATGCTTTTGTTATAATAAATATAATTAAACGTTCCAAAATAAATCTTTATAACCTCTGTCAGATCATGTAAACAATTTTATAATATTTTAAATATGTATCACTGAAGAAGGACTGACTGTTCGAAATATGTCTATGTAATCTTAATTTTTTTAAATGTAAGCGTTGTATATACAAAGTACATAAACAAGAAAAAGAGAAATAAAGCATCTACAACACAAAGTATGGCGAATATAGAAGAAAAATAGTATGTTTATTTTCCAATCACGACATGTATCGGAGGAGATTTCTCCTTCTTTATATTATCACTTATAATTATTATTAAATTTATTAAATAATAAAAATAAAAATAACCTGGACAGGTTAATTAAAAAAAAATTTCAAATGTATTGTTGTTCATTAACTTCTTACCATCTATTTTGTAAACCCATCTTATACACTTTCGCGATCCGGTTTAAATAAAACTGCACTTGAGGCTAAGGAGATCCGGCTTATCTGGATTCTGGCTTAATTCTTCAATGGTTTGAAGCAGATGGGACGCAAACTGGTTCAAACCCTGACCGTTTCAAAATAATGGCTTAATTCCTGGACCACATCATATTTCGTACGAGTGTTTTCGCCAAAAGTATGGATTTTATAAATAATATCTAATTTAATTTATTGATTGTTAAGGTATTGACACTTTAGAATTCCACTATAATACACTTTGGAATTGAAAAGTAAAGTTGTTTATTTTCCATTTAAATATTAAATATCACATGTTTCGTAACAAAAAAGTAAACAAAGAAATACTCACTTATTGTTTCTTGAACAATGATGTAAAACTCCATATTAAATAATTAATACGAATGAAAACGTCGGTTTTCTAGAAGCTTTATTATTTTTTTATGGGAATGACATGATTCGCCCTTCTAAGGCATTATCAAATGTCGAATGTCGTCAAAACATTTGATAAATAGAAGGGCGAAACATGCCATTCCCATAAAATATAATAAAACTTCTAGAATATTGACGTTTTCATTAGCATTAAATAAAGAAAAACTTTTTAAAACAATAATTAAATAAAACGATATTTTTTAACTACTTCCACTTTTGTCTTTATTTAGACAGCTGTCTAAGTAAAGACAAAAGTGGAAGTAGTTAAAAAACATCGTTTTATTTAATTATTATTTAAAATGAACTTCCATCAAGAGATTTCAGTAAAAACATTTGATTATTTTTAAAACAATTTTGAAAAACACTTCATATTATCTCTTATTTATGTATTATTACTGTTAAAAATAATTATAAGTTCTTAAAGCAATTAGTCCAGGTAATTTCTTTTAAAATTCAAATGTTTTGTTCCTTTGTTTTGTTTAAATTTTTAAAACCGTTAAAATAAGTAATTTTTTGTTATACATTTACACCTGAAGATGGAGGTCTTCTTCGAAACATGTCGTGATATTAAACATTTAAGTGGAAAATAAACAGCATTATTATTCAATTCTAAAGTGAATTACAATGGAATTCCACAATGTTAATGCCTTAACGTTCTATAAATGGTTAAATGTAGTTACCTATAGTAAGGGTTGAAACTTGGAATAATTCGCGATTGAATAAAAAAATATTAGAATTTAGAACGTGTTTTTGAATTAGGATTTAGAATAAATTAAGACAAGTGTATTTAAAATGTGACCTCTTGAAAAGCGAATATATGAATAATCGTGCATAGCAAAGGTGAACGTCTTGAATACAGTTCCTTTCACCGACTGAAATACAAAAATTAAACCACTACCTTCAATTACACCATACAAATTATTTACTTATAACTAACGATCAAGGTTTAACGCATTCTGACAATTGTACAAACCGCATAACACACGATATAACTGTTAAGGAAACATTTAACTTACCACGTCTCGATATATCGGTATAATAACTTTATCAAAAATCCTCAACCTCGTGAAATTTATATATATTTCACCACATTTATAAATATAAAGCATATTGAACTTTTGATAGTTGCACTGTGACGTATACATGTTTTTGTGTTTAAATGCAGTGCGTGCAAAGATGCACATTCTAAAAGGATGACATTGGATTAATCGAATGTTTCTCAAATTTTAATTTAAAAATTAAAAAGATTTCAATGTCAAATACAATATTAATTATAATAATTTAAACGACTTCATGAATGTGTGTAATTTTATCACGATTTGTGGTCATCTATAGAATAAGAAAGTTTGTAAAATGAATGCCATATTTTTTTTTCTAATTTTACATATTAGGTTGAGTCTTAAATAACTTCCGATTATTTTATAAATATACATTTGATAAAAAGTTTATGGACTGTAGTTGTCACACTAGGTATGGCCTGTATCGTGGCAACTACATAAAATAGCATGTTAGTGGAGTTGATAGTAACATGGCGGTTTGTTAGTATGTTTTTTGTTCAGGTGGATAGTTTCTATTGTTTGGATTTACTCGCAGTGAGTCACCTAGAGTTTTGAGAACTTCCAAAGAAGGAATACCAAGATATGTAAAGTTGAGGATATTATAAGATGGAGTAGACAGCGACGAAGAGACTGGTACGGTCATGTCCAAAGAATGGACACTACCAGACTCCCTTATATTGCACTACATAATCAGCCTCTCAGGTTGAGAATATGATAAGATAGAGCAGACAGTGAAAAAGGGACTGGTAAAAGATGGAAGAACAGCTGGGAATCTACCTCACAGGAGGAGCAACACTCTGGAGAACAGACCACGTAGGTACAACAAGGAATATGAAGAAGAAGAAGAAGATAATCAGCCTCACGGGACTCCTCTCTGGAGAACAAACCACATAGGTCTACAACAAGGAAGCCGAAGAAGAAGAAGAAGAAGAAGATAATCAGCCTCACGGGACTTGTTCTCGTGGAAGACCTTCTAAAAGATGGAAGGAAGGATAGCTGGGAATTTACCTCAATTTACCTCACAGCAGGAGCGACACTCTGGAGAACAAACCACACAACAACGAAGAAGAAGAACAAGAAGAATATTTAATGTGAAGTTTTATATCATTGCCTAAGAAAGTAACTATAAACAATTTAAATTAACGAATAAAATATTTTGGAATTGAAATCGTTCGTTTATTTTAGCAATGAGTTTATTAACCGCTCTATAAGGTTCTTACATCAAGTAAGTAACAGTTTATAAATGCTTGCTTTAACTTAAATTCAGATCACATGAAGGGAGACTATTTACAGGATGAATATATATTAGTTTATATATACCAGCACTGGATACTCGGTAGATATAATGGCAGACATCGTATGTAGGGAAAGAATGCAAAGCAGAAACACGTACAATAGAGACGTCCTAAGTATGAACTATGCGTCTGATTATTAATTCATTCAGCGTTTTAGTAATACAATGGTGGCATTAATATTGAAATTACTTAAAATATTGTTATGAAAAGACTTTATACAATACGAGAACATCCCACACGACACATATCTATTTTAAAATAGTCTTAAATGTGTAAGTTAACAGGCATCTTGTTTTAATTTGTAGATACTTATAAATAGTTATATACTTAGGAAATTGCAAATAACTTTGTTTAATCCACTAATTATTAAAAAAAATATTTAAAAAAACGACATATTTCGGAGGATACCTTCATCTTCAGGTGTAAAAATATAATAAAAACTAAACGAAGAAAGACTAATATAAAAACGCATTTAAAATTCGATACATTATATTTTTACACCTGAAGATGGAGGTATCCTCCGAAACATGTCGTATTTTTTAATATTTTTTAAAAATAATTAGTGGATTAAACAAAGTTATTTGCAATTTCCAAAGTATATTACTATGGAATTCCACAGTGTTAATGCCTTAGCGTTCAACAAGTTTAAACTTATAGTAAACAAGAAAAAAAACATGTATTTTTTGCATGTTTTTATTTCAACGAAATAAACAGATCTGCAAAGCTCAAGATGTTGTCAGATGGGGCGATAAAATCGATAGTACAGGTACTAACATACCTTATTATTTAATTAATACGAATGAAAACGTCAGTTTTCTAGAAGTTTTATTATATTTTATGGGAATGTCATGTTTCGCTCTTCTAACGTGACGACGAATGAAGACGAATGTGACGAAACTTCAACACGAAATGTATAAAGTCACATCAATTTTCGTTAATTACCATATTTTGCTCCATTTACTAGTGTATATAAACTGCAACGAGTTGAAGTTTCGTCACATTTGATAATGTCTTAGAAGGGCGAAAAATGTCATTCCCATAAAATATAATAAAACTTCTAGAAAACTGACGTTTTTATCCGTATTAATTATTTAATATGAATAATCAAATGATTTTACTGAAATCTCTTGATGGAAGTTCATTTTAAATAATAATTAAATAAAACGATGTTTTTTAACTACGAGTACTTCCATTTTTGCCTTTATTTCGATAGCGACCGGTTTTTCCAGGCTCGCTGGCATCGACAGACTGTTTAATGTTTAAATTCAGTAATAATAAAAACAAAATTAACATTTTTTTCAAACGTTATATATGAATATGTAAGCTTTAATAAAATTTCAAATCCATTGTATTGAATGTGAATCTTCTTGAATACCTGTAATACCAATATTTAAATTCAATCAATTTTACATAAATTTTTGAAGATTATTTTGGTATAGAATCATGTTTACCACCCCTGATCTGTATGTATATAAAGGACTCGGTTTGCAATAGTGTCACTAGTCTGCCGATGCCAGTGAACCTGGCGAAACCGGTCGCTGTCGAAATAAAGACAAAAATGGAAGTAGTTAAAAAGACATCGTTTCATTTAATTATTTTTTAATATGGAGTTTTACATCATTGTTCAAGAAACAATAAATAAATTATTTTTATTATTTGAACCCAATTACTGTATACAACTTTTTAGCTATTGATTTTCATGACATATAATAGGTAGCTAGTAATAAGAATGCAAAAAACTGTTTTGTAGAAGTTTTATTATATTTTATGGGACATTTGAGTTACACATTTAGCGAGGCGAAACATGTCATTATCATAAAATATAATAAAAACTTCTTAAAAACATTAGTTACAATTTCGTTTACTTTCGATACATATCAAATACAAGTCTCTCTTATGTATGTAAATGAAATATTTTATTAATAAGCTGCATTATAATTGCTCTTGTGATTGCTATGCGTGTATTAGAGATTTTGGAGGTTATGTTCCATAGTCTTTAACCCAGTTCAACTAATTGTATAAAAAAACTGGTCCGATGCAAAGGTTAACCAGAAATATACTATGTTCCTTATCAAGTATAATTTATTGTTTTTATAAAGTCTAACAGGTACATATGATGAGGCGATATTTTAATTTATATGTCGGCATCAAATATTGCACTGTTATTGAAATGACGGTAGATAATTATTAATACGTTTGGTTTCTAGAAGTTTTATTGTGTTTTATGGGAATGACATGTTTCACATTGCAAAGACAATATCAAATGTCCCATATAAAATAATAAAACTTCTAGAAAACTTTTTTTTTCATTCTTATTGGTTATTTTGTATTGAATTTTACATTATGTAGTACACTGGTGTGGGCACCGCATGAAAAAAAATATTGTCTGTTAATCGAGAAGGTACAGAAAAAGTTCTTACGATTTCTGTACCTCAAAGAAAACGGTTACTACCCCTGGCTGTATCCAACTGATTTCTTGCTGGGTATGCTGGACTACCAATCATTGGAAATTAGATGAACTATCCACCTGGGTGTTAATTTTTTTTCAACTGTTTCGTGGTCGAATACATAACTCTGACATTTTGAATGACTTGACTTTGTTTGTCCCCGACAATTATCTGCGACAAAGGCAACATAGATTATTTCACCTGCCACTGTGTAGAATCAATCTACCTAAGGTAATGCCCATGGGCAGGGCAATAATCCTATTAAACCGCATCTCTTCGGATGTGGACATTTTTCACGATAGTGAGACTACCCTCAGAAAGCATCTATCTCTTATGTATTAAATTTCTATTTGCTTCTCTTCTTATTGTACGACAGTGTTTATTTTTACTAAATTGTTCTGGAATATTTTTTATAATTGTCTTCTGTCTGTTTTCTTATTGTATTATTTGTATATATTTAAAAAAAATGTTATTATTATTTTGTATATTGTGATTATAAACGATTGGGAATTGTTGTTCTGTAATGTTTATAATTTTTTTTTGAATAAATTGAATTTTGATTTTTAAATTGAATTATATATATTCTTTTGTTTTCGAAAATTTGGTTTGGTTCATGTGGTGCTCCTGTTAATTTGGAGATATTTCGCGTATTAGTGAATTGTTTTGGTCAATATAACTATTGCCGCACTTTATAATAGTTAATTGTGACACGTAATACGTTTGTCCTGTTTTGCTGTTAAAATTATATTAGTTTTATCGTTTTTATAAAGGATTTTGACAGGTGTAAAATAAATTTTTCATTTGTTCCAATGACAATTTGAATAATTTCTTCAATATTATTTCAAAGTTCTTGCTGGTTAAGTGCCTAATTACAGCTAATTTAAAAAACGGTGGATACGTATAACATAAATTAAATAAACACAAAAGTCCGGATCGTCCATGTCAACATGTGCAACATCGAAAAAAATTATTATTACATTATGTGCTAAATTTAAAAAACGGTGGATTCGTGGAACATAAATTAAATAGACAATATGTGCACCATCTAAAAAGAACATTTTGTGTTAAATTATTTTTATTTTGTTATTTTATTTTATATCATTGTATTTTATATCATTGTATTTTATATTATTTGTTTTAGATTTATTTTGTGGGTGTCGGGCGATCGAAGTGTGCGCGAGAGATGCCTATTGGTGGCGATGAGGTTCACAACCCATCACACCGTGTCTCCCGCGGAGCGAAAAGAGAAGGATGGAGTGCCGCATCAGTAAAAATGTGACAGTCCATTCTTTCTGCCTACCCTTTCGGGGAGACGGCGTGATGGTTAGTTAGTTAGTTAAATTGAATTATTTTTAAGGAATTAATATTTTTAAGTTAAATTTCTTGGTAGCATTTTTTTCCTTGTATACAACAGGTCGTTTGAACCCAATTACTGAATACATTTTATTTTAGCTATAATATTGATACTTATGACATGTGATAGGTAGCCAATCTATCGCCATTTTATTGACACGAGAACTCTACACCAGACCACATCGCCGAGAATCGAACCCGGGACCTTCGATATGAAAGTCAGAGCTCTTACCACTCTGTCACGAAGGATGACGTTTTCATTATTTATTGTTAAAAAACAATTTCAATTGTTAACAATATCACTATCAAAGTTGTATCGTAATATAATACATACATTTCGATACCTCAACATTTGGTGTAGCAGTCACAGCTATTGCCACTCTGCTACGAAGGTCGTCATTCTGATTTTAAATGAAACAAAAACCTTCCATTAAGGATCTTATATTACCATGTGGGCTTGTAAATTCCATCGATTTGTTTTTCAATTATGTAATTACATTTCGCCATTGAATTGTATGTAGCAATCTCGTAATTACAATTACTATGAAGAAGACATCAACGCCTGGGTAGACAGAAAACCCGTTATGAGTTTTCGCAAGAGTTACATTGTTAGTTTGTCACCCGCTTTAATACTAACTAACTGGCCATCTTACTATTTTCTGGAGGGGTGGGCATAGGGGATAGACAGCCACACTCGCGCTTCCTGTAAATTAATACATTGGGAAACACCAACATCCACCACATGATGATATGTTAGTTAATGTGTGTTACAATGTATTAATGTTTAAGAAACGCGAAAGTTATGTCAATATGGAACAGTGTGGTGGTCCACATTCACAACTACCTAACTCAGTAATCAAGACGCCGTAAGCATGGAGGGGTAGACGAGAGGATGGACCGCCATACTGCTCTGTCGTGATATACCTCTTGAGATTCCTCCTTCCTTAGAAAGATCCTTTTTTAATTTTACTTGTGATGCAATGTCGTTCGGTAATCTATCGTATTACGTACTCAACTTATTCACACTTGTTCTAGAAAACGTGTTTACAAAATTTAAATTAGGAACATAAAGGAATAAGGATCAACGGAATATACCTGAGTAACCTGCGCTTTGCCGATGACATAGTACTTTTCAGCGAAGACTTGGAAGAACTTCTCTCTATGATAAAAGAACTCTATGACGCTTCTCTAAAGATCAGTCTAGAGATGAACATTAATAAGACCAAAATCATGAGCCCATTCAACAGCAACATCACAATGGAAAATAAAACAATAGAAACTATTGAGGAATACATATATCTTGGACATAAGATCAAACTAGGGAAGGAAAATCAGATAGCAGAGATCCTTAGGAGAAAAGGATAAGGATGGGCAGACTTTGGAAAGATGAAACACATACTAAAGAATAAGGACATACCTATAAATCTGAAAAGAAAAGTATATGAAACATGTATCCTCCCCGTGATCACCTATGGCCTGGAAACCATTACGCTAACTGCCAATACGGTACATAAACTAAAATGTGCGTAAAGGTCCATGGAAAGACAAATGTTAGGCGTATGTCTAAAATACAAAATAAGAAATGAAGAAATAAGACGCCGAATAAAAGTCATAGACGAAAGTCACAGCGTATCGTTCTTGGTCATCCCTTCACCTCATTTGTAGTCGTCCAACTCTTCTTCTCGTGTCTCTCGGTCTCCAATTCAGCAGTTTTTTGGTCCGTTTTTCGTCTGCAGCTCTAGCGCCATGCCCTGCCCATTTCCATAAGGGTAACATACACACATAAGGGTCGGCATTAACACGTATATAAAAATACTTAAAAAATATATTCAAAAGATTCGATCGATTGATTGATTGATTGATTGATTGATAGATTAATAGTGATTGATAGCATGATAGGGAATTGTACAAGGATAGCAAACAAGATGTACTCGTACTGTATATGACTATTGATAATGCACGAAATCTGATTATTCGTACGCGTACGAATGTGTGTACCCTACGCAGGTATGCACCACGCCTTGATATTCCGTATGAATAAGGAGTCTTACGACAAAGTATTGCAACACAGTTACACAGCGCAGACTGCAGTTTCCGGCGGGCGGGACATAGCGGGTCGGGCTTACTGAGCGTTGTATTCGGGGCCGCGAGCACCCATCGCGGGACGTCGCATCTGTGGGTAGGCGGAGGCGGCAGGCGAAACAAGCGTCGATTTCGACATTTTATTACGAGAGTAATCTCTTAAACAATTGAAGAAGCAATGAATCCAAATTTTAATTTTAAACGAATTTAACGTGCATCATCATCAGCCTAAGAAGACGACAGTGAGCTGCCGAAAACACTAGATACTAGTATAACAAGTGGAATAAAACTTAATATTTATAATTAACACGAATGAAAACGTCAGTTTTCTAGAAATTTTATAATACTTTATGGGAATGACATATTTCGCCCTTTTAAGGCATTATTAAATGTGACGAAACTTCAACTCGTTGCAGTTTATATACAGTAGTAAATGGAAGAGAATAGGGTAATTAACGAAAATTGATGTTGAGTTCCGATATATAATTAGATTCAAAGAACTCTTGATTCTGCACTGTATTCATTTTACATTTTAGATGCAGAAGAGAAGAATACATCAATTTACTGCAACGAGTTGAAGTTGTCATTCCCATAAAATATAATAAAACTTCTAGAAATTGACGTTTTTATTCATATTCATTATTTAATATCGAGTTTTACATCATTGTTTAAGAAACAATACTTAATATTTATTATTATTAAGGGCAAAATACGAATCTACAAAAAATGCGTACGTCCTACAATGACATATGGAATAGAAATAAGAACTGACACTATCAAAACAAAAAATCTTCTTAAAACCACAGAAATGAAGACTCTCCGATCCGTTGCGGGAACGACACTCCGAGACACAGTCAGAAGTTCTGAAATAAGAAAGATCTGCAATGTGGAAGATGTGGTGCGATGGGGAAGACTGAGAAGACGCTACTGGAGAGATCATGTGGAAAGAGCATGTTCTGAAAGAGTGATACATATAGTCGCAAATAAAGTACCAACAGGAAATTGACTTCCAGGAAGACCACCCAAAAGATGGCTAGACAGTTGGACATCTACATCCCAGGAACAGGTTGAGAAATAACACTACGCTGTCCTAAATAAAGCAGCAGCAGAAGAAGAAGAAGATTAAGAAATATTTGTTTATTTTTATTATCGACATTTTTAATACCCGTTCACAATGGAGTTCTGGTCCCAACCCTTATGTATGGAAGCGAAACATGGAACTGGCAGAAGAAAGATGAGAGCAGAATAAATGCGGTAGAGATGAGGCCCTTAAGACGTATGTGTGGTAGAACGATATATGGCAGAATTTCAAATTGGTTCGTACATATGGAGCGCATGGATGGAGAAAGAATGGTTAAGAAATTATACGTTAACGATGTAAATGGAGTACGGAGTTGAAGGAGACCGAGGATAATATGGCAAGACCAAATTAATCAAATTTTAAAGGTTGGTCATGTAAGAAGTCGGAAGAATCGACGTGCGTGTATGACTCGTTGTATGAATATGGAGGAAGCTAGCAAAGTGTGTCAGGATATAGTAGTGTGGCGGTCCATTCTCTCTGCCTAACCCTGCGGGGAAACGGCGTGATTGTTTGTTGTTGTTGTCTTCTTTAGCTTGTTGTGGCTGTCCTCTCCTGAAAGTAGGTCTCCTCTCGTATTTTCCACTCCCTTCTATCCTGAGCGATCCACATCCAGTCACTTCGTGCACTCTTCCGGATATCGTCGCGCCAACGAAACTGTGGGCGCTCAACTCCACGCTTTACCGTTCTCGGCTTCAAAATATTACTTTTGGTTTTGAGATTTCTTAGCAGAAGTTGACTAGACCAGTAGCCCCCGAAGTTAATATACAAGTATTATATTGTAATATTCGTTGGCAAGAGCTACCTACCAGGATAACATCACTTTCTCGCAATATCAGTACGAATATAATAATTATTCTTTTCAAACGTTTTATTGAACTGGTTGTTAGGATATCTTCTTTATCGAAAACGATTACAAGATTCTACCGATTAATATGATAATTTGGGGTAGAATGGGGCAATATAAAATTATAAAATATTAATAAATTGAAATAAGCTTTGTTAATTGATCTGTTTTAATATATGGCTGCGAAACCGGGTCTTTGAAAGTGAATGTAATGAACTGGTTGGAGGCGTTTTAGATGTGGATATACCACAGAATGCTCCGTACACCGTGGACCGATAGGGTCAGTAATGCATATGTACTACAGAGAATCAGAACCATGAGACAGTTGTTGACGAGTGTAAAAATTAGAAAGATCTGCATATTTTGGTCATGTGCTAAAGGGAGAAAGATACCACCTCCTTTGACTGATATTAATGAGTAAAGCGGAGGGACGTCAAGGAATTGGTAGAAGGGAGCTGTCCTGCCTGCGGAACCTCAAAGAGTGGACAGGAATTACAAGAGTTCAGAACCTGTTCCAAGTGGCGGAGGACAGAGATGCCTTTGCTGCAGTGATCGTCAATGTTGGAGGAACCTGACACGGCACCGAAAGAAGAATAAGATGTAAATTGATTATTTTTTTAGAAAGGGGAAAGAAAGGTACTGTCGCGTGTAGTGTTACTAAAAATTAAATATCTGGCGAATATCTGAAAACGACACAAAGTCGGCCAAACCTTTTACCACAATGACAAGAGAAAGGCGATAGATAAGGCCTTGTCATTGACAACAAGAATAATAAAATAACCATCACCAGGATCGACAGAAATGGAAGTAGATGGTGAAGGCATACGTCCAGGAGTGGATGGATATAACTCTGATGATATTGATGATAAATTAGTTAACAGAAATTAGTTTTCATGAAATGTCATAATATTGTCCGTCGTTCCCCGGCTTACCCTTTGTGAGATATTCAAAATATTAATTTTGATGTCTATGTTACGTAATCATCTTTTTTCAATAAGATTCGACATTTTTATAGATTTTCTATCTGAATTATTATTGAATGCTATCTGTCCTGTTGTTGGAACATTCTCTATCTTAAATATTATAATATTATATTGTATATGCCATGTAAGATTCATCATTGCGATTATTAAAGTAACTCTAGAAATTTCACTAAACATGTTTAGTGTCTTTTTGTAACCCTGACGAAACGGCGGGAGTGAAACTAGTTTAGTAGAATAAAGTAGATTAAATACAAATTTTAAAAGTGTATTATTATTATTGTATCTAGAAAATTCGATCATCTACAAAACCTAATCACATACAGATTTTTCTAGTAAGCGCTGTAAGTAATCGAGAGAAATACGTCAGGGAAAATAAGTGTGACAGTCCATTCTTTCTGCCTACCCCTTCGGCGGGATGGCGTGATGGTTAGTTAGCTAGTTTTTTTTTATTAGAATGACATGAAATTATTTCTTGTAATAAATGTTGGTTGTATTATATACTTCTATCTTTAACCCCACACAAGATGAGCGGAAGTGTTTCTGTAGTCGTACCTACGTGTATTTATTTTATCTTTATTGAAAATCTTCGTTTGATTTATTTAAATAAATATTAGCTCTTATAACCTTCTGCTTTTTCTTGCTAATAGCAGAAGCTCATTAGCACAAATAACTTAACGTTAATTCTGTACAGAACTCTAGTCTGAATTACAATTTCAGCCCCAGTTTGGAATCATTACATTTATTCAGAACGCTTTATTAATTAATTTAACTAACTAACTAACTAACTAACTAACCATCACGCCGTCTCCCCGAAGGGGTAGGCAGAAAGAATGGATTGCCACACTTTAATCGATGCGGCACTCCATCCTTCTCTTTTCGCCATCGCGAGAGACACGGTGTGATGGGTTGCGAACCTCATCGCCATAGATTGAAATATATAGATTATCAAATTTTATAGATTATTATATATATATAGATTATTATAAAATTTATAGATTATCCGTGTAGCGCAGATGAAACACGAAATAGCCATGCTACACGTAAGACTCTCAGACCAGATAAGAAATACTAAAATACGTAGAAGGTCGGGAGTAACAGATGTCGTCGCAAGGGTAGCAAAGCTTAAATGGTCATTTGCGGGACATGTTGCCAGATTGACAGACGATAGATGGACCAGAAGGGTGGTAGAGTGGAGACTCCGCGAAGACAACGAAACAGAGGGAGACCCCCCCCCACGATGGTCTGATGACATTAGAAGAATTGATGGCGATTGGATGCAAAAGGCACAAAAGAGGGATACGTGGAGAAGTATGGGGGAGGCCTATGTCCAGCAGTGGACGACAACGGCTGTCTAAGTACTCGTAAGTAAGTAAGTAAGATTGAAAAAAAAATAAAACACAGATGTTTCCACTTTTGAGTTTATTTTTCTCGACATTTCTTGAATGTTCTTTGCCTCCATAATCGTGAACACGATTAAATAGAGTTCATATTATTCCACAGTGTTAACGCCATAGCTTTATAATATTTATAATATTATAAACTGTTAAATTTAAAAAAACTTTGTTTTATGTATCACAATTGTATTTTTATTTTAGTAATACCTGATGATGTCAACCTGATGGGTTGACGAAACAGCTGTCGCGTAAAATAAAAATACAATTGTGATACAATAAACAAAGTTTTTTAATTTAATAGTTAATAATATTGAAGTATAATAGTTTTTCGGCCAAAACAATGGACTAGTTAATAATATCAATTTATCGTCCAAAATATTCAAATTGAAATGTTAAATACGGAAAAGTTTTAACATTTCAATTTGAATATTTTAGACGATAAAAAGTTAGATACGGAGAACTGCCAAGTTTGACTAATGGGAGGGGACGATGATGATTTTTTATCTAGGTCTATTAGGTTTTTCATTTAGGTATTGCTGGTTCTTCATTGTCTTGTATTTTCTTTTGCTGTTGTATTATGTGGTCTGGGCCCCCTTCGCTGTAAAAATTTATATTTTATTTTTTAACGTAAGCCCTGCATTGACGAGGGACTGGTCAAGGGAATGCATGAGTGAAACTGACGAAAGGCGCCGCTGCGCCTATAACAGCTTCAGGTAAGCGGAGAAAGCCCTCTATGGCTCAAACATTTATAACATCTTTGTTTATTTTCTGCAGTCTTTTCACTGTCAGTATGAGTCCTTTAGAGGTTCCCATTAAGTAAGTCTTTGTTATGGAACGCTTAAATAATCAGTTATGTTGCAGAAGTGAAAAAGTTAATTAATTTCAGCAGTCATTAAGTGTTCGATAAATCACGGAAAATTCTGCAAACTAGCACGCCCTTCGCCGATAAATAATCGCCCGATTAAACACTTCACGAATTACGTTCGGCGTGTTCTAATGGCTTCCTCGTGTAGGCAAGAGTGTTATTAATGCTATTACAGAAGAATTCGGTTTGCCTTGAGCACTCCAAATTATTCCGAGACTGACCTTAAATTGGCAACGATGCATTTTGAGGCATTCCCGCTAAGGTCGGTGATGTGTGTAATAAACCAGAAATGAGGCGCGGTTGAAAGAATCAACATTCTATAATTATTGGGTGGCTTTGGTGAATAGCTTGATACACCACGAAACTAATATTTTAAATTTTCGTATCAAGCATTCACTTTGTGGTAAGACATTTACATTTTTTATTATTATTTGTATTTAAAATAAAATAGAAATAAAAACATTAGCGTGAATGGTGAAAACTTGGAGCAAGTAGTTGAGTTTGTGTATTTAGGTAGTATGTTTACAAGAGATGAGAGAGTGGAGAGGGATATTGAAAGAAGGGTTGGGGCAGGCAACAAAGTGAATGGTGCACTTAAAGTTGTCAACGCAAACAAAAACCTATCCAAAAAAGCTAGAATGGCAGTGCACAATGGTGTTCTTCTACCGACCCTCATGTATGGAAGCGAAGCATGGAACTGGCAAAGGAAGGATGAAAGTAGAATAAATGCAGTAGAAATGAGATCTCTTAGACGAATGTGTGGATATTCTGTGTATGATAGAGTGTCGAATGAAAATATAAGAAGTGAATGCGGTGCGAATGATGGTGTCATGAACAAAATAATGAAAGGATCATTAAGATGGTTTGGACATATTGAAAGAATGAATGAAGAAAGAATGGTAAAAAAATGATATGTTAATGATGTAAATGGAACCAGAAATAGAGGAAGACCGAGGAAAACGTGGCACGATCAAATAAATCAAATATTGAATGTCGGTCATGTGAGGAGTCAGAGAAATCGACGCGCGTGCATGACACGATGTATGAATGTTGAGGAAGCGAGAGAAATATGTCAGGAAAGAAAGGTGTGGCAGTCCATTCTTTCTGCCTACCCCTTCGGGGAGACGGCGTGATGGTTAGTTAGTTAGTTAGTTAGAAATAAAAAACTGCACTTTGATTTTCACCACTATGCTGTTATTTTAATTGCATACTAGTTTCGCTTGTGCCCAAGCTTCCTCAGGGCTTTGTAATAACTTAAATAATAACTAAGTTATAACGAAGCCCCGAGGAAGCTTGGGTTCAAGCGAAACTAGTCGGCAATTAAAATAACTGCACAGTGGTGAAAAACAAAGTGCAGTGTTTTATTTTAATTTTATTTTAAATATAAATACAAATATTTTAAATTAAAAAATATTTTTTTCTTAAAGTTCTTGAATAAGTTCTACTTCCACAAAGCCTACACGCTTTGTGGCCTGTTTCTTAAGAGGAATTGGCCTTCTGCGAGGTCGACTCACAGCTGTCGATCTATCTCTTTGGTGGTCTGCCCGGGGGTCGTCTTCCTTGGGGCTGGCCGTGCAACACAATGAAGGGGAGTCTGGATGGATCCATTCTCCTCACGTGTGCATACCAGTATCTTCTCCTTTGCCTTTCCCACATAACGACATCCTCGACCTCGAATATCTCCTCTATCCTTGAATTTCTTATTCGTTTTGCCAGATATCTTAAAAAAATATCGTTGTCAATTGAAATATCACGGTAAAAGTTCATTAATAAAAATGAAAATAAAAGTTTTTTAATAAAAAATATATACTCGTACCTATATTTACAAAAGTTAAATTCTACTCATGCTTATGGTTTCGAACGGTTTCGGCAGCAAACTGCTAACTTCTGGTACCTGTATCAACGTTTGTTAGGCTTATTTAATGATGGTGGTGAGGGTTTGAAGTTGAAGTTCTATATCGCTTTTTGCACTTTTCACAAACATCTTTCGGGACACCAACTTCCCTTCATTGGTGCATGAATTTTAAAAGTTAAATTTAGCAAACTTTTGGGTATATCATGTTATTCTATAAACCTCCCCGATACGTGAATTACTATTGAACGTAAATATTTATGGAGGTATGATTGTTTCTTGTAAACACTACATTAAAAAAGTTAGATTAAAATCAAACAACTCTAAACATTTTGTTATATGCTATAAATCACGTTTTATACTATTTGCTGCTAATTTTTTTGCTTAGAAATGTGAAACCATTTTAAAATCCTTGTTTCTTTACGTGAGACCAACAAATTTCCCTCTGCTAGGGCAAATCAAATTAGTTTAAATATCGTTCATCCAAACATGTAGACTTTCGAAACGCGCCGAGAAAATAAGCATGAAAATGGGAAAACAGGGTTTTTATTCCGAAAAAAATGATAATTTCATAATTTTTAGAGCCAGCGTAGATTATTTTACCTACAATCCGCCAGGACTAACCTGTGTGGTGACACCGCTTGGAAGAGCATTAAGTCGGCTCTCTTCGGAGATCGACGTCTTTCAAAGTACTCAAAGTTATATTTCTATTATTAACATGCAAAATTTCAACGCCATTATGTTTATTAAATGAACGATCTTTTTCAATAAGGTGGTTAGCAAATTCAGAAAAAATATTATTAGAGAGACATCTTATAATAATAATAATAATAATATGCTAACTTTTAAAGCGCCGTTTTTGTGATGTAATCACCTCAAGGGCGCATTAAGACGTGTTTTAAATCTAAAAATCTAAATGTGACCGCTTAAAAAGCGATCGGTTTAAAAGTATAGTAGAACAAAGTATAAATGTTTAACTTGGGTATGAAATATGAAAAAGATGGGTTTTCAATTTAGATCTGAAATCTGTCGGGTCATTTATGCATCTGAGGTGTGAAGGGAGATTGTTCCAAGCTGATGGACCGGCTACCGGGAACCCTCGATCCCCGAAATTTGTACTGGGGCAACGCTTCGGCTCAACTAATCTTCCTATTGCTGAGGAGTTCGCCGAGCGAAGTGTGGATTTCCTTGAATTTAGGCTTATGTGCTCTTTTAATCTTAATTTAAAATTACGCATTATTTTACCTACATAAAAATATGAGCAATCATTACATTTAAGTTTATAAATCCCCGATTGAGAAAATTTATTTTCCTTGTCTTTATTTTTTTATTATTAATTTACCTATTGTACATTATCTATTGAGGTAAAGGTACGATTTATAAAGTATTGTTATATTTTATATGTATCGCTATGCTAGACCATAATTATGTGTCGTTTAATAAAGCTCTAGCAAAGTCAAATGCAGATGTTTTCATAAATATTAAATTTGTTTTCTTTTCTTCAAGAATATATTATATGGCATATGATTACGTTAATAGAGAAAAGTTGTGGGAAATATTGTCTGAATATGGAATAAGTACAAAACTGATCACGGCAATTAAGTCGCTATACACAGAGAGCACTGCTAGTGTCAGAGTAAATGGAGATCTTACAGCCTGGTTTGATATCAATAAAGGTGTCAAACAGGGTTGCGTAATGTCCCAATGGTGTTCTTCTACCGACCCTTATGTATGGAAGCGAAGCATGGAACTGGCAAAAGAAGGATGAAAGTAGAATAAATGCAGTAGAAATGAGATCTCTTAGACGAATGTGTGGATACTCTGTGTATGATAGAGTGTCGAATGAAAATATAAGAAGTAAATGCGGTGCGAATGATGGTGTCATGAACAAAATAATGAAAGGATCATTAAGATGGTTTGGACATATGGAAAGAATGAATGAAGAAAGAATGGTAAAAAAATTATATGTTAATGATGTAAATGGAACCAGAAATAGAGGAAGACCGAGGAAAACGTGGCACGATCAAATAAATCAAATATTGAATGTCGGCCATGTGAGGAGTCAGAGAAATCGACGCGCGTGCATGACACGATGTATGAATGTTGAGGAAGCGAGAGAAATATGTCAGGAAAGAAAAGTGTGGCAGTCGATTCTTTCTGCCTACCCCTGGGGAGACGGCGTGATGGTTAGTTAGTTAGTTAGTTTTTTTCTTCAAATATCCAACATCCGCAAATAAATAAATTTAAAAAAAACCTCACAATTTTGAATGGACATATTATATATTCATATTTAAAACACGATAATAATTACAAGTTTTGTATGAAGGGGGCAATACGCTTTTCAAGAACATCATGTTTCTTTTGTACTCAGAATATGGGTCAATATCAAACGTCTTTAAATTACATATATGTTTTGTTAGTAGTCTGAGTTGCATACGTCATTCTATATTTCGAGCCACCTGTTCTACAAATGTCTCTTTAAACAATGCGTGTCTTATTAACTATATTTCAGACCTCCATTTTAATACCCCTGAATAACCAACCGTCACGATGTCTTCTTGAAGAGGTAGGCTGAAATTTTAGATTTGTGATATGAAACTAAGAAATAACATATAACGAGTCTCTATATCTCATAAGGATCCGAAATATGTTGACGTCAGTGAGGCAAAACTTTTTACAGAATTGATAACATTTATTGCTGTAAGTACCTAATTGCAGCTAATTAAAAAAAAACGGTGGATGCGAGTAAAATAAATCTAATAATCACAAATGTCCGGATCGTCCATGTCAACAAGTGCACCATCTTAAATGAACATTATGTGTTAATATATTTTTATTTTGTTATTTTATTTTATTTTATATCATTGTATTTTATATGATTTGTTTTAGATATATTTTGTGATATATATTATAAAAGAGAAGGATGGAGTGCCGCATCGGTTAAAATGTGACAGTCCATTCTTTTTGCCTACCCTTTCGGGGAGACGGCGTGATGGTTAGTTAGTTCACCGTTAGAACACCGTCTCCCTGACAATAAAGTGTTCAAATCCGAGACGAATAAATTTAACGACCGAATCGCTCTTTCTACTGGCATCACCAAAGGCAAGTTGGTTCTGCGTGACCGACATTTTATATTTGATTGATTTGAACTTGTCATTGTTAAGGTATACTTCCTTTATCATAGTTTATTCATTAATTCTTTGCATGTTTACAAACCATCTTAATGACACTTTCATTATTTTGTTCGTAACACACTCATTTCACTTATTTATTCTATATTTATCATTCTATTTAGAATTCCATGCTTCACTTATATGTGTAATGGTTGGTGTAAAAACGGATAAATGAAAAAATATTTTTGTATATTTTTATTTATAATGAAAATTCATTAATTTTATTATTTTTAAAATAAATGTATGAATTAAAGTGGTATGAATCAGTTTGATGCAAGTAAGAAAACTACCATAGAAATACAATTATTTATACGAATGTGCGAAAAAACAAAAAATGGTATCAAAAATCCATTATTTATTATAAACTGTTAAATTAAAAACTTTGTTTTATGTATCACAATTGAATTTTTATTTTACGCGACAGCTGTTTCGTCAACCTATGTTGATGATTGACTATCAACCTATGTTGACATCATCAGGTGTTACAATAATATATCAAATTGTATTGTAATTGTATTGTAATACCTGATGATGTAAACATAGGTTGACGAAACAACTGTCGCGTAAAATAAAAATACAATTGTGATACATAAAACAGTTAATTTAACAGCTTTTAATGTTAAAGTCTGATCTAATCTAATGTCATCTGATATTGGAGGGTAAGATTGAGGGTCGACGAGGTGTTGGGAGAAGGCGGGTTACCTGGCTGAGGAACATCCGAGAGTGGACGGGGCTGAGGACCATGGAGGAGCTGTTCCGAGCTGCCCAGGACGAGGAGGCCTACTCAAGGGTGATAGTCAACGTTGGGGAGACCTGAAAGGACACGCAAAAAAGAAGAAGAATATTAAAGTATCATAGTGTTTCGGCCAAAACAATGGACTATCCATTATTTATTAATTATCTTTATAATTCGGATTCATCAAAGTAATTTCTAAAAGTTTTGCAAGCGACAGCTTACGGAAGCTTACGAAAGTCGATCTGCAGAGGGTGTTTACACAATAAAATAAACTTGTAGAAGTTCGTTTTGAGAAAGTTTTTTCTGTAGGGCAGGTTTCGTTATAAATAGATAAGTAAACGTGTATAAACACAGGTGTATAGCGTAACGTTAAACGCAAGATCGGATGAAGAATGAAAGAGTAGCCGCAAGCCTGGCCTTCAAATCCTGATCCAGTTTTCCAGGGTTATCAGCACTTGCGGCACCCGAACCCATCTGGGGACCTTGCCACTGTGAACCTACTTCTGTACGACACTTTCGAAGGTCCAAAAGCTTGTCAGTAATGTAATCAAAATACTCGAATGTTAATATGTAATTTCAATCTTGTGTTCATTGCTGTTAATGATATTGTACAGTGAGTCAAATTTATGCGCGCTTGATTGGAAAAAAATGTTAATACTAAGTGCAGATCATTGGTGAATATTTATACAACAATTAGTTTATGCGTTTTCAGTAATTGCATTATACAATTAAGGTTTCGTCGAAAGGTTAACGAGAATCGTTACACATTTGCGGTAGTAGGGTTGCAAACTGAAACATCATGGTATCTGCAGAAACAACAATAGGCTTAAGCCGATTAGCATATATAACACAACAAAATAAGTATTTGATGAATAAACACACTTTTTTTTCTTCTTCCTTGTTGTAGACCTATGTGGTCTGTTCTCCAGAGTGTTGCTCCTCCTGTGAGGAAGATTCCCAGCTGTCCTTCCATCTTTTAGGAGGTCTTCCACGAGGACGAGTCTCATGAGGCTGATTATGCAATGCAATACAGGGGAGTCTGGTGGTGTCCATTCTTTGAACATGATCGTACCAGTCGTCATACCCTTTTTAGCTTCTGCTCCGTCTTATAATATCTTCAACCTCGCATATCTCTCTTATTCTGGTGTTCCTCACGCGATCTCTCAGTGTCTTGCCTGCTATCGTCCTCAGTGTTTTCATTTCGGAAGTCCTCAAAACTTGTTTGGTCCTTATTGTGTCTGCCCTTGCTTCGACGCCATATTTTATTATTGGTCTTACGCATGCTTTATAGATTCTCATCTTACTGTGGCCATGTCTTTGTTTTTCCACATTGTGAATTTTAGAGCGCCAGAGATTGCAGCTGCCTTGTTTACTTGGACTTGTTTTTAATAAATATTAATAATAACACATTTTTTAAATAAATATTTACACTTAGTATTTTTACAATATTTTATTACACTTTTCACAGACATGTTTCGGTTATGACTAACGTGACCATTTATTTTTTCCCCCAAATCAGGACACCGAAATAAAGGTAAGAACTTAATAATAATAATAAATTTGGACAACTTATATAGGGCTGTTTTCGCAAAAGTTGCCAAAACTGGCATTTTTGAAGCTAAGGGTTCACACACAAGAAATTATAATCACTCAATCAAATTTTAATCACAGTATATTTTCTCTTTAGATGTCTTTTATCTACGGTCAGACGCATTATGAGATTTTATGCGTAATCGCAATGAAAATACTCTATTATTTTACTGCGCATGCTCACGTCTTCATCTACTAGTACCAGATTCTACCGCCAGGATTTTTATTTGCGTGCTATTTTATATATTTTTAAATTCTCCTGCGAGTTTCATTCTTTTCGAAAACAGGACACCGGGACACGCTGCCTGAAAACGATACTGTCCCGGTGAAAACGGGACGTTTGGGAATTTACATTTGGAACGGGAAGCTTACATTTGAAAACATGCAAAATACCAGAAATGTAAAGATGACAAAATACTCTACAAAGTCAAGAGAAATTTCTGAAAGTACAATACTTTCACTAATATGAAAGACGTCGATTTTCAGGGTGATCATGTTCAGACTGATGTTTATTTACTGGCATCACCAAAACCAGGTTGGTTCTTGCGGCTGGCAGATAGAACAATCTATGTTGACGCTGCACCCTTCTAACACGCTGAGTTTTTAAAATATCCCATTAAAATGAACCCATCTTTTAGAAGCTGTAGAAAAATGGTTCCTTAACATTCGCAAAAGAAATGCCGAGGGGTAGAGCCATGAATAGCAACAATTCTCTATTATATAAAATAATGTTAATTTTTACATTTTATTATTTAATAAAATTCTTCTTTTTTTCATCTAGGAATATTATATAAAGTAGAGTTGTGTTAAAACGAAGAGTTTTCCATTAGAATTACCATTGCTAATGTGTGTGTTGGAATTTGAATTGCGAATATCCCAATAGTGCAGCCAAATAAACATTGGGATGTCGTTGTGCGGAGAAAGTAATTTATTTACGAACAACTTAATTGAGAGGCGCAAACGTAATCACCACAAATTTCAAATATATCATTTTAACAGAAAAAAAGATTTGATCAAATATAATAACACCTTATTTCAGATATGTTTCGGTTGTGACTCAACCTTTATCGTTATACAAAATTGAGCGATACAGTTTAATAGAGTGATCACTTTACCTATTCTTAATAAAAATCTTACATTAAGTAATATTTTTTTTTAAATATAATATTAAAAAAGCCAAATAAAATAACGAAAATATAATAAAAATCAATTAAATTAAAATTCAATTCCCATGCTTGAAACTTTCCCGTTATCCCCCCCCTCCCTTCTTCTCAATTCTTATAATACCCCCTCCACCTTTATATATAACTCAACCCTTTTTAGTATATAAGTGATCACTCTGTATTATTGTATTGTTAAAATTTGCACTTCGATAAAGGTTGTGTCACAACCAAAACATGTCTGAATAAAGTGTAAAAAATGTGTAATAAGGTGTTGTAAAAATAAGAAGTGAAGTTATATTTATTCAAATATGAATCCACTACATAGGCAGGCAAATAAGAAGAAAAAATCCACAACGAAGGCAAATATAGAAGAAAAAATTTGATCTAATAATTTAAAATTTTAGAAATGACGCGATGAGAATATAAGATTAATTAAGAAAATGATATTACAATTAAATAAATAATTAAAAAAAACAGCATAATTAGCCTAAGAGGTTTTAACTTTTAATATTGTTAATGTTTAATCCATTTTGTTCGCATGTTGCATTTCTTTCTTCTTCAATGGCATTAGAGCCTAAATCGAGTCATGGCTTCCTTCAACTTTTGCCTCCAACTCTACCTGTCCTCTGCCACCGTCTTCCAACTTGCAACTTCTAGAAGCTGTACTGCATCCCATCCTCTGATTACTGTCAAGAAGAATGACTCATATTGTATAAATTAAAATATGTTTTTTATAAATTAAAGAGTTTTTTAATTTTAATTGAAAGTTATGGCGTTAAACATTGTGGAATTCCATTGCAAAAACTTTGGAATTGAAACAACATTGGAACAACGCTGTTTATTTTCCACATTTTATTTTATTAAATATCTTTATAGAATAAAAATATTAAACATGACAATGTTTTGGAAATGACTTCCATCCACAAGTGAAATATATAACTGATTCTCGGGAATATATAACTGAAATATTCGAATAAATATGAAGTATTGGGAATATATAACTGAAGAATATATAACTGATTCTTGGGACGTGAAATATATAACTGATTCTTGATTTGCTGTTGACAATTACATATTTACACTTGAGTTTACACGTCGTGTTTAATTTTTTTTGTGTTGTATAAAGTTATTTAATAAAATAAAAAATAACGAACATACACAGCTTTGTTTTTTCAATTCCAAAGTTAAAGATTTAAAAATATATTCTTTTACGTAGCGAAATAAATCGGGTCGAGTTCAGAATTGAACTCCAGTTCCCTGGGTCAGGAGCAAAGCGTTTTGTCTTCTAAAAATTTATATTAATAAATGACTCTTTATTGATATATTCATGCGAAAAAAATTTAAAACTAATAAACAAAATTTTCGATTGTAGTATACCTTCATCATCAGGATCATTATTAAACTAATCATCGAAAATCCGTTCTATGTATGTGTAATCGGTGTGTTTTATTTTATTTTCGTATTTTTGTACTCTGTTGGGTTTTTTGCATTAGAGATTCAATCATTAGCAAATGGCGACTGGAGATTGATGGATACTCGTATGCGATTGATTCTTCTAGTCCTGAAGTGTTTATGATGATGATGGAATTCCAAATTTGAATATCGAAAATACAGCAGCTAAATGTTAATTTAATTTAACGTTTGTCAATCTGTTCTTAAAGAAAATTTGAATTGGAAAATTTTCGCAATTTCTAATTCAATTTTTTTACGAGTTTTTAACCGTAATGTTTGTCGAAACATCATAAATACTCACTAGTACTCACCTTTTTAACTCCACATTTAGAATTGTTAACATCGTTAAAAAAATATTGTTTATTATACAATGGTTATAATACTAATATTATATTATATTAGAACTCGTATAACCAATATTACCAAAAAAATTGATAATGTATAGAGCTTAACTTTTATCAATTAATCATCTCAAGGGCATGCTTATTATATGGTATATTGCATTTTACGTACATTTTATTTATTATATTTTTGACAAACCAACAAACAACAAACCATCAAGTTGTTTCTCCAAAAGGGTAGGCAGAGACAACGGAACGCCATACTACTCGATCCTGACACATCTTTTTAGCATACCTCTCATTCATACAGCGATTAATACACGTATGTCGATGGTCCACCTTAATATTTGAGATAATCGAATGATTTTACAGAAATCTCTTGATGGAAGTTCATTTAAAAAAATAATTAAATAAAACTATGTTCTTTGACTACTTACACTTGTTGTCTTTATTTTGACAGCGACCAGTTTCACCAGACTCGCTGGCATCGACAGACTGGTGATACTGTTATAAACTTACTCCTTTATATGCTTACAGGGGTAGTAAGCAAGATTCTATGCAAAATTAATATAAAAACAATTATGTAAAATTTATTAATTAATCGCTCTTTACATCATGACAGCATGAGCCAAATCGATGTAAAGGGAATTATAGCTATCATAGTGATTCTCGTGACATGTAATAGGTGGCTAATTTATCTTCATTTCATTGTTACATGAATTCTACACCGGACCAAAGACAGTGTAACAATCACGCTGCCCTCGCTGGGAATCGAACCCGGAACCCGTTTTTTTTGTAATTACTACTTCTTATTAATTTTTGTCTTTGTTTCGACAGGGACCAGTTTCGTTAGGCCTGGCATCGACAGACTGAAAACATGACAGTGTTCTATGATTCTAGGGCAGTGGTGATTTTAAAAATCATTTAACTTCGATCGCTTGAGGACATGTTTTCAATAATGAAATGGTGAATGCATGCATTGCTATTGAATACGAAAGAGGTTCCGTGCACGAAGAGAATTGTATCAAAGGCTTGTGAATAAATTTTAATAAACGCACTAATTATTTCAACGCATTGGGATCAAGGTATTCATATTTTAAGTCGCGACAATTTCGGTATGCGAATTGTCGGTTCTTGCTTCTATTTATCGATTAAGTTTGAATGCAAAAAATATTACAAGTGTTAAGGCATGTTTCTACTGAGGAATAATCTGGGCAGCTTGTGGCATGTGACATCAACGTCCGTGGCAAGGAGTATTTAAAGCAAGGCATTACGCTGCGACACGTGGCAAGTAACAATGACGCTTGCCACATGCCGGCCTGTGAGCGTCAAAAATACAGCTTTTTATACGATGTAATAGGAGTGGATGACTGCGGCAGAAAACGGGCGATATGGAGTGGAATATACAGATCACAACTTTATTGATTGAAAACTACAATATAACAATTCTACTGTGGAACAAAAGTGCTTAAAAAAAGACAGGAATGTGAAAACTGACAAAGTAAATCTATTATTTTAAAATTTTTGCAACAAGCAATGGTGACAAGTAGCAAGCAACAACTGGCATTCGACAAAGTATGAGGACCCACGGCAACATCTAGAGACAAAATAACTCACGACGCATGCAACATGTTGCTCGTTGTTGCCTCAGTGGAAAAGTACCTTTATAAACAAAACGTTTTAAACTAATTATCCCATTAAAGAATGAAGAGGATTACTGGACATGGATGGATGGGAGCGGCAATGGATAGGGGGCGGTGGCGTGCTTTGGGAGAGGCCTACATTCAGCAGTGGATGACAGACGGCTGATGATGTTGATGATGATGATGATGTCATTTCAAATCAACCGAACATGACAATATATAATATTTTATTAAAATAATAAACAGGTTTTAGCAGTTCTATGCCATTCTCAGAGATCACCAGAAGATGCCGAAACCGGTCAGTACTAGAAGAACAATTAAAATTCTTTATGATAATCTAATGACTAATCTAAAATCTCTTGATTTAAGTTCATTTTTAATCATAATTAAATAAAACAATGTATTTAAAAACCATTCCCACTTTTTTGTTTATTTCGACAGCGAGATGTTTTGCCAGGCTCGCTGGCATCGACAGACTGGTATGTTTGTTTATAATATCTTTTGAAAAAACAAATTGATGTAATTTGATTTAGTTTTACTTATAATCCAATCATTAAAACAAAATTAAATGGTGTAAAAACAAAATTGAAGTGTTTTAATTATGCAGCATGTTGTTTTTATTTTATTTATTAAGTTATTGAATTACATTATATTTATTCAGAGGGCTGCCACCTTCAGAACAAAAAGGACCATAAGAATGAGAACTCTCAGATTCGTTGCGGGAACGAGTCTTCTTCTTCTCAGTTGTATTCTTCATGATTGAGGGTCGTGTCTATCCTGTTAACTATTGACCATGGCACGCCATGCGCTCCTGTCACCTGTGAGTCTCCAGGCTGCAGCTAATGAGAGACCAGTCAGATCTCTGATTCGATCGGACCAGCAGCTCGGTGGTCGTCTTTGTGGTCGCATTCCCTCCACTTTGCCCATGATGATGAGTTTTTAAATGTTGTCCTGATCTCTCTGGGCTGTGTCTAAAATATTTCAGCACTATCTGAGAGCACATCCGCGAGAGTCTTGCCTTGATACTCAGCTGGTCAGTAGTAAGAAGAACTGGACTAAGCTAGTCAGCTTTCGAAAACATGAGATACATCCTTAAAAACCGGAAAATACCGATCAACCGGAAACGAAAAGTCTATGAAATCTGCGTTCTGTCAGTTGGTACTTATGGTCTTGAAACTGTAACATTGTCCAAAAAAAGTGCCGAGAAGCTACAAGTGACCCAAAGAGCCATGGAAAGAGCCATGTTAGGAATAAGCCTAAGAGACAGAGTCAGAAACGGTACGGTGAGAGAAAAAACAAAGGTCACAGACATCATCCACCGGATTGCGACTCTAAAATGGCAATGGGCAGGTCACGTAGCCAGAAGCTCAGATGAAAAGTGGACCGAGAGACCGTGGACGGCAAAGAGAAATGCAGAGCGACCGCAACAACGGGGGAAGGATGCTCCGAACAGACACATTGGAATAACCTGAATGCAGTCTGCACAGGACAGAGTGACATGGAAGCGAATGGAGGAGGCCTTTGTCCAGGAGTGAACGGGATTAGTCTGAGGAAGAAGAATGATAGAGTAAGAAATTCCAAAATAAGAAAGATTTGCAATGTGAAAGATGTTGTGCGAGAGGGAAGACTGAGAAGACGCTACTGGAAAGAGCATGTTGTGAAAGAGTGATAAATATAGCCGCAAATAAAGTACCAACAAGAAATCTTCCTCCAGGAAGACCACCCAAAAGATGTCGAGACAGTTGGACATCTGCATCCCAGGAATAGGCTACGAGAAATAACAGGACACAGTCCTAAATAAAGTAGAAACATATTATATATTTATTCTGTTTTCAATCCTCCTAGGAGACGGTTATATGGTTAGTTAGTATGGATGTTAAGATTTTAAGTTTACCGTTCAACCACACGCGAGCTGTTGTCACAAAGTTGGCGCATGCGTGTACTCAATCACAGCCACATGACGCGTTATTGTAATAATTATTTAGTGTGCAGGTCTCATGTGTAAATACCTTTGTGCCGGGCGGACCGTCCTCTATTACGTAAAGACTTGTTTTTCAAATTTCTACATGTTGCCCAACCCGGGCGAACTGATGACATTAATAATGACCCCAGAATTAACATATTAGGAGCCATATAACACCTGTAATACAGACGAAATATTCGCCATTTTGATTTGTAGCATCTCCCTACAGTTTGACTGGCTTTGATTGGAGTAGTAATGTAAATGATACTTATTTATTGTTTATTGAAAAAATTTCTTAAACAAATAAAGTTATACAATTATAAATATTTTTTGTGAATGTATATTATACTTGTATACGAATCCTGGATTTTAACCCATGGTGGGTGGTTAATTCAAATTTTAGTTAGTGGGTGGATTATATAGGTTAATCTTAAAAAGATTGACTAGTATAATCAAATCTACATAGATGGCCAATTAAAACTGACACGTGAAGATAGGCATGGATTTGGAGTATATATACAGCTTCCAAAAATTTATCATGCATGATCATAATAACAATGGTGGAATGGGGAATGTTGTAATTACATAAAGCGTGCGCTTAACCCAACCAATGACAGGTCATAAGTCCTGTAAACACCTTGATCATCCATATTCAGTTTCCAGTGTGCTTCTTCGTCTCTATTGAGATACAATTAAATTTATACAATTATATTTTTAATCTACTTTGAGAAATAATTAAACATTGTTTAGACCACTTTTATTATAAAAAAAATATTAAAATACACTATTAATTGTTAGTACCTACTTATAACAAATAGCCCAACTTAATTTTTAATTTTGAATTTTTGTATCGAATTTTAAATGTGTTTTTTTATCAGTCATTCTTTGTTTAGTTTTTGTTATATTTTTTACACCTGAAGATAGAGGTGTCCTCTGAAACATGTCGTGTACTTTAATTTTTTTTTATTAAAAAAGTGGTCTAAACAATGTTTAATTAATTCCTAAAGTAGATTATTATGGAATTCCACAGTGTTAATGCCTTAACACTCAATAAGTTCAATAAATTATTTTATATTTTTTGCTTAGTAGAAAATTCATAGTCTAATGTCTTATTTGCTTTGGAGCTTTACGTCATCATTCAAGAAACAATAAAAAATATAATTGTATAACTTTTTTTGTTTAAGAATACTCGTATATCATAGACACCTTCACTAGGGTAGCTCCATAGTGAATTATATTGAGTGAATGAGACATCAACGGTAGGGAAGACAGAAAACCTCTAAATAAGATAATACAATGATTTTATCGATATCTCTTGATGGGAGTTCATTTTATTACACATAATGTTTAAATGTATATTTTAAAGACTACCCAATAACTACAATCACACCAGTTTGTTGATGCCAGCTAGCCTGGCGAAACTGGTATATGTCTAAATTAAGACAAATTTAAATAGGAAAGAAAATTAATCATCATAATGATATATGCTAATCAAGCTAACACAAAATATATAAGTTAAAGGTCCATATACACCGGACAGTGACCGTAACGCTACCGTTACATCGGCAATAGAACTTAAGAATGAAGTAAATAAAACATTCGATGACGTAACTAACAAAACGTCACGCCGGAAAATAGAATACAATTTTTATGAAATGTTAAAAAAAAAGTTGAATCAGATTATTGGAAAAACCAAAATTATAGATATCAGCTGTATGTTATAATAACAATATTTGTGTCAGCAATTTTGTTATTCAAAACTTTTCCGAGAAACAATTCCCAATCGATAACATCATAATTGTAAGCATTCATCTAAAAACGATTTAACAATTATTCATAGCCAAATTCATGTATACGTTTTTATTCTTAGAAAATACATTTGATATAAAAAATATTGACTAAGCATTGTTACTAAAGTGCCGATATGTGCCTCTGAAACCTGGGTGATGACAAAACACACTGAAAGGTCCATCGCAGCATTTGAAAGAAGGGTTCTTAGGACAATATATGGAACAGTGAGAGACCACAATGGTTGGCGTCGTCGATATAACCGAGAGCTATATGATATCTATAAAGAGCCCGATGTGATCAGATCCATCAAAGTAGGGCGCTTGAGATGGGCTGGTCACATAATCAGAATGGACGACGACAACCCTACAAAACGCCTCACGCTCTCAGTACCACAGGGACGTAGAAGACCAGGAAGGCCCAAAATGCGATGGATGGACAGTGTCAACACGGATGCATCGGTGTTGCAAGTGAGAAATTGGAGAATAAGGGCATCAAACAGACAAGAATGGAGGAAGCTCCTGGATTCAGCCAAGGCCCACCCAGGGCTGTCGAGCTTAGGATGATGATGATGATTGTTACTAAAGTAACTAATTAACTAACCATCACGTCGTTTCCCTGAAGTGGTAGGCAGATATAATGGACCACCACACTTTTCTTTCCTGACATGCCTCTATCGCATCCGTTGAGGATGTATCAATTTTTAGATATTAAAAAAAAATATTTTGGACGATAAGATGCATCGGACCAAAAGACGCACCCCAAGATTTATCTATAATTTTTTTGAAAAAAAAAAAAAAATTGGACGTAAGACGCACCAGACCATACGACGCACCCCAAAATTTATCTATCAATTTAAAAAAAATGTTATGGAAGATAAGACGCATCGGACCATATGATGCACCCCAAATTTTATCTATCAAGTTTTTGAAGAATAAAAAATGTTTTAGACATTAAAAAGTAAAAATTGCGTCATATGGTCCGAAAAATACGGTAACTCAGAAAGGGTAGGCAGAATGAATGGACCGAAACACTTTTCTATACTGACATACTTCTCTCGCTTCCTCGACATTCATAAATAGTGTCATGCGCACACGTCGATTTCTCAGACTCATTACGTGGCCGACATTTCATATTTGATTGTGATTGAAAACATTTTTTTAAACAAAAGTGCAAATGATTTTGAAAATGCGAATGTACAGAATAGAGAAGACAATCTCTTCATTCCACTTTTTAATAGACATCTTAAACGTTTGGCATCGTTCACGGTTCTTTTAGTTTCGACCGGTTCTAGCTGGTCACTGTCATCTTCTAGTCTCTGGTTTGTTTCCCATCTTCTGGTCAATATTAAAGATGGCAGCGAGTTGCCGAAACCACTTGAAACTAAGAAAAAAAGGGGAATGTATATACTCGTACATCTAATTGTTATTTATGTATCAATAGTGTGTTTTCTTTTACTGTTGTATTGCTATGTGTGTACGGCGGGACATCAAGGGAGAGTAGAGTAGCTTAAATGTGGTCTGGTTCCCCCTTGGTTGGAAAGCGTACATATATATATATTTTTTTAACGTAAGTCCCGCATGGACGGGGGACGGGCCTAGGGAGTGCACGAGTGAAGCTGACGAAAGGCGCCGCTGCGCCTATAACAGCTTCGGGTAAGCGGAGGGAGCCCTCTATGGCTCGGCCATATTATACATCTAATAATGACATGTCTGTTATTTCTTTTATTTTTTTTATCAATGAAAGTGAAAATGGCCGTTCGTAACACCAATACCAACGTTCGCAACACCAATATCGACCCTTATGCAAAGTATGAAACTGGCATAAGAAAAAATAAAGCAGAATAAATGCGGTAGAGAAGAGATCTCTTAGACGTATGTTTGGTAGGACGATGTATGACAGAATTTCAAATGCTGATATAAGAAAGGAATGTAGAGCAGAAGAAAGTATTATGAATAAAATTATGAAAGAATTACGACATATGAAACACATGGATGGAGAAATAATGGTTATGAAAGTGTATGTTCACGTTGAGATAGACCGAGGAAAACATGGCATGACCAAATTAATCAAATTTTATACCTTTCATACATAAGATTACCATTCTTACATAAGAAGTCGGAAGAATCGACGTGCGTGTATGACGCGTTGTATGAATATGGAGTAAACTAGAGAGGTGTGTCGGGATAGAGTAGTGTGGCGGTTCATTCTCTCTACCTACCCCTGCGGGATATGGCGTGATAGTTTGTTGTTGTCTTATATTGTTCATAACTGCAAAAAGTTCACTCCCATAAGTGTACTAATATGTTTTTAGTAATTAATGTTTAGTGCTAACATAATCGGAACACTTGTCATAATTTTAATTGCCTTGTAAACTATCGAAGAACATGTTAATTTCGTTTGACATTTGCGCAGTAAACTGATTGTAAGTATAACCGTAGTCAATTGTGATTTGAAACCAGTTTTTATATGGGTCACATTATTAATACGTAACATTTCGATGTTATTTTTTATGATAGACGCCGAATCTAAAGATGAACTACCTTATTAATTATCCGAAAATATGTCTTTTCTAACCAGCACAAAAATAAGACCATCTTACTGTTCTATCATCTCAAAATATAAGTTGATTTACAATTATAAAGTGTGTCATTCACGCAGATTATTCTCGCTCTCCACATGATCCTCACTTTAGAGTTTCACCACCCTGAAATTTTCAAAAAATCAGATGGGATCAAAGAAATCAGAGGACATCACAGCAACAATAAAAGACCTCATGTACGATTCAAGAATCGCAGACTAAATGTATTTTTGTTAAATATTTTTTTTAAAGACACTGTCATCATATTTTTTTATCAATTGCGTTTTTCTTAAAACTTCCTTTTTTCAAAACGGTGTACACGATATCTCCCGATCTACTTACTCGATTTTGTTAGAATTTACAATAGTCATTTTCCATAATATGTATTATCTACAATGTGACGTAGACTTTTTTGATTAGGTGCCACGTTCAAAAGTTATATTTTTTTTAAAGTCAACATTTCAATGAATATTTGTGTCGTTTTTTTTCAAATAGCTGCCATTTCTACAAAAAAAAATATTAAATGCATTAAATTAAAATTAAATTAAAACCTACGTCACTCGATAGCTATTACAATTATTAATAATAAACAATTGGTTTTTTCGATTTTAGATAATGCAATATAAAGAAATCATGTACACTATCGGCAACAAATTTCAAAACAGGGCTCTACATGTCGGCTTGTATCTACGCCATTTTTTCTTTATTTCAATATTTAATACTGTAAATTGTTTATAAAAATACTATGTACACGTGTAAATTAAAGATTATTTTACTATAAATAATGGCTGTGTTAGGTAATATATGGCGTCGAAGCAAGGCCAAACAGAGTAAAGACCAAACAAGTTTTGAGGACTTCCGAGATGAAGACACTGACGACGATAGCAGGCAAGACACTGAGAGATCGCGTGAGGAACACCAGAATAAGAGATATACTCGTATGTGAGGTTGAGGATATTATAAGATGCAGCAGACAGCGAAAAGGGGACTGGTATGGTCATGTTAAAAGAATGGACACCACCAGGCTCCCCTATACTCGTATATATAAATTTTTTAAATGCAGACATGTTTTCCACATTCGATCCTTCTGCTGTGCACAAATTTCAGCAATAAGTATAATCAGAATCGTCATTTATATACATAAAATGGGGTGGGGTAAAAATTTACCCATTAGAATTGAGAGAACATGGTTATTGAATTTTAATTTAATTGGATGTAAGTTGGTTGGTTGCTGTTTAGTTAGTAGTTGTGATATTATGAGACTAAAATTTCGAGATTAATTATTGTTATAATAGATTTATATTATTAACATGCAAATTTTAATACCGTTATCTTCATTAAATAAATTATCATTTTCAATAAGATGATTAGCAAGTTCTAAAAATTTTTTATTAGAGAGACATCTTATGTGTTCTTTTACTCATATTAAAATTACGCGATGTTTTACATATGTACAATGATAAACAATCGTTAGATTTTAATTTATAATGTCTGCAATTAAAAAAATAATAATGTGTTGTGATAATACAAAGTGCGTTTCTTTTTATTCAAAAACACAATCTAATTTCGAGAGAGATATATGACTAACTAACCATCACGCCGTCTCCCCGAAGGGGTAGGCAGAATTCTTTTTGACATATTTCTCTCGCTTTCCTGACATATTTCTCTCGATTTCTCTGACTCCTCACATGGCCGACATTCAACATTTGATTTATTTGATCGTGCCACGTTTTTACTCGGTCTTCCTCTATTTCTGGTTACATTTATATCGTTAAAATATTGTTTTTTACCATTCTTTCTTCATTCATTCTTTCCATATGTCCAAACCATCTTAATGATCCTTTCATTATTTTGTTCATGACACCATCATTCGCACCGCATTCACTTCTTATATTTTAATTCGACACTCTATAATACACAGAGTATCTAATATATATAATATAACTAGTGATTGCTCTTATTATATTTAGTTTTTAAGTTGTACGTCAATTATAAACGACTGAAATTAATTTTTTTTTAAATTACATAGACATGTTTCGGACAATCAGTCCTTCGTCAGTGGTACATAATATTGTTAGAAAGATATCTACATATTTAAAATGTTATAAAATTGTTTACATGATCTGACAGATATTATTTTTATTTATTATTTCTTTAAGTATTTTTAACAAAACGAAAATTAAAAAAGCAAATAGTAACTAATTTAATCTGTAAAAAAACATGTTATAAAATAATAATTTGAATACCGCAGTAACATTATCGGTGGGTGATGTCGCAATGATGAAAGTCGACCACCTAGGAGATGGCTTAACAATAGACCCACTTATAAGAAGATGGAGTATTCGAAGGTCAAAGTTGATGTGACTTGACTCTGTAAAGCTGATGTGCAAACATGGGCGTAAGATGTAAGACTTGATCATGCTAAACGTTAGGTGTAAGTTAATGATTGAGGAATGTTTAACCCTTAACGTACAGTGTTCTAAACAAAACGCTCGCTCCCATGTGGTAAATTCAGTTTACCGCTAACTTTATCTATAAATATCAAGCATATGACTCAATGAATCAAAATTTAATTTATGTCATCTTGTAGGGAATTTTATTAGAAATAGATCGATATCTATAACATACATGGATTATTTGAAAAACATATCATTATTAATTTTTTTCTGGAACCATGCGATTTCTGATATAGATGACGAGACAGCATATGAACAACTGACACCAAGTATGAACTTGTCTCGCCCCGCCTCGCCGTGGCGCTATAATTTTACGTATGATAAAGGCACCTAGGCAAAATGTATACTACGGTTAGTATTTATATATTGAAAATACTTCTTCTTCTTATTTCGGTGCAGTGTCAGGTCCCCCCAACATTGGTGATCACTGCAGCAAAGACAGCAATGGTATTATTTATTTAATATATTTTACCTGTTTTCAATAGATGTCGTAAACTAAAACAAAATTTTAAAATATCTTTTGAGAAAATAAACTGATTTGATTTGATCTCTATCCTGTGCCACTTGGAACAGGTTCTGAACTCTTGTTATTCTTGTCCACTTTTTGATATTCTGCAGCTAGGACAGCTGCCTTCTTCCAATTCACCGACGTCCCTCCACTTTACCCATTAATATCAGTTGAAGGAAGTGGTATTTTTCTCCCCTTAGCACATGATCACAAATATGAGACCTTTCTAATTTTCACACTCGACAACAGCTCTCTCTTGACTCTGGCTCTCTGCAGCACGTCGGCATTACTGACCCTATCGGTTCACGGTATACGGAGCATTCTGCGGTATATCCACATCTCGAACGCTTCCAACCGGTTCATATAAGTGTTTATTAAGTGTTCATTAACCGGTTCATATACCGTAAGTCCCGCATGGATGAGGATGGGCCTAGGGATTGATAGACCGAAGCTGATGAAAAGCGACGTCCGCCTATTACAGCTTCAGGAAAGCGGTGGGACTCCTCTAAGTCCCTTTAAATATATAAGAAAACCGGTTCATTACATTCACTTTCAGAGACCAGGTTTCGCAGCCATAAAGTTGAACAGGCCATATATAACATTTAATCATTCTTTGTCGGAGTTTCAAGTTAAGATTATCGTTGCAAAATAATGTTCTCATTTTATTTAATGCAGCTCGCGCAACTTTGATTTCTGCATTTTATTTCAATGTCCGGATCAAGCGCTTTAGTGATAATGCTGCCAAGGTATTTAAATTGGTCGACCATTTCAACGTTCGCACCATTCAGTTGCAGAGTGGATGAAGATTAGTTAAGTCACCCAAATGTCATCCATTTGATCTTCTTAACGTTGAATAATATACTTGTACGCACAAGTGAGAAGATTGAATATATCCAGACACCCTCTCATTGTGCTGCACAGCCAATCCCAAGGTAGACGACCCCAGGAGACCTCCAAAGAGGTTTATTTTCATTTCATTTTCATTTTCATGAAGAATATAAGAAAAAGAAAAATACATTTCAACTGAAATAACCGTTAATAAGTATCGGAATGGTAAAGTGTAATATAGGGTGTCCCAAAATTTAAGCAAGATTTGAATTTGCCGCCTTTTGTGCAGTAAATTATTGGCAACAACGAAAAAAAGCATAAAAAAATAAAAAAGCAAAAAAAAAAGCATTCTTTGGCATATAGAATGGAATAATACTCCTGGCGGCTTCTTACAATACGTTTATAGGCGACAGCCTTCGCATTGTGTTAATAAGGTAGTTTGCTAAATGCTGAAAATCATTCTCAATAGATGGCGTTAGTGAGTCGGTTGTATAGGTTAATCTTGAAAAAAGATTCACAAGTGCAATCAAATCTATAGATGGACAATTAAAACTGTCACGTGAAGATAGTTATGGATTTGAAGTATATATACATCTTCCAAAATTTGTCATGCATGATCATAATAACAAAGGTGGAATGGGGAATGTTGTAATTATATAAAGCGTGCGCTTAACCCAACCAATGACAGGTCATAAGTCCTGTAAACACCTTGATCATCCATATTCAGTTTCCAGTTTGCGTCTTCGTCTCTATTGAGATACAATTAAATTTGAAAAAAAGCAATTTGGTAGCTGACAGTTTAGGGTTAGTAAAAATGGAGCGTTACACGATACAACAACGTGTTATCATAATTTAACAAAATCTCAAAAATAATGAAATTTTGGCGGCCGCAGTTAGAAAATTTCATACAAAATATGATCGGAATAGTGTTTTAACTTCGTCAACTGTGAAGAGATTAATTGAAAAATTCAGGGAGACTGGATCATTGGAGACGCGAAACGCACTGGTCGTCCAAAAACATGCCGTTCAAATGTCAATATCGAAGCAGTGTGTGAGAGTGTTGGTGAAAATCCGTTTGGCTATACACTCTCGTTTCGGTTATCAGAATTGGCCCCCTAGATTGTGTGATTTAACACCATTAGATTTATTTTTATAGGGTTGTTTGAAATCAAAAATCAGTAAGCCCACAACCATCCGTGCATTACAGGTGGAAATTAAACGCGGCATCAACGAAATTCAACCACATTTATGTAAAATGGTCATGAAAATTTTGGACAAAAGAGTGCGTATGTGCCAGCAAAGCCGTTGAGGCCATTTGCCCGATGTGTTATTTCATAAATAACCCTATACTATGTACTTTATGATTCAATCAAATAAAACAATCCAAAGACTAGAAGCTGTGTTTTCTATTTAATTCAAATCTTGTTTTAATTTTAGGAGCAATTTTAATTTTTTAAGCATTGAATGATACAAATAGATTAGCTTAAATATGGCCTAGAATCCCCTTTGATTTTCTGAAATTAAATTGTTAAAACTGTTAACGTCAGTCCCGAATGGACGAGGAACACTCTATCATAGTCTCGGGTATGCGGTGGTTACCCTTCTATAGAGCTTTATAGTGTTTTATGAAATAAAAAAAAACAGCTTCACATTATGCCATGGTTACAATACTGTTTGTTTTGTAATCCTGAAGAAGATCCTATACCAGATTTGCCGAGATATGGAATGCACTTCTTATGTGGTGTTGAAGACAGTTGCAGAGTACCGAGCGGAGTGGAAGAGATGCGTCGCCGTCGCCTTGCTGCAGACCAATATTTAGATTGAGACCGGAGAAGAAGATACATTAGAGTATATAGACATAAAATGTATGTAAAATAAGTGACAATTCACCCCAATTTAGGTGTCCACGTGTTTTTTATACTGACTAGGTCTTATTTGATCCCATTTAGGTGTTTCTTCTATACTTTACAGTGCTTTTTTGTATTCCCTTACAATCCATTGCATACGATTTTAATCCTGGTTCCTAATATAACTGTTTTCCATCCCCAATCCCCACACGTTTCCTACTAGTGACCAGGACTTGTTTTATCTCAAAAACGAGTGATACGAATTTACCTAATACTCAAAAATCACATTGCTACCAACCGTGAAAATCTACACAATAACAGAACCATCTGTGCACCCAGACGAGATCCAAATTTAAATTTGGCGCGTTTTTATCACCTGAATTATTCGACGAATGGAAAGCACAGAAGACGTGACATGTTAGCGTGGACTTTTCTGAGCACATGCCTTTTCACTGGTCACGTGGTGCGACTGTATATAAAGGGTCCGCGTACAATCGCGAAGACAGTCTCTCCCCTGATTCTGCGGCGAGAACATCTCTTACGAGCGAGTGTTTCAGTTGTCGAATAGACCATTAATTAATCAAAATGAAGTCCCAACAGTGCTTAGTGATTATGGCGGTCGCCCTTTTCGGAGCCGGTATGTAGCTTTTCTTTAATCTCGGAAAATCGTGAAATATTTTCAGTGTTTTCATGAGTGTCCAAAAACCGTGACGAAATTTCAAAATAAACACATTATTTTTAAAATTTATTTATACTAAGAATTTGTGTATAAAAGTGCAATCAAGAGCTTTCATATTCAATAAAATATTAAATTTAATTATGCTTTAAAAATATTTTTGTATCATTTTTTAAAATATAATGATTTTTTTTATTTCATCAAGTAACTTATTCATATGTTTAAATTTGAAAGAAAATTAATATTTTTATTTCAATTATGTTAATTTTCTGAACTGTATACATTAAGAAATAAAGTAATTATTCATGAAACGTCCTTTTTAGAGGTCAGAACGAATTGTAAGCGATTATTAGTGAATAACGTATTTAAATTTTAGATAATTATAACTAAAATATGCTAAATCATGAATTAAATAAATACTTAATTATTCGCTTATTTTTCTCGAAATTATTTAATGTTAACAACGTAACTAAATAGCAATTAACCTCATTTGTAATAATACAAATTAAATAAGATTTTTTAGAGGACGATTTTCCACGTTTTTACCGACTATGTAATTAATGATCATATTTTAAATATGAGTGAATAACTTTTTAAATATTTAATAATATATTTTATTAATTAATTATTCATGTGTTAGACCTTATAAATTACATTGCAAACAATTTTTTTAATTTAAAAAAAAAATTATAATATGCAAAAGAGAAAACATACGTGTGTTTCTTAAATCATCACTATTCACGCAGTCACATATATGATAAATTATTTTTATTAATGTTAAATATGTATTTTTTAAATATAATATTGTACCAACTTACACATTGGAAACCAGAAAACGAGTTTTCAATCACGTTTATAATAATCAGATTTTTTTTAATACATTGGATATTTAAATAAATATATTTGTATAATTAAAAAATCGTAAAAGTCTATAAAGTAATTTTAAAACTTGTTTAATGAGTCACGATTCTAAGCTAATACATCTAATGAACGCATATTGTAATAAGTAAAATGTCATAATCGGAATTATCATATAATATTTTAAGTGTATTTATTATATCAAATAAAGTAAGATTTAAGATAATCAAATGATTTTACTGAAATCTCTTGACGGAAGTTCATTTTAAATAATAATTGAATAAAACGATGAATTTAACCACTTTCACTTTTGTATTTTTTTCGACTGTGACCGGATTCGCCAGGCACAGACAGACGATGCCAGCGAACCTGGCGAAACCGGTCGCTGTCGAAATTAAGACAAAAGTAGAAGTAGTTAAAAAAAACATCGTTTTATTTAATTATTATTTAGAGTAAGATTGGAAGTGTGATGGATATAATATTTGATAGTACAAACACAAAACATGTTACTCTCAGAAGCATTCGAAAGCTGAACCACATCTCGATAAATGAATCACAAAAATAATTGCGTACAAAGCTTTGAAATAATTCTATGCAGCGGAGCGAGTGTGAAACAATAATCGTTTGGAAAAATCTAGAAATCAATCCACCGAGACTCTCCAAGTGAGAAATTCTCTATTTCTGCTCGTGAAATGTGTGAAAATTCCGTGCGAAGAGTAATTCAGTAGGAAAAATGATTGAAATTTTTATCAAAGATACTCTCTTTACTTCACACTCGTTTGAGCCCAGATTCAACAGTGCTGGCCGCGTTTTGCACGGCGCCCGGATACATGCCCATGGATAATTAATACGAATGGAAAAGTCTGTTTTCTAAATGTTTTATTTTATTTTATTTGAATGACATGTTTAACCTTGCTAAGGCATTATCAAATGTAAAAAAGCTTCTATTACGCAGACATGTTTCGCCATGCCAAGACATCATCGAAAGCATAATTTCGCCTTGTGAAGACATTTGATAATATTTTAGAAAGACGAAACACGTCACTCCCATAAAACATAATAATACTTCTAGAAAACAGACGTTTAAATGTCTATTAAGATATACGATTTTTTTTTAAATTTCGATTAAAATACGAATTTCATATACAATGATAGACGGAAATGATCTGTTTTCGTATAAAAATAATAATTTAGGTGACGAAATTATAAACTTATGATCTAAATTGGGTAGAATTTATTTCGGGTATGACCAGGGACATTTAATAATGCATTAGAAGGGCGAAATATGTTATTCCCATAAAATATAATAAGACTTCTAGAAAACTGACGTTTTCATTCGTATTAATTAATTAAAAATATAATTGTGATACATAAAACAATTTTTTTAAATTTAACTGGTTAAATATTTTATAAGTTTTAATTTATATTAAAGTTTAATGTATGTTATATTGTTGATAGTACAAAGTGTAAGCTTAACTAATTTCGTATTTTAAACAATATATGCCGCGCAATCTTTAATAGCATAAACGGCACCCTGTTCACCTACGAGATTAAGGTGCATTCGGCCCTGTGCTTGTCGACCTATTTATCCTACATAAATGTACTAAAACGCATACCAACGCATCGCGAATTATTGGTGCGTGAATGCATCGCAACGCTCCTAACTGATTACGGATTACCATATTTTTATGGTTTATCAGCGAGAAATGAGATTGGTAGGAATTTGTGAGAAAATGTGAAAAGTGAGCACGAAGAGTCACGTTTCGCAAGGCAGCGAGGGAAATATTTATTGCTCAAGATTCTCGATGAAAACAGAGCCCAATCAACTGAGGAATCAACGCAGTTTTCTTTCACACCGGAGAGTAGAGTAATGCATCAAACTTTGTTATGATTTTAGATCCATATTTTTTGCAAGGAAATTAAGTAATCCATTGTATTGGCTTCATATTTGGGTCGTGTTCTTCTTCTCCGGTCTCAATCTAATAATTGGTCTTCAGAAAGGCGACGCATCTCCTCCTCCACTCCGCTTGGTCCTCGTAAACCCTCTGCAACTCCGCATAAGTCGTGTTCTAAATAGAGAAAAATACCACCTTCATCGATTGATATTAATAGGTAAATAGAGGGATAGATATCCCTTCCTATCCTTCTACCAACTTCTAAATGGGAGTTGGTAGAAGGCGGTTGTCCTGATAAAATAATGGACAGGAATGACCAGAGTTCAGTGAAGGGACCTGACACTGCATTGGAAGAAAAATATTGTATTAACCGAAATACTATGATACTAAAACATTGTAATTGACGACCTTCGTGGTAAAGTGGTATGAGCTATGAGGAAGAAGAAGAAGAAAATCGTCAGATCTATGAAACAATGAAGAAGAAGGAGCAATATAAATATAATGAAGGTCCTGGGTTTGATTCCCGGCGATAGCAGTGTGATTGTCACACTGTCTTTGGTCTGGTGTAGAATTCAAGAAACAATAAAATGACCATAGATTGGCTACCTATCACATGTCACGAGAATCAGTTTAATAGCTAAATAAAATGTACATAGTAATTGGGTTCAAACGACCTGTTGTATACATAAAAAAAATGAAAACACTGTTATTCTTCTTCTACGATGGCTCTACAGCTTATTTAATTTTTTCTTACCTTGGCTTCCATCAGTCCTCGCCTCCAAGTAAATCTGTAATCTGCTGCGGCCTTTCAGTCTCTGATTTGCAGTAGCTTTGCAGCGTCCTTCCTCGTCTCATCCTTTCTTCGGAGTCTCTAGACCTACCGTCCCTTCACCTCCGAGAGACATCCCTTTACCAGTATAGCATGTATAGAGATCTTCGGTGTTTTTAGACGTTATATACCTCCTTTTTATTCCTTATTCTTCATATTCCACCATCGTCCACTTATATTTAATTTCTTTAAAAGATATTTGATAATGAAAAACATATCAATCCAAATCAAATTCCCTTTAAATTAAAATAAAACTTCTAGAAAACAGATGATTTCATTTTATTTTTTATCATCATTGGTTAACAGATAAAATATAAAATTTGATAATCTAATAATTTTAATAATATTAGTTTATCAAATTTTAAAAGTTCGCAGCAGATGACATTGATTGGCGATAGATTGGCTACCTATCACATATAACGAGAATCAATATAATAGCTGATGGAGGGACAGCTGGATCTCATCATCCGACGAGATATGATTTCTGTGTCACAGATCGTCAGATCTATCAAAAGAAGAAGAAGAAGAAGAATATAATAGCTAAAAAATAAATTGTATACAGTAATAGGGTTCAAACGACTTGTTGTATACATTAAAAAAAATATATATATTATTATTCTTCTTCGATGGTTTAACAGCTTATATAATTTTTTCTTACCTTGGCTTCCATCAATATTCGCCTTTTAACTCTTGTTAGAAGTCCATTTTATATTACAATTAAATAAAACTAGACCCGTTTGTCGATGCCAGCTAGCCTGACGAAACCGGTCACTCTCGAAATCAAGTAAAAAATGGAAGTAGTTGTTGAAAAACATCATTTTTTTTCATTATTATATACATTTTATTATATACTCGTACATACACAAATCGGGTGCTGGTCTAGGGGATAGAACGCTTGGTTCCTGATTCAGGGGACTTGGGTTCAAGCCTGGACACGGCCAGATTCCTTCTTCATATTAATGAGCTATTTTCTGCTCACATTGAAGATTGTAAAATTAATTCAAATATCATTGATTAAAATCCTTGGTATTAGTATATTTTTTAAATAAAATAAATAAAAATTGATTTTTTTCATTTTGCAAATTTTACACGAAATATATAATATTATTTTTTTTCCCTTCGCCGTTTGATAAGTGTAAGTTTCTAGCATGTTGGTGGCTGTAGGCCTGCTTGGAATGTTTCTATCTTACATAACGACTGTCACTGTAAACAGATAGGTACCTGTTTATTGGGAAATTGATTCACTAGAGTAAGTTTACGGTAAGACATCTTGTAATAACCGTTAAGAAATTCCGTATGAAAAATGAAAGTTGACCTTAAGGATTCGAAGTGATTAATTTTCAATGTGATATAACTTTTGAGTGTTGCCACCGCTCACACAGCGACTGTTACACGCTTCTAAATAAGTACCACAGATGCAAATATTACTAAAGCAAAGAGACATGTCTTGTTTCATGCTATGAACTGACGTACGGAAGCGCTTCGAAGTTCTAACTAACTAACCATCACGCCGTCTCCCCGAAAAGGTAGGTAGAAAGAATGGACTGCCACACTTTAACCGATGCGGCGCTCCATCCTTCTCTTTTTGCCCCCGCAAGAGATGCGGTGTGATGGGTTGCGAACCTCATCGCTTCGAAGTTCTAATGTTTTAAAATGGAATTTTTATTCTCAACGAGACAGTAACATTCAATAACATACGAGATAATATACTCGTATAGATCTCTCTACATACACCGACGGCAAATTTGAATACCATATGAAAAGGGCAATAGAAAGGTAATTGCCATGTTTTAATTTAAATGGTTTTTAAGATATTTGATTTATTATTCGTTGTAAAATCCAAATTGACGCCCTTTGTTCGCCCTTCTGAAGCATTATCAAATGTCCTTCCAAATGTTTAATAATGCCTTAGAAGGACGAAACATGTCATTTTATTGAAAGCTTAATAAAACTCCTAGAAGACAGACGTTTTCGTTTATATTAATAATTAAATATTGAGTTTTATATAATTGTTTAAGAAACAATAATCTATATTTTACATAACTTACATATTTTATATAAGAACTACGTTTTGGCTTTAAAAACACGTGTTCTAGCAAATTGAATATTATATAATTATTTAAATCACACTGGATGTATCCTTATTTGATCCGACAGCTCACGGCTAACGGGTTTTTGTGACAGGATTTTTTTATTCTTAGAAAAACACACAAAAACTTTGCGACTCATGAAAACTTTGTCAAAAAAAGCTCATCTATCGAATCGACACACAGTATTTGCATTGAACTATCTCAAAATAAGTGGAAGTAAGGTTATTCAATGCAATTCGGGAATGTTTGATGACACAAAACATATTATCTTTTTCTTCTCTGATGGCGCTACAGCTGAAATCCTTGGTCTCCTTCAACATTTGTCTCCAACTACTCATGTCCTCAGCCACCGTCTTGCAATATTTAACTCCTAGAAGCTGTGCTGCTGTAGAAGATATATAAACTAACTAACTAATTAAATAATGCTCATCAAACAAGAGATATATTATAATAATTAAATAATGCTCATCAAACAAGAGAACATGCATCCTGATAAAATGAAGCAATTTTCATAATATGCATACTCAACATGCCTTTAATATTAACAGTGTCAAGAGCAATTCAATATTTAAATACATAACATTATAAATTATCAATTTTTGTATAAGGATTCGTTTAAAATATTTGGGTTTAACATGTGTTCAATAAATGTGTATAAGAAAAAGTAAACTTATCAAACTAACCCGAAGGGGTAGACAAAAATAATGAACCGCCACACTGCTCTTTCTAGACATACTTATCTCGCTTCCTCAACATTCATTAATCGTGTCATGCACATCGATTTTTTCGACTCCTCACGTGGCTGACATTCAATATTTGGTTTATTTGATTGTGCCGGCTTTCCTCTATTTCTAGTTCCATTTACATCGTTAACATATACTTTTTTGCCATTCTTTCTTCATTCATTATTTCCACGTGTCCAATATACCTAAATGTTCCTTTCATTATTTGGTTCATTACACTTTCATTTGCATTTAAAAAAATATTGGCAGATTGTACAATGCTTCAAATCGTCATTCCAAATAAAACATTTAATTCGTTGTGTATATATTTTTTCTTAACTAAGAAAATTACTCAACTTATTGAACGCTAAGGCATTAACACTGTCGATTAAATAGTAATATATTTAAAAAATTTAAAGAAACTTTGTTTCATCCACAAGATATAAAAAAAAACACGACATGTTTTTTTTAAGATAGCCCAGGTTCATTTTTAAATTTGAATTATTGTATCGAATTTTAAATGCGTTTTTATGCTAGTCTTACTTTGTTTAGTTTTTATTATAATTTTACACCTGAAGATGGAGGTGTCCTCCTAAACCTGTCGTGTTTTTTTAATATTTTGTGGATTAAAAAAAGTTATTTTCAATTTCCTAAGTATAAGAAAATTAATGTATATATTTTTAATGATTAAAAATCACGGTCTACCACTGTATATAGGTGACTCAGTTGTTGTCAAAATGGAATAACATTCTTAGAAATCTTTAGAAGCTTCGCTTGCCAACGAGAGAATAATAAAAAAGCCACACATTCAAGGCCACAGTGGTAAAAAATATTTAAATTTGCTGCGTAGTAAATTTTGCACTCACATAAAAATAAAATTTACGTTATTCAAATACATGTCTTTTCGTATATGATTTAATCACGTGAATAACAGGTGATATGAAAAATATTAATACGTTATTTAAAGCAATGATTAGTTAGAATCAATTAAACACGTAGTTTGAGTACATAACATATAGGAAGTTATTTTAAAACAGATATTGTACTTCAAAAGTTGATTGATTGATTTTGTTTTATTTATGTACGTTTAAAAGAGTACATCATTTTTCTGTAACCGATACATTAAATATATGTAGAATTCTGTGTAAATTGAAATAGCTATGATAAATCAATTCTTTAAATATTGATATATTTCTAATATGTCATTTTGTGATACAATATATACATTTTTTAGATATGTTTTATTGTATTATATATAAATGGTACGAAATGGTTGCACTGAAGTTACGTTTCAATAAAAAATTTAAATTTAAAAAAATACATATTTATTTGCGTTTCTCTTACTCTCATTATAAAGAAAATGTCTTGTGTTAAGGAGAGGAGTATCTGGAATGCCACTAAAACTAATTGATGTCACCAAAGAGTCCCAGTTCACTACATTTTCAATTTGGTGATAGAATCAAATGATTTTACTGAAATCTCTAGATGGAAGTTCATTTTAAATGGTAATTAAATTAAAATATGAATTTTTAAACTACTTCCACTTTATTTCGACAGCAACCGGTTTCGCCAGGCTCGCTGGCATCGACAGTGGCAATGTGTACTTAAGGCGTGTGGATTCCATAATGACGAATTTGATATTGTATTAAAATGCTGTTTTTTCCACTTTTCAAAAAGAGTGTTTTAATTCTTAAAAATATCGCGATTCTTTACTAATATATGGTATATTTATTTATAATAGCAAAATATTTCAATATTATATTAAAAAAAACATGTAACTCTGATTTTTTTTTATCAAAATGCGTTTAATTTTTTTGGTTTGTGTTCCAATTTCAAATTTAAATATTTCAAAAATAGAGCGTCACATTCTCAAAGAAGTGTATTACAGTTTGCTATACTTATAAAGATCGAAGCGGTTTTATTCAGTGACACACAACTTTTATCGCTTTTTAATTCATGAGCTCCATTGACACAATATTCAATTAACTGTTTCTTTAGTATGTGAAATGATCAATGTGATATGTAATTACAATTATTATGGACAGGCATATTTAAATACACTCTATTCAAGGTATTGTAATGTCAGATCATAACGGTCTTTCATATATGAAGCACACAGTTATGTGTGTATGATTTATTTATCCAAGTCAGGGGACATTGATAGCTTTGATATTACAAGTCTCAAATGTCATTTTATAAATAACATATCGATCATATCAGATTTAATTTTGCTAGGTTTATACATATTATAAACTCAAGGTCCTATGATATATTTTTGAATAAATAAAGTAATACTTTGTATGGAATATTAACCAAAGAATTATAATATATTATAAAGCTAGTTTCAGTTGTACACGTCCTTCATCTGAGCAATACAAAAACCATATAAAAATACAAAATTATTTATACATAAGTATATATAGATTATCGTGTTCAAATTAACATTTGGCAGCTGTCAAAAATGTACAAGCGAAACTATCATAGTTACTAGTAAACTAAATTAAAATTCCGCAGTTAAAATACAACACGAAAATAAAATACTTTATTTGATCTTATTTTCACTATTTTAAAAAAATAATTATATAGTTTATTTTATTTAAAAATATATTTGAAACTATTACAAAGAAAAAGATCACTTTAAATTTATTGTTGCTCGTACAGTCATATGTTGAATGAAAACGTCTGTTTTATACAAGTTTTATTATTTTTTATGCGAATGACATGTTTCACCTGTCTAAGGCATTATCAAATATTTTAAATTAAAAATATTTGATACTGTCTTAGACAGGCGAAACATTCAATTCCCTTTTAAAACTTCTAGAAAATAGAGGTTTCCATTCGTATTTCATCCCAAATAATATATTGCCTGGCTTATGATGCCTGGCTAATAATCTTATTTCATGTTATTTATTGTTTCGGCAATCTCTTTGTGGTAGGACATGATTAAATTATGAATAAAACACATGTTTTTTACCACTTGAGTATTATATTTTAAACGACAAGTTTCAGAAGCTACAGATGCTTCCATCTACAGGTTTCAATATAAACTGTTAATTTATTTCTGTTAAGTGTTTTATTAATAATTTAATCATATTTCATAACACAAATTTCAATTTCGGTTTAAGATCTAGATAATGTTTATGTTTATTATTTAGTTAAATTAAAATTAAAAGGTTTTTAATGTAATCAATTTGTTATGTTGAATACTGATACTTTTAGATTTTTGATTTAAGTGATTTATAGGAAAACATTACATTCAAAATTCAGTATTTTATTCTTGTGTTTGGGTGACAAACATGATTGTTTTTCTGACTAATATGAACGAATTGCGGACGGAACTCAGATTGAAGTGTATTTATTAATGTAGCATATCTAATTGGACCATTTTATTATTAAAAAACGTGTTTATATACACACTTCCTGTCGCCATTAGTGAAGACAGAATACGGGGAAAGAGTTAGAATGAGGAAATGGTTCGAGTAAATCATAAAATGCATTCGGCAATCGTTTCCTGCAGAATTAATTCAAATAACTATATTATGCAATGTGTTTTGGTCGCGACGCGTCGGCATTTTGAAGCAAAAAACCGTTTTCAGTACGTGTCTTGACAGATGACAAAATTCCGCGGCGGCCATGACAGTTTTTCAAATGGGGAATAGTTCCATTTTCGAACGGCGGCCAGCCACGAACGCGGATGCACGCGCGCACGACGCCACGGCGGAAGATTCGAATTAGGAATTTTTTCAAAAATGTACCGTTAAGCGATTTCATCGATTATTCATTCATTGAAGGCAACGTTCTTCAATGAAATTATTATTCATTGACCCTGAAGTAAGTCGGTTATTTAAATATACGATAATATTATAATTGGTAATTATTATTATCATAATGTTTGATCCACCTTTTCAAGGTTTTTTATGTGGGCATGGTAATTATACGTAAAATACAGGGATATTTTGTGATTATTCAAGTTATATATTTAATTTTTTAAATATTTAAACTGTTTTAATTATTTTTTTGTGAGTGTATACTTATTCTTGTATACGAATACTGGATTTCACCCACCGTGGGTTATCAATTCATGATTTAATTGTATCTCAATAGAGACGAAGATGCAAATTGGAAACTGAATATGGTTGATCAAGGTGTTAATGGCGGGGTAGCCTTTCACATTGAGTTAAAAAGATGTTCTGCTTAATGCTTAATAAACATAAATCTCCATGGATGGCGTTAGTATGTAGAGTATATATAAAGTAATCTTAAAAAGATTAACATATATAATCAAAATCTTCATAAATGGCACATTGAAACTGACATGTGAAATCTGGCATAGGACTTTAACATATATACAACTTCTCAAAATTTGTCATACATAGTCATAAAGAAATGTGGAATGGGGAATGTTGTAATTAAGTAAAGCGTGCGCTTAACCCAACCAATGACATGTCGTAAGTCCTGTAAACACCTTGATCAACCATATTCAGTTTCCGATTTGCATCTTCGACTTTATAATTAAATCATGTTTTCATTTAAGTAATTTCGAAGTCCGAAAAATCGACGAGCATGCGAGAACGTGGAGCAATCTCTAGAATTATATCAGGACAGAGCAGTATGGCGGTTCATTCTCTCTGCCTATCCCTCTGGAAAAACGGCGTGATGGTTGGTTAGTTTTAAAAAAAACACTATTATTACGTATCAAAATTTAATGTAATTACATGAGTTTATGCGACAGCTGTTTCACCAACCTATATTGGCGTCATCAGGTGTTATAAACAACTCTTAAAACTCTTTATAATGTTAAAGAATCATTGTGTTCTGGCCAAGACAACGTATTCTCTAAAAAACATACAGAGTTTATAATATCTTAATTTACTTTGATTTTATTCCGGAATTTTATCAGTACGTTTTAACGAACCTTTCGTTTAATATATAGAGCGAAAATATTATATAATAGTTAAAAAAAATCTATGTAATATTTCACGACTGACCTAAAAAGACACAATTGTGGAAGTTCGTTTAGATTTTTAGATTAACAAAATCGAACGTGTTCCATATTCAAATTCAAACAGTCGCCGGTGGCGCGTAAAGTATGCCGAGCGTTAAATTTCAAAAGCAATTATTCATAATTCAAATATCGAACACTAATAATATTTCAGATGGTCCCATTCGCTGGCTGCTTTCTTTTGATTGGCCAACACTTTGTTATTGATATTTTGTAAGTAAGTTACATAAAAATATAATTATCGCCCCGTTGATTCGAATTCCATAATATATTACGAAAGCAAATTTAAGAATGCTCCTACTGTTATGCGTTTTAGATATCTTGGATAATCTTTGAATAGAAATGAAAACAATGTAGCTATTAATACAACGCGTTTATTAATGCTAGCGATCCGAAAATTGCATTCAGGAAATTTCGTATACAAAAAAAAATATATATTTAAAATAAGTCATTAAATTTTAATGAAATTATCTAGTACTAGGCTTTTTAAAACTTAAGTTAAAATATGTATTCTTACGTGTCCTGTTCGTAATGTGTAAAGATAAATATTTTTAATTTAACCAGCACACATTAACGACCATCAAATTCTTGTATATGAGTTTTCTACATTCATACATCGTAGCACGCACGCTCGTCCACTTGATTCTCGCTGCGGAGAAGTTAAAAACAAAATTATTAAATTTTTTGGCATATTACAATCCAGTGTTGTCTAAGGCTTTCTTCAGTTTTTTTCCATTCATTTTATTTTTTCTTAAGCTGATTTTCATTTCCCAAACCATGTATATTTATTTTATTTTTATTATTTTTATTATAAGGGTAACAAACAGAAAAAACAGTATACAAATACAAACACACAGAGACACCAAATCAAGGCCAATTACATGCTACCACAAATATTATATTACAACTGACATAAGGTTTAATATTTAAGAAAAATAAAGTAATCTTTTAATGAGTTAAAGAGAAATCAAGTAGCACTAGTAATAATGAATATTTAAAGATGAAATATAATTAAAAAATGTTAAAAAATAAATGAAAAAGTAGGGGGTTGCTTCTACAATTTTTTAAATATCATTTTCATTAAGATGGAACTCATCGATGTTATTAAAAAACTTATTGTACATGTCGCATATCCGGTACACTGCCGCACACTGATGAGTTAGTCCGATATGATATAATTAAACAGAATTGTGTATCTGCATTGCGTCTATCCTGTAATGTGCGTTTGATTTTCAATCATTTGTAATGTTTGAAATTTCAATCATTTGTAAAGTTGGATATTTACGAAGAAGACGCAATCACGTGTCTTCTTCGTAAATATCCAACTATTAAGCATTTATCCTTCTGTTGTCAATATGTTAGTTTAATATGTTTTTTTTTTCAAAATAAAAATAAATTTTTTATTTTGTTCTGTCTAGGTTTTGTTAAGGAAATTATGCACGCGGAAAAATAATGTTCTCGTTATTACGTGATTATTTCCAATAACTATTGTTTAATGCAAGTTATTCTTAGTAAAATACAGGTATTTATTATAGTGCTGTATGAAAGAGAAAATCATTCAAGTATTAAAATACACCACAAGAACTGGATCAAGAGTTTCTCTTTGATATTTACTTAAAACCACAGATTCCCAAAGTGTCGATTTCTGAGCCTTGTTATTGAAAGGGGCGGTAGTAGCCTTAATGCAATATTGCATCAAAATAATATACTCAATAGAATTTCTTATATAGTCGCATTCGCTTTGTATTATGGATTCAAATTTGAATAAATAAAATCTACATTTCGAAATTTCTTCTCCTTCTTCTTCTTCCCTATTGTAGACCTATGTGGTCTGTTCTCCAGAGTGTTGCTCCTCCTGTGAGGTAGATTCTCAGCTGTCTACCCATCTTTTAGGAGGTCTTTCACGAGGACGAGTCCCATGAGGCTGATTATGCAATGCAATATCCCCTATTATTCTGGTGGTGTCCATTCTATGAACATGACCGTACCAGTCCCTTTTTCGTTGTCTTCTCCATCTTATAATATCCTCAACCTCACATATCTCTCTTATTCTGGTGTTCCTCACGCGATTTCTCAATGTCTTGCCTGCTATCGTCCTCAGTGTCTTCATTTCGGAAGTTTTTAACTTGTTTGGTCCTTACTGTGTCTACCCTTGCTTCGACGCCATATGTTAAGGTCTTATGCAAGTTTTGAAATTTGTGCATAGTAAAAGGTTACGTCATAACCGAAACAGGGTTGCAATAAGCTAGGGAGGTGTATAAGGATCGAGTAGTGTGGCGGTTTATTCTCTCTGTATACTCTTCGGGAGAAACGGCGTGACGGTTTTGTTTGTTTGTTTGATATACAATATATAACACAAAAACTCTAACGACAATTCATTCTGCGTTTTCGTCATTTCACACAATAAAAATGATTTATTTACGACATAAATCAATAATTTAAAATGGCAGGAGCGATCTCCATTTTGAAAACGAAAGTGGTTGCCACATTAGAATAATATTAAGATATTCAAGTTACGCGCTTTAATGTGGCAACACCGTGGGTTATAATGGCTGTTGCGTGAGATTATCGCGGATGGCGCTTACTCGGAGGGCGGGATTTTATATTCTCGATTTAAAATTAATTTGACAGCCACGGCCGCCATTTTGAACCACGGTATGCAATCAAAATGGTGGGTGATATTGCATATTATTGCATAAGAAATTATTAATGTTAATTTGATGCGAGGATGCATATTTATTGGTTTTATTATATATCATAAATTAGTTGGATTTCGAAAACCATTATTATATATATATATAT